>QMIH01000590.1:0-14057 GCA_003987875.1 Clarias batrachus | reverse complement strand
ACATTTACTATATATACATTTATAACTATTATGATTTTTCATAGAACCAAGCGAAAACGACCATAAAAACATGTGATCAAGTTTATCTGTGTGATTTTTTTGCTCAGTCATGTTTGTATAGTTGGTTAAAATGAAATAAAATTCAGTTCATCATATTGACTATTTTGTGCTGAAAAAAAAAGCATACAGTACGTCACTATATACTGCACGATCCTGAGCCTTAAATATGTTTATTTAAAAAACAGCAAAAATAATAATGGCTAAAATGCTCTGAGCTTTAAGGGCTACAAGTCATTAGTTGTCATTGGTTGGAACTCAGATCTTGTCTATTAATTCAAAAGCTGTTTCCCATCGTACACTAACATTCAGATGATGTAACCCAGTTTTGGTGTGTGGATTTAATCCAGATAGCTAATATATTCCACACCATTTCTGACAAATTGCAGAGGATGGACAATTTACTGTATATCCCGTACGTTCTCTATTCCATTCCAGGGTTGTGGGGCGTCCGGAGTCAGGGGTAGCTCGGTGGTTAAGGTTCAAACCCCATGATCAAGAAGGGCATCACTATTGGGCCCTTGAGCAAGGCCCTTTGCCTTTAACCCTCAACTGCTCAAATGTATAATGAAGTCGCTCTGGATAAGAGTGAATGCCAAATGCCATAAATGTAAATGTAAACCGGTGCTAAGCCATCACAGGGATCAAGCACACACTCAAGGACACTCCACTGGATCATACACTACAGGCAATCTGGAAACATCAAACAGGACATGCAGTCCAACTTGATGCAAGATGCTAACCATGCAACTTAATTTAAACATTATTTACAATAATAAATATTTTTAAAAACGCCTGAATTAATGTGTGTCGTACAGTAAGCATGTCAAAACTAATTTCATTGACAAAGTACTATCAAAGCTGTAAATCACCTCACAGTATGTGTATGTGCTTGCGGCCTGTGGCTTGCGAGATCGGCACCTCGTCCAGAGTGTACCCCGTCTTGCGCCCAAGCTTACATTTCACCTCTTCGTATCACTCCACTCGTCTGCGTTCACTATCTTCACTCAAGTGCACAATTCAATTGCAGTAATTTGTTACACTGAAACCGTTCCTACACTCACTACTCACTACAGGCTTGCAGTCAGTCGGTGCATCACCACGGCAACACGCAAAGCTCTATCCACCTGTGGCTTCTTTGGGAACTATTTTTGTTGACGGACAAAAAAATATATATATTTCGCCATATCGTGTGTGTGTGAACTGTCGGTTACACCATATTAGTTTTTTGTTTATAGATTTTATATAAAAGCAATATCACCCTCAGAAATCAGGAGGAGTACTGCGTATTCATTACAGTTGCACTCTTGCTTGCTCGGGTGATAGTGCTTAATTAAAATGAACAAATTAACTTAATGAAATTGTAATGAGGACTTTAGAAACATCTAAGCAAATATTGAGTATTAGGTTTCAAATATGCTCAAGTAAAATCCCCTAAAAAAAGTATTTCTTGGAAAAATATGGTAAATATGAAATGCCAATTAGAATACTTTCGAAAAAGGGTCGAGTGCATGATCCTGCACTTCTGTGCATTAAGGAGCATTTATTTGTACTGTCCATATGATCATTTTCAGAAATATTGCTCTTTGATATTGTGCTCCACCAAATCAAAACACTCCAACCAGCACTTCAGCTGTGCGCCTCGGTGCTGTTTTGTCCGCAGCGGTTTCTCTACAGGTGAAGCTTGTAAAATTTGTATCTGTGCCCTCAGAGCTGAATAGATGAAAACTCAGAAGATAGAGAGGAGCGGAGAGTTACTGTGACCTTGCTGATCTGTGTCTGAACCTTCAGAATGTCCTGAAGCACTGTCAGTCTTCCTAGAGTTACGTCGAAGCCTACATGCTCATAAATATACTATTGATTGTATTGTTATTTATTATTCAGCTGAGGTTTATGTAGCCCTCACACATTTCCAATGAGCATTACAGCAAATTCAAAAGAGAGCAAAATATAGCTTATGTCTATTAACTTAAATGATACATTTTCATCAGCACTATTCAGGCAGAGAATTTTTGAAGAGGAAAAAAAATTTAAAAAAGGTCTTTTCTCATTTATTTAACTTTAGTAAAATCCTAATCAGAGTTATGTTGGATCTGGAGCCTTTCATGGGAACACTGGACACGAGACAGGCATTGCAGACCATAACACATTTGTAACAAATTTCAAGTTAGTAATCCACCTACGTGTTTTTTGGAAGTGGAAGCTAACCAGAGGAAACCTCACGGAAAAAAAACCCACGCAAGCACTGAAAAAAATAATAAAAGAAAGAGGAAAAAAAAAGCAAAACTCCGTACACCCTGCAGCTGTGAGGCGTCAACAGTACAGTGGTGCAGGGGATG
Source organism: Clarias batrachus (assembly GCA_003987875.1). Lineage (NCBI taxonomy): Eukaryota > Metazoa > Chordata > Actinopteri > Siluriformes > Clariidae > Clarias > Clarias batrachus. The sequence goes on along the minus strand of QMIH01000590.1, from coordinate 11,661 downwards.
TTAATTCAATAGTATACTACGGTATATAAACACTATCGGACACCAAAATGTGAGTAAATGAGGCATAAAGTTACACAAACATAGGTTTTGCTTAGCGTGTTTGGTGATCCTGTTTGGTCTTGCCGGTGTAGTCGAATCAAATCATTTTTGTCTCGACATTTTTAAAGCAGAAGCAGTGAGAGGAAAATGGTGAAGGTGACTGAGGTATTTTAGGAAGATTGTGATTTAGTGCACTGTGTTTGTAATGTATTGCAGTGCCATTACATATACCAGTATCTGAATCTGCTTAGTGCTTCTTTCAAATATACAAATACCCTGCCTACTACGTATATATTTGGATTCGATGGTATGGCCTAAACTAGAAATGGGATTAAACCGTACTGATAACACATACTTGAAAACTTAAAGAAAAAAAGAAAAAAAAAACAGAAGTAGAAATTCTAGTACAGCAAAGAGCGAAAGAGATTGATTCAGGGTTTTTTTTCTTCTCTTTCTCTCTCATATTGTCGGTACAACACAACCATAAAACTCTGATTACCCTACCGCATGCATTTCAAAGGCCAGACACTGTGCTACCGTCACTCTCAGCAGAGACTTCACTTCGAGCGACAGGTCGCTTTACATTTTCAAGAGCTTAAAAATGTTCAGTAGTTTTCTTTTGCTAAATTCAACGCTATTTATTTGCCTGCTTACACATAAGATAAGCTAAATGTGAAAATAAGCTAGAAATGTACATTGACCCTCAGGTCCCAGCTACGTAAAAGCTCACCAAAATCATAAAAAAGATGTATGCCCAGTGTGTACAGGATTATGGGCGTCAGGTACTAAGCATTGGTCTACAAAGCTTTTGACCTTTAGCGAGAACAGTTCCTCAGCCTCAACTACATCACTCACTCACTCACTCACTCACTCACTCACTCACTCATACCGCATGTCTATACCGCTATATGCTGTATACAGGGTCGTGGGGGGCCAGGAGCCTGTCCCAGAAGACTTACAGTAGAGCATGAGGTGGGGTACATCCTGGACAGGGTGTCAATCAGTCTCAGGGCACACACACATATACACACTTACTGTACATTCTCACCAATTAGTCTAACCTGCATGTCTTTGGACTTGTGGGAGGAAACCGGAGTACCCACAGGAAACCCACCAAGTACAGGGAAAAACGTGCAAACTCCACGCTCACATACCCGAGATGGGAAGCTAACCCGGATCCTGGTGGTGCAAGGTGGTGCTAATGACAAAGCCACTATGCCGCTACTGACTACACCACTTGATTTCATAACTTGTTTGAAATAAGAATGGACTGTTTTCTGAATCACGTTCACACAGTTATTATATTTGTTTGTACCTTCTCTTAACATTCTCTTGGCCCTGTTTCCAAAGATGTTAATAACTAGCTAACTATGCTAGAACTTCATGCTAGCGTCTTTAGTTGTGGAATGGCCATGTCCTGTAGCTAGCTTTGTTTAGCTTAGGTTTAATTTGATTCCATGTTGATGAGAGCCTCACCAGCATCAGAGAGGGCAGTGAGCCTGCAGATGAAATCAGGCTTTCCAGGATGGGCACTTACCCGGGAGGGAGAGAGAGAGAGAGAGAGAGAGAGAGGTAGAAAGGCAGCTCAGTCGGGCATAATTGGCAGTCTTTGTAGAGAGGGGCCCTTGATTTAATAGGCACGGCTGGTGACTGAGGCAGTGGAGTGCGAACAGTGCGGAAATGTGCTGGAGCCTGGAGCCCTCTGGCCTGGCTCCCCTCCCCCTCCCTTCCTCCGTCCTTCCGTCCCCCTCTTCCTCGCTAATTCTCTCTGTTTCTCTCTCCTCCTCTCCACCCTCCCTCTCAGTCTCTGAGGACAACGGACACGAAAGCTGCCTGGATTCACACACTGCTTACAGCAACAGGAAGTGCACCGTGAATTATAAACATATACTTATTTACTAGATGTGCCCAAGACTTTGCTCGTGTGGAATAAGCGCATTTTAAAAAAAAATTGTAACACCATGTGTTCAATTTTGGAATGAACCAAAATTTTTTTACGTGTTACCGTGAAGTGCGTGGAATGAAGGTGTGAGATCACATTTATTAAATAGATTTCAATTGCACACCCAAGCGTGTATTAAAAAATGTACAGCGCCATCTGTTGAATTTTAAGATGAACTAATGACTTTTTCAAGGTCGATTTTTTTAAGATATTAGATGTACCCACGGAATTTACTTGCACACTCATAAGTACGTTTTTAAAAATTTTACAGCGCCATCTGTTGAATTTTGATATGAACTAATGATTTTTTTTTCAAGGTTGTTTTTTTTTATATATATAAGGGCATTTTCCTTTGAAATTAGAATATCTTCTCTTCCCATGAGCTGATGGCGATGAAACAAAGCATATATGTTACTTCAAGCTCGGCCAAATATAGCTCTGAAAACTCCTTAAAAATTCGTTTAGTAGTTTTTATGTGATGCATGCACAAACAAACGGACAAACAGACATACAAAAATTCCAAAAACCATCTTGATGTGTTCTATTACTCATCTTAAATCTACCCAAAATATTTTTTTTGGCAAATACATATTTAATGTACACACACGGCAACTTTACAGTTTTATTATATGTAATAAATGTAATAGATTATGTAATCCTGTCATTTATAATAGGTGCAAACATTTAACCTTTGAATAATTAATGAAAGTATTTAAGCTGATGTCAGTAACCTGGTCTTATAAAAACCTGGTTTTATACAGTTCACTTTGCAAATATGAAATTGTTGCCTTATAAAACATCACAAGTTAAAAAAAAAAAAGAAAGAAAGCAACAAACATTTGTAATTTGCTCATTTTTTACATGCATCATGTTAAATGCTGGATTCTGATTGGTTAGATGGTGGTAATTAATTTTTACAACAGCACTGACAGTTGTTCCATCTGGATTAAAGATTATATTTTGGTAGGACTTTGCCGGATTAATCCATAATTTTGTCTGCTTGACTTTTTTTGTTTACATTGAGCACATAGTGTGGGTATTTTATGAACAGAGTTTGATTATCACATACAGTCCTGCCTGAGCACTTTAGGGTTGCTGATTGGCTTGAGATAAAAGCTTTTGCTCTACTGGTAGAAGAGATTTGAATCCTGATGGTGTCCAGAAATCCAAGAGAACAAAATGGGCCATGCTGTCTTGGTAGGAGGGATGGCACCTACTGTACTTTCACCTCTTAAGTATAGTTAATCACAGCAACTGCAACCAATCATGGGCATCTGTGAACTGATGTTTGTAAAAGAGGGAAAAGAAACCTGTGTTTCTAGTGTGTTGGACTTGGAGTCTGTCTTGTGATGTAGTATGAACAGCTTTTTGTCTCAGAGGAGGCATGTGGTAGCCTTCACCAATCCTAGGTTACATTAACTATCTAGCCTAAAGTAGCAACCGTTATCTATATGTTAACAATATTGTAGACTACTGTAGCAATTCACTGCATCCTGGCATCATGTTCTCATCATATCAGTGACATTAGGCTGTTTAAAATCCCACACAGCTACTGTATATTTTACAGTTCTACATAATAAAATGAACACCTTTGGTGTAAAATCTCACCAGAAACGCTCCAACCTTGTGGACATATCAAGATAGTAAGATAGTAAAATACTACTTAAATAAATAAATAAATATGTCCAAATAGAAATCTTGAAGCCACTTGAAGATCCTCAGTTGCTGAACCACATGGATGAGTTAAAAGTGTGCACACGAGGGGTGTGCATGTGTGGGAAATTCACATCAGTCGCATTCTTAGGGCCCTGGTGAGGCTCTAAATAGGGTGGGCCTTCAGCGGCTGGACCGTGATTAGACCAGGCCATGGGGGATGTGGGTATTGATTGGCATGGTGGAGACACTGGGCTGTCTTCCACGGCACTCTAATGAGAAGCCCTGACCTCCTCCAGTCAGCAAGGTCGCCAAACCCTACTGTAATTGCACTCTCTCTAATGGCGTCAGTCACGCACTCGCCCCAGCCCTAGTAATGACAATTACCATAATGTTCCTCCGCTTCGTGGGAGCCTCTCAATCACACAGCATTTCAAGCCAGGGATCTGGATCACGCTGACGTGCGAGACCAGAATACACACCATTCTGTGCGTCGGAGATCGAATCAGCCCTGTGTGGACGTGTTTAAGTAGAAATTAAGCTTCTTGTCCTCGGACCCAACCTGGCTGCAGACCAATAAGTCAGTGCTGCTTCAAGCTTTCTAATTAATCAATAAACCAATCAATTTTCAGAACACTATCTCTGTCCTTCACAAACAGCAAAACTGACCCATTGATCTGGCACTCAGGACATAATCATTTCAGTCCAATAGGCGTAAGTCTGTTACGTTCAAAATAAAGGTTGCTCCAAACTTCCACTTATTCGTCTTCCAGTCGCTTTGCTTATGGTCTGGCGTTCCAGCTGTGTAACACAAACCCTACATTAAGACCATTGATCCATAGCGTCCACGACAAACGGGCTGTGAAATTTAAGAATGTAGACAAAACCTTCCCACAACACCATGCCTGAGAAGAGTGGAGTTTTCTACATTAGTTTATCAGTAGACAGATACTGAGCAAAAAAGATGTCTAACCACCACAGAACAAAAATCGAATAAGGTCAAAGTTAGCTCTCGCTGTATGGATTGGAAAATCTTGTGCGAAAGCCACACAATGTGATTTCTTCTCTCTTTTTCTCTCTCTCTCACACACACACACACATTCACTTGGAGTGTGTCTAGCGGCACAGGTGAGGGGGTTTATGGCTGTGTGCCGTGCAAGCTTTATTGTGTTTGGTGAGAGAGAGGGAGAGCAGGAGAGCTGAGCGAGAGTGTGCTCAGCTCTGCGCGTCACAGATTTACTGCTGCGTCTCTAATTTCAGCCGGCCGACGTATTTAAGAGGGCTGCTCGTAAAAGACAGCAGAGGAAAGGAGGGAAAAAAAAAAAAAACGCAGAGAGCCGGCGCGAGCGGGGGCCCGGCCGGACGCTAGCTAAATCAGAGCAGGCACAAAGAGGCAGGTGTCTGAGAGGTATTGACCCCACATCGATCTGCAGCCTGCGCACTGCTATTGACCACACAGGGGAGAGACCGAGGGAGCCAACACACGCTGTGCCTAGCCTTAGTGGAATAAAATCAACCACATACACAGCACGCACCTATACACACACTCTCTGACCTTGTGTATGATCTGACCTCCTTGATTACACCTCCATCAAGAAAAGTAAAGATGTATGGTTACAAGCATACCTTCCTCTTTGCAAACTCTTTCACTGTGAAGACAAACATAGGCATGTAGACAGAACTAACCTAGTTTTTAAACAAGGTTTAAAAGTAGTTTAATTACTTTAGGCTGTTATAGTTTAGTTTTCTTGTACACATTCTGCTTTTTACGAATATGACCTTAGCTACCACCCAGTATTATCACACATAATATCTTGGTTGCTAACTAGCTAACTAGAGAATTGTCTGTTTAGCTTAGCTAAACTCCTTCCATTTTTTCCCCATGTTTGTTATCTGACTGAGTAAAGGTAGCTGGGTACAATTACAAAATGAAAAAAAGATACATTTTACATAGTATTAATATTTTAGTATATAATATTGATATGTATATATGTTAAAGAGTGTTTGAAAATCTTCTTGCTAGTTTGCTAAGTTAACAGTTTCATATGTTCTTGTGTGGTTATGCTATCAGGACTCAAGTTATTTACATTAGCCTGGTTGAAAAAAAAAACAACAACAACAGTTTTATATCTTTAATTATCGTTTTTCTTGAGAAAAAAAAATGTCTGACTTATTCTAGAAATCAATGGTCTGATGGGGGAAATAGTTATTGCACAAAGTATCATGGCAAACTAAACAGAAAATGTTTAGCTGGTGCTAGCAAAACTTTGCTAGCAACTACACACTCCCATGATGAACATGCCTATAGTCATAGCGGGCATTGTTATCTATGATTATGTCTTTTTTTTTTTAACGCTTACATCTGATTATATAATGGTGTAGAAACCTGGGTTGTGGGTCAATTTTTTTTTAAAGGTTTACTAGCTCCCTGATCCGTGTCAGCACCCGTGCCAGTACCATGTTGGAGGAAAAGTGCATGCTCTCTCTCTCTCTCTCTATCTCGCACTCTCTCTTTTCACTCTTGAGTGATTGGGAGCACTTCCTTCCTGCTCATCCTCCAGTGATGCAGGTGACAGGAGCCCAGAGACCTGGCAGGGCACACAACACACACAACACTAGCACACACACACAGGCCAGATGGTCCCAGACCCCAGTGACAGTTAAGGTGGGCTAGAACCCAAGCGCCACTACCTCATCGTTTCTAGCTTTTATCTCTTTCGTTATCTCTTTCTGCCGGTCTGTTTTTTTTTTCCCCTCTCTCTTCCCGCTACGCCAGACCTTCTAATCACAAATGAGTCATGCAGTTACCAGTCTCTGTGTAAATGCCAGTGAAGGCCAAACCTTAGCAGAAAAAGTCCGCCCAGACGAGGCCTGTTCCAACGAGACAGCCAAGTGTCAGGACAAAAAGTCTAATAGGTGCATTGCTTCTTGAAACTGGTGCTGCTTGCAGGGTTTTTTTTTTTTTTGGTTAATTTTTTTGGCTGTGCCAGCGAGGTTGTGATATTAGCTTTCACTTGGTGCTGGTGACAACAGGTGTAGCAGCTCCCAGGGGCAGCGGCATGGATTGTGGATGTGCGGCTGGTAATTGGAGAGCAGAGCGTTGCGCGGATCTGCAGCAGCATGAGGTTTGGTTTGTGTGTGTGCGTGTGTGTGTGTGTGTGTGTGTGTGTGTGTGTGTGTGTGTGTGTGTGTGTGTGTGTGTGTGTGTGTATGTGTGCTGGCGATGGAAGGGTGGTGGTGGCGGGGTAGGCGTTCTCTGAAGACGCCTGAAAGAAAGAACGAAGGGACGAGGAAAGCGAGAGCTCGTAGAGTAGGGAAGACAGTGGGGAGGGCGGCGGTGGAGAGATGGAGGGGGGTCATTAAACTGGAAACCAGGAACCACACGGGAGGTAGAATTTTAAATGATTCCCCCACAGCTACACCGGCCCAGCAACCCTCTTTCTCTCTCTTCTTCTCCCTCTCTCTCTCTCTCTCTCACTTTCTCCCTCTTTCTCTCGCACTTTCTCCTGCTCTCTCGGAGATGCAATTAATTCGGATGGAGGCTGCCAAGAGCAGAGAGATAGAGGGATGAGGGGTGCTCTGTTGCAAGCGAGCACTCTCTTCCTCCATTACGGCAGTCTGCAGTCCATGTGTTTGTGGCCTTATGTCTCCTTTTAGTAATCACCACCAGAACCCTAAATTAGCCCAACTACAGATTGGCCAGGAGACAAATAATGAAAGGAACTTTCGATCAAGAAGAAAGCAATCAATACAGGAAAGTTAGCATGTTTCACTCAATACCTTCTCACCAGTTGTTTTGTGATTATCATAGCACCTATTTACAGCTACGCCTTGAACAACCTGATGTACCGACAAAACATTATCATCAGCATCAGACCCACGGCTTAGTTGCCTGCCAATGCACCATTTCTGGGTTACAGCCAGCCCTGACTAGCTGGGCTAGTTTTCTCATGCAGGAGACAGACCAGATGTAGTGTGGGATGACTCATAGACCCTTTCACTCCAGGGGCCATGGGCAAACAATCCCACCAGAGTCCTGACTAGGGTTAGTTCACAGAGGGAGAGAGAGAGAGAGAGAGGAAGAGGGAGGGAGTGTCATGGTACACAAAGCACGTAGCATGTAAAGTGCAGGAGGGAGTGTTGCTCAGGGCCAGAGAGAGCGTCGATATGGGGGAAATTGATCGTAATCAACAGTGCCTGCAGAGCGAGCGGCCATGTTCGTCAAAGCTCCTTCCTCTCCTGTTCGCCTCTCGTCTTCTCGGCTCGTCTCCCTTCTTCCCTGCACCTTGAATCTATCTCTCAAAACAGCCTCACCGAACCCCTGGTGAAGCTTTCAAAGCCTATGTAAACAAGCTGAGAAGAAGCAGTAGATACGATAGCTCAGTGTGTGTGTGTGTGTGTTTGTGCATCCTTTGAACTGGTTCATCTCATGCTAGTTTTCTACACGTTATATATAAAATCGGACTAAACTGGTAATTAGCATTATGAGCATATGCTGCGAGGAGAGTACGACACCTATTCTGGGCATGTAGTTAAATTAATCCCAGTCTTCTTTGACCCCAGTGCACTGTGGGTAAAACTGCAGCATTTCACATGTCGCTTGGTATATAAGTGGACGCAATGAGGAAAACAGTCTGCAGTCTTCTCATCCTCTCTCTCTCTTTCACACACACACACACAAACACACACACACACACACACTATCTGTCTCTTTCTCCTTCTCTCACACGTTTTGCACACCGTGGTATAATTTCTCATTTGAAGACGCCGGCGTACCTGGCTGTGTGGCTGTGCTGTTAAAAGCGCCGGCCCAATTATAGCATAACACCTAGCCTTACGGTTACCATGGCTGCGCGATGCATCTGTCCCGCGGGACGCAGCGTGGAGGAACGAGCGTCTTATCAACCATCACCCCGGTAATAACACTCCCCCGAGCCTGCGCGCCTCAGCCAGGCCTTAACGAGAAGCCAGGGTGAAATCTCCCCCGCCTCAGCCGCAGCCATTGATTTGTGCTTAATCTGTTTCTGCGTGTGCGCACGCATGTGTGTGTGTGTGTGTGTTGTGGCAGATTCCGGGGGGTTGAAGGGCGTTGTGAGCGTGAGCAAGCGTGAGAGGTGGCGTTTATTTAGCTGGGATTTCGAGGAAGCATCTTTTTTATTTATTTTTTTTTCCTTGACGGAAATTGTGAGCGAGGTATTCTCCTGTCGTTCTGCAAGGCTTAATTGCAACAACGAAATTATAATCTGGTGACCTTCAAATTCTTAATGCTCAATCAGATTCATCAATCTGCAAATTTTATAGAAATCCTCATACTGTCAATCATAGTTACCATCCAGTAAGGTTAGGAAATCGCATACGTGATTGCAGGTCTGGTTGTGTTTCCGTTCTGTTTTTTTCTCTACCACGTTCATGTCGTTACGTGTCAAAATCTTTACGCTTCATTATTGTACATAACTATACGCACACACTAACTATTGAAAAGGGGCCAGTATAAGAAGGACCATTACAAATGAGATTTTCTGAATTGCATACAAATTGCATGTGACAAATACCCAGGATTAGCTCAGATTATTCCTAGGAACACTCCTATGTTGCACATGATCTGACTTCACTTAAATCCCCGTGCTCTCACCTTTAGTTCCTACCTGCACTTAGTTATCATTAATTACTTGAGGTGAAAAATGTCGAAAACATAATTTCATCATATCTTTATCACAGACAACTTCCGATTAAACATGCATAGAGATATTACAACGAAAAGGTTACATCGGAAGGAAGTAACAGAGGTTATTGCAGCCTTGTTTAACACATAACCTGTGAATCAAACAACCAATTATCACACTGATTAGTGCATTATTTAATTTGTGTTTAACACGATCACTTTGGAAGGTCTATAAATTTCCCATAGGAATGCTGGGCAGTACACGCCCACAAGCGACAACAGTGTCGGCCATTAAATTGCAACATGTGACAAACTACAACTGACACAAGTGACTCGATGCCTGTTAGTGTGCATGTACTGTAATCAGTTATACTCACAAACTGTCTCATGACTGCAGTGTTTTTATGTGCAGTCCAGATAGACAGTTTCAGTGTGTGATGTGTGGGACATCTCTCAGCACAGCAGTATAGCCGCATAAACACTCTTCATCTGGCCTTTTTTAAACTTCTCAATAAAATCACAAACCACTGCTGAGCTATCAGCCGACCTCCAGAGCACCATCTCTGTGATGATGGCTAGTGCTGTTAGTTTAATTTTTGTGCTACTACAATGATGGATTTGCCTTTGAAATACAGCATTGCTATTTGATGTTTATGATGATGTGTATCATGCAACGTGGCATTGCATGGAAAACGCAGGCGTGCATGTTATTTGAAGGCAGTGGTTTGCTCACACTAATGACACAAACATGTTATTTACAAATGCAAATGTAAGCCAAACTGCTTGGGCAAAATAAAAATTTAACAGGAATGTAGCTTGAAATATTTTATCACTGTATTGTCAGTGCCAAAGTGTGTAGACAGGTGGGTGACCAAGAAGGTGGTGACATCAAGCATTCTACACGAGTTGTGCATGAAAACTCAAATTGTAAAATCTGAAACTGAAGTACAAGGTTTGGTTTCTAGCTGAAGGGAAACCCTCTAACAAGCACTCTTTACAACTGTCATGGGCAGAAAAGCATTTCAGAATGCACCACACATCAACGATTAAGGCAGATGTGCTACAAAAGCAAAAGACCACATCTGCTATAAACTATTCTGCCCCCAGAACTGCCGCACAGTGGGGTCTAGAGACTGTTGTAGGTAAAAATCCTCAAAGATCAGCAGGTTCTGACACGGACCTGATTTACCTCAATATTTTATTTATATACAAGTAGATTAAAGTTGAGAAAAACGATTGTGAAAAAGGGCATGAATGTTTCTAATGTCATAAAGTGTGATTCACATTAAAAGCCACATTGTTCAGTTCTGTTTTTTTTTTTTTTAGCGGGGTCGGATTTAGATCGGATTTTCATGTCATGACGTTCACATTTATAATTAAAAGTGACTTTTACCTGACTCTAACTTGGGTGCAGTATCTTCTAAAATAGCACACCTGCTCACATGACTACATCTCTGATTCCTCATTCATTTCAAACAATGGATGCGATTTTAGCAAAAACAATTTTTGGGATTTTTCCCTCAAGGATGGCAAGTGGTTAGTTCAGAAAAAGAAACAAAGCCATATGTCTCACTTTGGCTGTTTTAGCAGCTGTTGTTAGCACTTCTATGAAATCACTATGCTGCCGGTACTGACTGATGACATCAGCGACCTATGTGTGTGTGCAGAGGCTAAAAGTGACATGAATTGCGATCTGATCATTCTCATTCATGTCACGTGGCCATGTATCGGACAAAAAAAACAAATAAATGCCACAGAAAAGGCAGCATTTCTAACTAATCAGGACAGCACAGTGAAATTAAACTAATAGAAAAATGGTCAGGTAGACTTTAGCCAAGATAACTTAAAATGAAAGTCAAAAAAACAAACATAGGCAAATAATTTAGACATACATTTTGGCAAACTTATTGAAAGAAAGTGAAAGTAAAGTACGATGAAATTATGAAATGATCCCATTAAGTATGCATAACTTAAGTATGCATCTTTTACATTTTACTTGAAAAATAGAGATGCAGGATCTTGTGGCATTAACACAGCTTATGTGAAGTGAAACGAATTTGTCACAAGCCAGCCAGATCAACCCAGCACTTCCAGAACCTAAACTCCACTCCAGGTTTTTCTCCCGGCAAGCTCACCTGTTGCTCACACACACCTGAACATGATTATTCAATCAGCTCTTGGCTTCTTAAACATGCTGAAAGGAACATTCTGTGCCGCAGTGTCTTACTCGTGTGCCTCGTGTTTTCTTTGCCAGTGTTTTTCATGTGTCTAGTCTCATTCTCGACCCTGTCTGTTTTCCTGGATTTCTCTCTCGTCTTTGCCCCTCGGTACCTCTGCTACAATCGGACTGATTAATGTGTATGAT
>QMIH01000589.1:311802-350827 GCA_003987875.1 Clarias batrachus | reverse complement strand
TGGCAGAGAGCTGTTGTCTGGAGGAGTGTTAAATAGAGAGCTGTGATGATCTAGGATTTAGAACAGGTGTGTTGGGAGAGCTGAATGAGGCAGTGAAAAGCAAGGAGTGGGWTGGAACATGGAGCTGGAGTGTGCAGGTGTTCATGACCTTATTTGAGATGTGTGCGTGACCGGGCGTGCCGTGACACTCAGATCCAGACTTTACAATAAGACTTGGACTCTGACTTTGATTTAGACAACCGCAGTGGGCGCTGATGCAGACTCAGTAGATCAACTCAGAGTCAATCATCTGAGGACTAAATGGACGTGGACTCAGATTCAGACTGACAGCAAACAGACGTACAGTATCCTCTGATCAGGACTCTGACTTACTCACTGGACTCTTTCTCACCCAACAGACTTTAATTCTGATTTGTTTCTGTACTTTAAATGTCCTTGCTTCTGTACCCCCCCCCCAAACACCCCACCCCCATACACATCTTCTGCTATATATAGATGTCTGCATTGCAGATGACCTACAAATCAAAACACACACACACACACACACACACACACACACACACACACACACACACACATATGACTTGATACAGGAGAACATGCTGCATGCAAGGCACAAAGATGCAGAGAAACACACACGCACCTTATGCTAAACCCACAGCTCATCATATCAGATATTCTTTACTTTGGCCGCTGTGTAAGCCTGCTGCAGTCTGGCCCACATGCGTATGGATATAATGCACAGAGATATTTATATAACTGAGAAACACTGCAGAGGAGCCCAACCAATACTGTGGCGCGCAGGGGAAGTGATTCATCCCTTAGCTGTAAACCTGTGTGTGTGTGTGTGTGTGTGTGTGTGTGTGTGTGTGTGTGTGTGTGTGTGTGTGTGTGTGTGTGTGTCATTAGGAGCTGTTTACTGCACCTGAAAGATTTACTTGTTTAATCAACATGTCTTCCTAAGACTTCAGTTTCATTTGATAAATCTTTGTAACTCTTTGATTTCAATCCAGAAGTCTTTAGGAATGGTTTTCATTTCACCCGTCTTTGGGGTTCAGTAGACAATAATCAGGTGTGACGTCTGCTTGGTTGGAATTAGAACAACAAAAGGCATTACGTAATACTTAACTCTTTAAAACCAGGGAACTGTTACTCACCAACAAAGCGGTGCTATTTAAGCCTGAAATAGCAACAGGGTGGTTTTAGCATCTACTGAATGCTTCAATTTAACATTATTCATTTATTTTTAAAAAATTACAGACACCTATGTACACTATCAGACGATGCTACTGGACCCTTATATTCACAAGCAGACGGCACTATCGAATGCTTAATTTGATCTTTGTACACCAACAGAAACAGGTTTATTGTTATTTTGTGTTGTCATCTCTGGAAGCTTCTGCCACCAAAACAAATGACTTGTATGTGCAAATGTACTTGGCAATAAAGTGCTGAATGATTCCGATTCTGATTAAATGCTTCATTTGATGACAGATGGTGCTGTTGAATGTTTTATTTGATCAACATCATTGTTTACCAACAAAGACTACCATTAAAATGCTTAAATTGGCCAATAACAATATTCACCAACAGAGTTTATTCAACAACTGCTTTATTTAGCCAACAGCATTGTTCACAACCAACAGAGGGCGCAGTTAATTGCGTTATTTGGCCAATACCATTGTTTACCAATAGAGGGTGCTATTGAACAGTTCAAGATTTAAAGGCGCTTTTGGCACTACAAATATTTTCATTCGTATCATCCGTAACCTCGAAAAAAAGTCAGAAGAAAATAATTGTAATAGATTAAATAAAAGAAAAGAGTATAAAATAAAATAATAATCTATAAATGTATTTTATAGAAGTTCATTTGAGATGCATCATCGACCACCAACAGAGGGCGCAATTTGTTGCATTATGTTACCAATACCACTGTTTACCAACAAAGGGTGCTATTGAACGATTTATTTTTGAAGCATCATTATTCACCAATAGAGGGCGCAATTAATCGCTTTATATGGTCAATGCCATTAATCACCAACAGAGGGTGCTGTTAAACGGTTCATTTGAGAAGTAACATTATTCACCGATAGAGGGTGGTATTGAACATGCTTTTTGGCATGGACAAATATTTACATCTGTAAAAACAACAAAGCCCACAAATAAGTCAGAAGAAAAAAATGTAATAATATAAATATAATATCTAAATTAATAATAGTACTAAACGAGTACAGGCATTTAACTCTTCAAAGATACAGTTTATTTGAAGGAGCATTTTTGATGTATCATTATTCACCAACAGAGGGCTGCATTTTTTGGCCAAAACCATTAAGCTATCTATTTGAGAAGCACCATTATTCACCAACAGATGGCGCAATTAAAAAATACTTCTGTGACCAATAGAGGGCGCTGTAGGAACCAGCACGAAATCCCAGCGCACTTCCCTCAGTTTGGCAGAAGCGCTGAATCCCCACATCATCCACATCTCTGTTTTTAAACTGTTTTTTTCTTTCTAAACGCGGTGGAGGAGATGACGGAGCTGCGGCACCGCGGTGGAGCTGCTGACCCTGACCTGCAGCAGGCTGAGGATAAGGTACAAACAGCAACAATAACGATAATAAATCGCAGAAAGTGTTTGCATTTTTATCTCTCTAACGGTGAACGAGAGATGTAGGCTAAAACGCTAGCCGTGCTAACTGTGTGCTAGCCTCGTCACCCAGGTAACCCGAGTGTCAGCGCTGGCTAGCGTTAGCACACGAGCTAAGTTTATTCGGTTTATGATTAAAATAGAAAAAGAGACGCGGCGCTAAAAATAAGTGAGATGTTTGTCCGGGTGTGGTGATGAAGCCCTGGGGCTAGCGCGAGAGCTAAAGCACTTAGCATTGGGGTTAATATCGGAGTCAGGCAGTCTTTTAGCGCTACTTCTGTGTTTAATGATACATCATCAGTGTTTATCAGTGTGTTTCTGTGGAAACTCGGGGGAATTACCTTTATTTTTAAGCCATTTAAGGAGTTTTAATCAGAGTCAGAGGTGAGCGGTGAGGAGAAAAAAAATCTTATCGCGATATTTCACCGAATTCACGATACACAAATATCGCGATATTTCACTAATATTTCACTGGAATATGGAAGAATGGAAGTGTACAGTAGTGATGTACTTTAGAATAACATTAGTGAAATGCTAAATTCTCAATAAACAGACCTCCAATACGTCAACATACACAAATTTGGCTATAGTTCCAGTAATGAAAATGTTACAATACAGCTAAAGACAGAATGAGCAGGTCACCATCATACCTTCTAGTCCAAGTCGTTCGTTCTTTTGAATCTATTTGACTGCGTAGCGTCTGTGGGAGTCACGTGACAAATGAACAAATGATTCGGACCAAAAAGACTCGACGGTAACGACTCATTTCTGTTTCCTGTACATAACCTACGGAGGTTTTTAGCGATGATTTGCGCCCAGTAGAAAACGAACAAATCATTCTCCGAGACTACACGCTCTTCTGAGTCACGTTAAAGACTCGTTCAAAAAGAATGAATTGTTCATGAACGATCCATTACCAGTGTACAGGTTTAGTGTTTTTACAGTGAAACCTGTGTGCTTGTGGTTTATGTGTCTCGGTCTATTAAACTGTATGTTTATGGTTGTAGTAAGTCCTCTAAGGTTAAGAACGTCATCCAAGTTATGGACAACTCGACTTTACGTTGCACATATTATATATAAAAAAAAAAACAGTTCTTCTTCTTCTTTGTTGTTTAATGGCAGTTGGAATCCAGTAGGTTACATTAACGCCACCTCTAGGTCTCAGTCTTTCTCATCCAGCCTTCCTTAAAAAACGTCAAACACTTCCTTCTCTGATCTTTGTTTTGTGTCTTGAACTCTTCATCTGATTTATCCTGCACTTCGACACACTCTTTCTTCTCGACTCTTTTCCTCTCAGTACCGCTCAACATCTTTTAGTTGGATTCTTATAAGTTGCATCAGCGTCACCTATAGATTTCTCTCTCTCTTTCCTCATCCTCTCTGTCCGACTTTCCTCTCACTTTTCTGGCTCACTGATGTGTGATGATAAACACACACACACACACTGTATGTTGTGACACTCAGGACGATACTAGTTCCTCAGCTCGGTTAAGGAGATCGCCATCCGCCATTTTAAAATTTTTAAATTAGATCCTGCTTGCCGTGTGATCGCTGTTCGTGTGTGACCTTACTCAGACTTCTCTCCTGTGACCCCTGTACTTAAACCTCCAGAGTGTAACGTGCTGGAGATAAAAACAGATCAGAAAGCAGTAACACGTCATTAGTCACCCAGCATTGACTAGTTCTTCCAACTTTTTAATATTAATATTATTATTATTATTATTAGTGGTGTTCTTAAGTCTAAGATGTTATGCAGGAAGGCGAGAATAAGACACACACTGAATTCATTACCACTAAATCAGAGATGTTCACACAGATGAAGGAATGGATCACACTCGTTACCCGGGAAACGCCTGTGTTATATAGTCTGTAATTAATCAGTAATAACTCAGGCGCGACTCGAGGATGTAGGCATCACGCAGAGCGGAAATAAACTGTGGAAAGAAGCGTTTCAGTGGAAAACAGGAAAACTTATTATTTTTATTATTATTACTTTTACTTTCCTGTTATTTGGAACAGATTCAGCCCTAAACTATATTTTTTGTAAACTAATTGTAAAAACAGTAAAAGCATTAAACACTTCCTGAGTCAGTGCGTAAACAAATAAAGAGATAAAGAAACAAAGAAAAAGTCCAGCATTGCATAAAAGCCGATTTATTTATGTTTCTTATTTTTTGTGCATTATTATTATTATTATTATTATTGTTGTTTAGTTTATTATAACATAACCAAGACAAAAAAATATAATATTTATTTTTAGATTAAAAAAAGATATATATTTTGTTGCTTATTATTCTTATTGCGTATCACTTCATTTTCTTCTTATTATTAATATTGTTATTATTATTGTTGTCTATTTGTGGACAAGCCCATTAGTTTTACTTTACTTTTGTTTTTCATGATTTCTGTGGAAACTATAATTCTGTTTGTTCACAGTTGTTCGGTTTGGAGTAAAATGTCGGTCTATATCGATGTCCGTATATTGTGATATTGTTGTTATTATGAGAGAGAGAGAAGCGTGCGTTCCTGCTGACGGTCACATTCCTCCGAGCGCTGGTTACTCAGACGTCAGGGGCAGAAATTAAATTATCTTAGAATACAGTCACTGTGTTGAACATCTTCACGCCGAGTCATGAGACAGACAGACAGAGACAGACGGAGGGAGAGAGAGCAGTGCGGTACGAAACAGCTGGAAAAACACTGGAAAAGGTTTATATTATGAAGCAGGACGAAGGAAACGTGCTTGAAATGGTGAGTATGAAAATCAGAGAGTGAGGGTGAGGACGGCGGTACGAGGGGGACATACCATCGAACCACAGCTTTACATCCCTCCTGGATGTGGTTTAACGCCTGCTGGAGAGAGCCATTTGCATTTCTGTGGTTTTGGACACTCGGAAACGAACTCCAGCACAAGATGATAAAAATTATTAATGCAATTATTATTAGTATTATTAGGTATTGTTTATTATTATCTAAGGGTTTTTTAATTAGAACAACGGTGAATTAAAAAAATCACTTTAAATAACACTATAAACGATCGTATTGCATTTTATTTAAATGACTCGTATTCCATTAACAGTGTATTGAATAATTTATCTTAAGATTTTGTTTAAACGTTGAACAGCTTAAATGTTTTATTTAAGACTCTGGACGGGCGTTTCTCGTTTTTAAGTGGTCTTTGATTTCTATATGTAATAAATAAACACAGTATGAAAGCATAATTATATTGAAGATTTTAGTTTGTCAGGACGTAACTCCATGGTTGGTCGAGGAACGTCTCTGTCGCGTCTGAGAGGAAACTCAGTGACAATTTGTTATTAATATTATTATTGGCTTATTTCTTATAATTGTATTTATATATTAATTAACACTGTCTCTCTATCTCTCTCTACAAACACATACACGCACACACACACACACACACACACATTCTCTCTACTAAAGATAACGTCCCAGTTTCCTCAGCTGCAGTTTGGTCCAGTCTCACCCTCAGAGATGTTTCCCCTTTAATCGTCCTTCAGCAGCAGACGTGCCCTGTTTCCCTCCAGACCCGTTTCCTCCATCTGTCTAAATGGAGCCGATGATAACATCTCAGAGAAAGTGCTGTGGGTTTTAGAGGAGGAAAGATCCGGTTCTCTATGACTTTCTATTTATTTATTTTATTTTATTTTAAATTATTTTTCTAGTAAAAGCGGGACTTTTGAAAGTGCGACATGGCAATAATTCCCAGCTGAGTTCCTGTAATGTGCAAGTGTTGTTGGTAAATGGTTGTAAACTTTGAAGGTGAGACAACATGGACAGGTTCGTCCCTCCTGAAACAGCTGGCCTCAGCTGGATGTACCTTAGAGAGAGAGAGAGAGTCAATGGGAAAGAGAGGAGAGAAGAAAACGGGAGACTGAAAAGGGAAAAGTGAGAGAAAAGGAGAGAAAGTGCGAGAAGGTCAAGGAAAGAGATATTTAAAAAGAGACAAAGTAAACGAGATCTCAGAAAGGAGAGAGAGAAGGGGGGAAAAGGAAAGAGATAGAAAGAGGAAGAGTAGGTGAGGGAAGGATGAGCGAAAGATGAGAAAATAGGGGAGATGGAAAGCATGAGAGAAAGTGTGAAAAGGTGAAGGAAAGAGAATTAAAGAGAGGAAAGGAAAGAGATCTCAGGATGGAGAGACAGAATATGAGAGAATGAAAAGGAGAGAAAGAATGAACATGAACAGAAGGAGAGAGAAAGAGATCAAGTGAGAAAGAGATGAGAAGGGAAAGAAGAAAATCGGAGGGGTTGAGAAGGGAAGAGTGAGAGAGTAAAGGAAGAAGAAAGAAGCGTGAGAGAAAAGGAGTGAGTGAGAGAAAGTGGAGAGAATTAAAGGGAGACAAGGAAAAAGAGGTCTAAGGAGGTAGAGAGACAGAAGGAGGGAGAGAATGAAAAACAGAGAAAAAAGAAAGAACAAAGAGTGTAGGAGAAAGAGAGTGAGAAGGGGAAGAGAAGAAAATCGGAGAGATCGAGAAAGGAAGAGTGAGAGGAAAAAGGAAGGAGCGAGGGAAAACGTGAGAGAAAAGGAGTGAGTGAGAAAAGGAAAGAGAGAAGGAGAGTAAGAGAGAGGAGGACGAAAAGAGAGACGTCTGTTTACAAGGACATTTCTCGGGTCACGGCAGCATGAGGAGAGACCGGGTCCTGACTCAGTACTGACCCGTCCCCGACCTGTCCCTGACCTGGTCTCGAACTGTCCCTGACTAAGAGGTTTTGGGTCAAAATCAAACGCGCATCCCTGTGCTAGTTCACCATAAGCCTAAACCCCCAGTGTTAATGTGATCAGGCGTGTACATGAACGTGTTTGGTGAAGAGGAATGTCTTTATTCTTCGTCTCTCTCTCTCTCTCTCTCTCTCTCTCTCTCTCTCTCTCTCTCGATAACCACGCCGGTGATTCTGCTGCTGAAGTGATGAGTATTAAAGCTTTTATTTCCATCAGGGGAGTGATGTCACCACAGGAATCAGGTCTGGTTCAGCTCTTGCTGTAGTGAACGTAACCCAGAAGGTTCCAGAATATCAGAACGCCATGCTTCGTTTATTTATAAAAACTAAAACCCGGTCTCTGTGGTGTGAATCAGAGGCTCACACCGAGCTCGCTGCCAAATCAACACAGAGTGAATCATCGATGCAGTATGATGCTCACCCACACACAGACACACACACACAGAATATGTAGGAGAGTTTCCTGAACCCCGACACACTGCTCTCTCTCTCTCTCTCTCTCTCTCTCTCTGGTTTCTCCGTTAGCGAATCAGCATCCTTGCTTCCTGAGCTGCTATTTTTTGCCTCAGAGAAGAGAGAGAGCTCGAGGGTTATTTTTATCTCGGGCATCCTGAATGACAGGAAGTGCTCCGTCTCCATGGCGACCGCGGCTCCTCCTGGCAACTCGATGGGGTCGTGGGTGAGACATGACAGAGACAGCTGGAACGCAGTGGCCTGTCGTCTCCAAACACAGTTATTAGCCCCGTGTGGGTCAGACAGAGAGAGAGAGAGAGAGAGAGAGAGAGCGACATGTCAGGGCTTCTGGAAACGCCGTGCTGCTGGTCATCACGGATGACACAGTTCAGCTGTTGCTATGGCAACCAGGAGGGCTTATTGGGATTGGTGGGGTTTAAAGGCACAGCAACATGCTGCTGTCTAACATGAATTTTACTGCGTGTCTGAAACCCAGCATCAGTGATGCTGAAGAGATTTCCTGTCAGAGATGAGGAAACACTTATAATAATAATCTCTCTCTCTCTGTTCAGGGTTCAGAGGCGGAGGACAGGATGGAGAAAGATGGTGGAGTTTCAGACAGCGATTCTAAGCCTGACTCCGGGGGACCAGAAGTTCCCGCCCCCTCTGACGACACTCCTGAGGTGCTGAACAAAGCCCTGTCCGGCCTGTCGTCACGGTAACCATTACGTATAAACACATAAACAGAAACAAACACCCACTGTGCTTTTGACCTTTTTTAAACATCACTTACCAGCACAGGACAGATTGTTTTCCTGGGTCTAGGCTCTGGGTCTGGGCTCGGGTCCTGTTTTAGATCCGGGTCGCCCATGTTCAGGAGTAAATGAGTCGTGCACACGCTAATGTACTGATGTTACAGCATGACATCATCTCTCACACCTTCCTCCCCGAGTATTGATTTCTTGTAAGAGAGAGAGAGAGGGAGAGTTTTTATTGATTATTCAATGTGCTGCTTTATGTTACAGCTCAAGAATGTGTGTGTGCGTGTGTCTACTTAGTATTTAGATATCAGATTACATGTCCAATCAATTGAAATTGTGTGTGTTTGTGTCGTAGGTGGAAGAACTGGTGGGTGAGAGGAATCCTCACCCTTGCCATGATCTCCTTCTTCTTCTTCATCATTTATCTCGGCCCGATGGTGCTGATGATGATCGTGAGTGCCTTCATCCTCCTTCTCCCAACTTCTCATTTCATCTTCTTCTTCTTCTCCATAATACTCAGTCGTTCAGAACACACACACACACACACACACACACACACACACACATACACAGCAGTGATTTATATAGATTATACAGTGTTTGTCATGCCACTGTTACCAGCCTGAAGTTGGTGATTTTCCTCTAACAGCACACCCCACAGCACCAATTTATCAACGATTATTAAATTAACGTCGGTTTAATGGTATATGTTTTTATATATTAAACTGTACATTGTGTTACAGGATTATTGATCTCTACAACAGTAGCATAAACATCAGTCAAGATTTTAAAGCTTACATGAAAGAGAAAGAGAGTGCCCCTAGTGACCATACTTGGTGTTACAACACAGAGGAGCACCTCTCCCTGACCCTTTAGATGGCAGAACTGCGTTCCCTCCGCATTAATCTCAAATGTTTACCGCGTTCACTTGTAACGCACATGTCCCTGTGAATGAGATGTTACTATAGAAACGATAATGTACAGTATATTGTTATATCTGTCAGAGCCGCTGGTATAGAGAATTAACCAGCACCTTCTGACCAATCAGAACGCAGACTCATCACTCCAGGTTCTCTCTCTCCGTTCTCTTCTCAGGTCCTGTGTGTGCAGATAAAGTGTTTCCACGAGATCATCACCATAGGCTACAGTGTGTATCACTCCTACGACCTGCCCTGGTTCAGGACGCTCAGCTGGTGAGAGGATCCGCACCTGCTGTCCTACTGACTCGCACTTCATCACGTTATTAACACACAAACATCTGCTCTCTCTCTCGATCTCGCTCTCTCTCTCTGTTTTACTGGCCGTCATCTCTCTATTTGGCTCTCTGTTTACTCTTTCTCTCACTCTCTATCTCTTTTTTACCTCTGTCTCACTCACTCTCTTTCACACTATCATGTCTCTTTTTTCTTTTCTTCTGTTTCTATCTATCTATCTATCTATCTATCTATCTATCTATCTATCTATCTATCTATCTCCATCTCACTGCCTTTTTCTCTTCATCATCTCTCACTCTCTCTCTGTATCTGTTTTTTATTTCTCTCCATCATCTCTGTTTTTATCTGTTGTGTTCTGTTCTCTCGTTCCTTCTTATTTTCTCCTTGTTTCTCACTTTGGCTCTTTCTTTCTCTTTAAATCATCTGTTTTCTCTTTCTGTATCTGTATTTCTCTCTGTTTTCCTCTCTCTCTCTCTCTCTCTGTGCTGTTCAGGTCTGATCTGATTAACTTTTTTATTTTTATAGTATCATTAATTCTCTTCTCTTTCTGATCTGCTTTGTGTATTTGTTTCCATCAGTAAAGTAAATGTAACTGTAGATGTTTTAGATTAGAAACACAAACACCGGATGGGTAGAACTGACCAAAAGTTAAGTGGCAGAGGTGCTGACAAAGTTTCAGTTAAAGGACAAATGTTAACACTGTCAGCAGGTTGTGTATCCTAGGTGTGGATATACATTCATCTTCTTCTGCAAATCCTGTACAGGGCCTGGACCATATCCCAGGATACATCGGGCACGAGACACACACACAAACGCACACACACACACACTTGTTCACACACTACGGGCAATTTGGGAAGGCCAACTCGCCTAACCTGCACTCTTTGGACTGTGGGAGGTTAATTTCATATATAGATAAATCATGATGTACATTTTGTTTTTAAAGAATGCCCAGCCGTTTGTTTCATCATCATCTTTGAGTGAGGTTTACTTCCTGTTTATAGACAACAAGAAGTGTCAGTGTGTCCTAAACTACATCAGCACATCTTTTGAAATTTGTGATGGGTGTGTGTATGTGTGTGTGTGTGTGTGTCAGGTACTTCCTGTTGTGTGTGAACTACTTCTTCTATGGTGAGACAGTGACGGATTACTTTTTCACGCTGGTGCAGAGAGAGGAGCCACTGAGGATCCTCAGCAAATATCATCGCTTCATCTCTTTCGCCCTCTATCTCTCGGGTGAGGAAACGCACGCCCACACACACACACACACACACACACACACACACACACACACAGAGCAGATAGGAAATTATAGCTCAAATAGAATTTAACATTTAATCTAAATCTAACATTTAATCTAAATTATGTTTAATAAAATAGTGATATAACATGAGTCACATACTGTAGATATCATAGTGATGTATAATATATAAACATAATAGCAATATATAATACTTAAATATAATAGTAAAGAAATGTATTCATTTTAATAGAAGTATGTTAAACTAAAACTATACGGCTTGTAAAAACTTGTGTTCTTTCTGTACTGAGACTGCGAGACGCTGGTAGCAGTTGTGTGAGTGTGTGCAGACACACACTGAACAGGATGTGGTAATGCTCAAGGCTGGCTTTGCCCCACACACACACACAGCTCAGTGCTGATTATTGTTTGCTGTTTGACACCCATTTGATCAGCAAAAACTCTGCCCATCCCCCTCCACTAGTGAAACATCGTTTATTACAGAATATGAATTAGTGAGAGGAATCAACGTAGTCACCTCCCGATACGATATCATCACGATACCTCTGTGCTGATTCAGTTAAAATCACGATTCTATAAGTAACACGATTTTATAACTATCCCAAATCATTATTACACCACCCCCAAGTGTAGCGTGTTCCTTATAACATTAGTTTTCTCACTTAAAAACCAAATGCAGCGTTTAAACACTAAAAACTAACTTCGAATACAAGAGTTTAACATTTAACTTAAGATTAAATAAAAAGAAAAAAAGCTACATCGTTACTGAGCAGCACGTATCTCTGTTACATCATCCGCCGTAATTATTCTTTCTAAAAATAAAATAGCGATTTTGGAAGAAAATCCACATAATTGGAAGAAAGCTACCACTCGAAAGCTTCTGCGCTCGGGACAGAATGGTTTCTATCTGAGGCTGATTGGCCGATCACCGCTCACACTAAAAACCAGATGATTCTGCTCACTGACCGATCGATCATTTCATCTCTATTATAAATGTAAAAATTATTCAGTGTGGCGATACGTCAATCAGCACCTGTTGCCACACTGAATAATTTTTACTTAAATCATTTTTTTAAACTTTTATTCAATACATTTTTACCTTCTTTTAAAATTTTTACTTATTTTTAGACAGTAAGTGCCCAACTTTTGTATATTCGAGTTACGAATTTTCACAGATACGAACTGACAAACATTTCTACAAACCTTCGTAGATGCAAACAATTCACGGAAGTAACTCACGTGTATTGTACAAAAAAATAGACACTGCAGTGCATCAGATACCAGTATTTACAATTATATACGATATTTTCAGTGCCTAGATGAACGTATAAAATGTCTAAAGTCCGGTTTCTTGTTTATTTTTTCAAACCTGACATCCTGACTTTTTCAAGGAATTCAAACATCAGACAGTTGACGCCTTCACATCACCGTAATGTCTATAAAAAAAACACAGAGTGTCGTAGTCGTGATGCACACACACATACACTTCCGTGTCCATGTCCCAGTGTCTAAGAGACCTGAGTTACTGAACTGTCAAGAGGTGAAGGCCTTCAACATGACGTACGTGCGCGGGATCAGATTTAGCCGTGGATTTAGTATCTATGAGAGCGTTCTGTTATTTTTCAAATACTATTAGATTTAGCCATGTTCAGTAATTTGGGTCACATGACCGATCTTGGCGGTTCATTGACTTTTATTGTTTTAAAGTTAAAGTGTGTGTTGTGCTGTGTGTATGTGTGTGTGTGTGTGTGTGTGTGTGTGTGTGTGTATGTGTGTGTGTATGTGTGTGTGTATGTGTGTGTGTGTGTGTATGTATGTGTGTGTGTGTGTGTATGTGTGTATGTGTGTTGCTCTGGAAGCGCTCTAATCATTAGTTTGTGTTCAGTAGCAGCCCGGTTTGTGTCGCTGCCTCCTCTGAAATTATAATTAAGGAAAGTGAGACTGATCTAAATATAGCTCATCACCCAGCTGGGAATGTAATGAATAGCTCTCTTTCTGTGTGTGTGTGTGTGTGTATGTGTGTCTGTGTGTGTGTGTGCGCGTGTGTTTTTTGCAGGCTTCTGCATGTTTGTATTGAGCTTGGTGAAGAAGCACTACCGGCTGCAGTTCTACATGGTAAATATTGTCACTTTGATGTTTTAATGTGCTGTTTAATTTAAAGCCTTATGATACGATGAGTATGTGTGTGTGTGTGTGTGTTCTGTGCAGTTCGGATGGACCCATGTGACTCTGCTGATCGTGGTCACACAGTCACACCTCATAATCCACAACCTGTTTGAAGGCATGATCTGGTCAGTACACACACAATTTTACACACACACACACACACACACATAGTCACACTCTTGCAGGGTCAGAAACCCTTTCACTTGATATTGCGGTTGGTGAGGCAATAAATAAAATGCTGATTACAATCTTTCTCTCTTTTTTTTTTTTCAACACATACTTCATGAGCCATGTGAAGCCAAACACATGCTGTAACACATGCTGATATGGTTCAGACCTTTGGGTTGCCAGATCACACTGACCAAAATCCGTCTTAGGCATTGCTGAAAACCTGCCCACTAAGATCAAAAATAATAATAATCACTACTATAACTCACAATGTACATCAACGATATACGCACTAAAATTACTTTTAATTGTATTTTTTTTAATTACATAAAATTTCTCTAAGCATCCACTCAAGGCAAAAATTTTAATCCCAAGATGGTAAATTGCCAATTCGGTCCAAACACCCAAACTGGCAATTATAATACAAAGAATTGTAATGCAGTTACATTTAAATTTAAATTTGCTCTTTTGATCTCTCGACTGAAAAATTGTATTAGCAACAACACACACAGTGTTTGTCATGTATTTGGCTGTAAAGTGAGTTCATTTATCAACAGGTTTATCGTCCCCATCTCCTGTGTGATCTGTAACGACATCATGGCCTACATGTTCGGGTTCTTCTTCGGCCGAACTCCTCTCATCAAGGTCAGCTCAACACACACACTCGCTCTTCACTTGTATTAAAGTTTTAATAAAAGCTTTTAAATCTAACAGTTTTTATCATTTTTTTCCTCTCCACAGCTGTCTCCTAAGAAGACGTGGGAAGGATTTATCGGGGGATTTTTCGCCACCATCGTGTTTGGAATCCTGGTGAGGAAGCCTGAACGTGTTTAACCTCCGTTAGCGCAGAGTTTTGGAGTGAAACCGTGTGTGAGAAACCCGTGGGCTAAGACGAGTGGTCTCTAATAACTGCCTGTCACTGATAAAATCACAGTGTGTGGTGTTTATACGCAGTGATGATGTAATGATCAGACCATCTCTCTCTCTCTCTCTCTCTCTCTCTCTCTCTCTCTCTCTGTCTGTAGTTGTCGTATGTGATGGCAGGTTATCGTTACTTCGTGTGTCCAGTGGAGTTTAATAACGACTCGAACAGCTTCACGGTGTACTGTGAGCCCTCGGAGCTCTTCCAGCTGCAGGACTACACACTGCCCTCTGTCCTGCAGTCCCTCACTGGCTGGGTAACACACACATAAACACACTAGATCAGTGTTGACCTCAGTTCATTCATTCTGCTCGTTCATTCATCTGTTCGTCCAAACGTACATCCAGATATACAGGCGTCTAGATCACTTCCTGTCCATCTGTCCAAATATCTCTCCTTCCATCCATGTAAATATCCACCTGTCCATATATATCTCTGGCCATCCGAAAGTCCTTTCTTCTCAATTTCTTCCATATTATATATATATATATATATATATAGGAAATTCATCCCTCCATTCAAATATCACTCACACCCCTCTATCCATCCATCGAAATTTCCATCAATTTATCCCTCCGCTAATCAATCGACTAATCAAATCCGTCCATCGAAATATCCATCATCCCTCTATCAGTCAATTTAAAAATCTAAATATCTCCCCAGATAAATCCATCTATCCGTTTAACTTTCAGTTTGTTTCAATGTCCATCCATCAATTCTTCCATCCAGTGTATTCATTGATTCATCGGTGCGCTCATTCATCTGTTCATCCATCCAAATATCTATTTGTTCATCCAGGCAAATATCTGTGTATATAAATACAAATGTATCCATCCATCCATCCAGTTGTCCCTCTGTCCATTTATCCAACCGCTCATTCATCTATCTGTAAATATCTCTCCATCAATGCAAATATTCAGCCACCTAATTCTCTCCATCCATCTAAAGATTTTAATTAGTCGTCCAACTCCAGCCTTTCTAATATCATAAACATTTATACACATAGGTTGTAAGTAAAAATTGGTACATAAAAGTAGTAGTAGGCATATGATCTGTGCTCAAACTGAATTCCAGTATGTGTGAGAGTGTGTTTTCTCTGTACCAGACCACGGTGAAGCTCTACCCGTTCCAGATCCACAGCATCGCTCTGTCCAGCTTCGCCTCCATCATGGGTCCGTTCGGAGGATTCTTCGCCAGCGGGTTCAAGAGGGCCTTCAAGATTAAGGTTTAAACAAAATTTTTTTAACCGTTCTTTGTATGAACACATCTGATCTGAGACTTTGCAGCCAAACTTTGTGGTTTATTCTTTTAACAATCATTCAGTGGTTCCAAAAAAATCACTCTTCTTCTGTGTCATGTGACCTGCAGCTTGTGAGTTTATTTTTAATGACCTCGGCTCTGCTCTCTGCTGCAGGACTTTGCCAACACCATACCTGGTCACGGAGGAATTATGGACCGCTTCGACTGTCAGTACCTCATGGCCACCTTCGTCAACGTTTACATCGCCAGCTTCATCAGGTCCGGCTTTCTGTCCTACAGTGCGGAGGGTTTAGGGCTTTAGGACTATGATCGGCTCGTCATACAGAGAGAAAACTACAAAAGTTTATTTTATAGTTTAACCATAGAAGAAGAAAACATTGACAGGTTACCAACAACACTCTGACCGCAGCGTTAGGTTTTATAATTGTTAACCAGATCATGGATAAAGCTCCAGATTAAACTCCATATAAAGTAGTGATGGCAGATCATTTATTTTTTCTATTTTTAGATTCCTTTTTCTTTCCATTTGTCCTTTTTTCTTTCTTTATTTTTCCTCCAGTTGTACCATCAGATTACTGTCTCTCTCTCTCTCGCTCACTCTCTCTTTTTCCAGTTTGTCTTTCTTCCATTTGTTTTTATATTACTTTTTTTTAATCTTTTTTATTATAATTTTTTGTAGTTTATTTTTCTTTCTTTTTTCTGTCTTTCTTTTTGAGCTACCAACTCTTCTATCTAAATTTCTCTCTCTCTGTCATCTGACTTTTTAAATTTATTTTTAGTTTTTCAGTTTTAACTTTTTAATTTATTTGTTTTTCCTTTCTTTCTTTCTTTCTCCACCTGTTTTCTCATCTAATTTCTCATCTCTTTCTGTCGCTCGTTAATTATTGTTCTTTACTTTAATCTTTCTATTTTTTCTTTTAAGTGATCTTTCTTTT
Source organism: Clarias batrachus (assembly GCA_003987875.1). Classification (NCBI taxonomy): domain Eukaryota; kingdom Metazoa; phylum Chordata; class Actinopteri; order Siluriformes; family Clariidae; genus Clarias; species Clarias batrachus. The sequence continues at coordinate 334,300 of QMIH01000589.1, read as the reverse complement.
TTTTTCTTCCTTTTTCTTTTGTTTTTCATTTTGTCTTTTATTCTTTAAATATTAGTTTCTCTTTCTTTCTCTTCAGATTTTTCCCTTCCTTGTTGTTTTTCTGTTTATAGTTTCCTGTCCATTTTATTTGTATTTCTGTATCAGCAAACCGTAAGAGTTTAAGCTCCAGTCTCCTCTGACTGCTGAACGTAGTGACTGATGTTAACATTAAGCTTCAGATCAATAACGTGTGTATAATAATATAAATATGATGTACGAGGCTTGTCATTAATGTAAGATTTTTTTTTTTCCTCCCTCTTGTTCCCTCTGCAGAGGTCCGAACCCGACTAAAGTGATCCAGCAGTTACTCGCTTTGAGACCGGACCAGCAGCTCTACATCTACAACTCTCTGAAGGCTCACCTCACTGAGAGAGGTCTGCTCGGGGCGCTGGAGGAGGCGGCGGCCTAAAGCCTGCACCTGACCTCAAAACACACACCACAGCTCAGAGAGCAGGAGAGAGAGAGTCAGGGGGTCACGGGGTCACGGGGTCGGCGTGGAGCCGTGTGGAGGTGGGAGACGTGACGATCCAGATCAGGAAAAAGGATAAAAAAAAAAAAACTAAACTAAAGCCTTGGGTCATTCCATTTACCTGTGTGTGTGTGTGTGTGTGTGTGTGTGTGTGTGTGTGTGTGTGTGTGTGTGTGTGAGTGAGTGAGTGAGTGACGTGTGTGTGAAAGCGAGAGTGTGTGTGTCATAGCGTTTAGTCAGTGTTTATTATTACTATTATGTTTTTTGTTTTCATGTGATATGTATACTCTACGTTGTTTCTTTTATACCAGATATTAAGAGTAATATTAAAGCTGCAAGCAGCGATGATCGGGCCCAAGCATGGCGCCACCGCCACCCGGGCGCATCAGTGAGACGGTGGGCAAGGAGGGCACGTGCACTCATAGGGGAATGGGTAAAGGACAGATGTGACAGTTTGGGTTGAATGAGACAGATTATAAGAATGTCCACTGATGTCAAACGGGACTCAGCATCTAAGCTCTAATGTCTCTACTGTCCATGTATATAAATATGCATGTGTGTGTGTGTGTGTGTGTTTGTGGATGTTTGTGTGTATGGTGTGTGAGTGTGTGTGTTAATATTAGTGATGTGTGTTATAAATAATTTATCGGTGTAAGTTTAAGGGTGTTCCTGAATGTGATGTCACATATAATGTGTGTGTGTGTATGTTGTACAGTGGGCAATTTAAATGTTTGTATTTTTTATTTTTTATAATTGCTGCATATGTTTAAATTGTAAACATGAAGCCATAGTAAAGGAGAAGGGGAAAGACCTGACTGCAGATTACCTGCCTACTACTGCCATCTACTGGACATATTTTATTACTGCAGGAGTCAGTGGAGACGGTTCAGGCCGGGCTCATAAATATACTGGAAAAATTGTTGGGAGCTGTGTGAGCATCACAAAAACATGAAACTCAGGAAATCTACTCAGAAGCAGTTGTTCTTTCTACATAAAATGTTTGGGAACATTACGACATTCCACTTGGTGGATATAAGTCTCTTATATTTGCTCAAAATAATATGTTGCCATAGCAACACTATTCAACGTATCAAAAATTCCTTTACAGTGTGACATCAGCCGTGTCTTCCAATTATTGTGCTTGATTTTGAAGGCAATTTGCTGAAAATTAGTGACAAAAGAATTTAATTTCTAAAAGTAGACACTTTCTGCTGCCAGTTGGTGGCGCTATGACTGAGACTCACGGGACCCATGTCACTGTGAGCAGGGTTCTTCTCTTAACCTACTGCTGAGGTTTGATGAACGACACTCAATTTATACAGAAGTTATTAGCCACTTCCTGTTTCCTGTTATTCGCCGTAGGTTTAAGGGCTCGCCACGGCCGACCCGTTTAAGATATCAACCAGCCCTTCACAATAGTACATCCTCAATGTCTTGAGATTATATTAGACCATGTTTGTTCAAAAACCTATGAATCCTGTAAGAGTAGTATATCACATTCCAATGGGTGCGTTTTTCAAAGAACGTAAAATAACCGACTTCCTGTTCAGCGGATTCCATGACATAGGGTATGCAAGTTGTTGACCTCAATGAGATCTAAATTTATACTGGGTCTCATTCATATATGTGAAAGTGGATATGAGTTATGCAGCTTAAACTTTACAAAGTTCCAGGGGGCGCTGTACAGGCCCTGTGCCACGCCCGGGCTCCAGGCTCTCAGGACTTCCTCATAATAAGTTTATGTCTACAGTCATTAAATTTTGGACCCGTAGGTCTTTCCACTCGTAAGATATGAGAAGATTAATTTTCTTCGATTTTTTCTTGAGTTAAATGGTCACCATAGCAACACGATTCAAATTAGAAAAAAATCCTTCATGATTTCAAATGACCCATGTCTTTTCATTATTCTGACTGATTTTGAACCAAATCAGGTGAAAGTAAAGGACAAAATATTACTGATTTCCAAAAGTGACACACTTCCTGCTGCCAGTTGGTGGCGCTATGACATAGACTCATGATAGTCATATGATGTGATCAGCTTCCTACTCTTAACATACCTTTAAAGTTTGATGTACGTAACTTAATGTACACAGAAGTTATTAGCCACTTCCTGTTTAATTTTATTCGCCATGATTTTAAAGCGTCGCCACGGCCGAACCGTTCGAGATATCAAAAAGATCTCAGCAATTTTGCATCGGCAACTTGTTTAGATCATATTTGGCTGGTTTGGTGCGAATTGCAAAAATTTCCTAGGAGGAGTATTTCAMATTCCATTGGGTGCGTTTTGCAAAGAACTGAAAATAACTCACTTCCTGTTGATTACACCTGATGACATGCAGCGCAAAACTTGTTCAGTTTGATGAGATCTAAATGTCCACCGAGTTTTATAAGTATACGTGCAAGCGTGTCTGAGCTATAAGGCAAGACTCTGTAGGGGGCGCTGTGCGGGGCGTGTGCGACTCCCCGGGCCGAGACCCACTGAGGACCTGTTGGCCGCAGATTCCAATCTGTGTGCAAATTTTCAAGAGTTTTTGAGTATGTTAAGAGGTCCGAAAGTGCCCGGATGATTGAAAGAAAAATAATAAAAAAAATAAAAATAATAATCCTAACGAAAACAATAGGGCCCTGCGCACTCAGTGCTTGGGCCCTAATTACACACACACACACACACACAGAGTGACGCGCCCTACACACACATTTCTCCTCTGTCGTTTATCGCGTGCGTGTGTGAAAAGTCTATTATCTATTATCTGTATTATGTGAATATTTTAGAGTATAAATCTATATTATGTTCTAACGATTATCTTTTGAACGAGGGTGCAGATGTTGTGTTGTGTTTTGTTTTGTTTAACGCACTGCTCCGCTCGCTGCACCGCTAATCGCACCTCACCTTCAGTTCTACACACGTGATCATGTCTAGGGGAAAAGACGCAGGTTTGTCCTTGTTTTTTTTCTTCTTTTTTTTTTTCGCCTCCTGATCATGTTGAGATGTTAAAGTCGTTAATCAGATTACGAGGTGTTTTAACAGAGTCTACACAGATCGTAGATGAGGGTGTGTAGGGTGTCTGAGGTTTGTGTAGCTAATGGGTAAAGAATAAAACATGACGCGGTGTGCTGTTATGGGAAATTAATCCACAGCGCAAAGTTTTTCTACAACAGCACATCCTGGAGTGTCTTTATTTATTTTTATTTTTTTATTTTGCTCAGGATTTATAAAAATTTCGTGAAAGACACTGTACGATCGAGGGACGTCTGTAAACCGATTTGATTCCTGTTCTCACTTACGTTATAGCAGCTATAAACACTCGCCCTCGCTCGCTCTCTCTCTCTCTCTCTCTCTCTTTAATTGTCTTTTTACATTTTTTTAAATAAGGCATGAAAAAAAAACTTACAGCTTCAAAGTTTCAGCTTCACCTTGGACTGTTACACAGCACTGACACTGGAGGCTCCTTCCATACATGTTACATAAACTTATACATGTTACTCGTTCAATGTTATGAGGATTTGATACGTCTGTGAAAGATTAATGCTCCGCCTCCTGCTGCAGTGACATCACAACTGAAAAAGGGTTTTTGATCATTTTATATATTTTTTTTTAATCTTCATTTTATTATTTTTTTCATGAATGAAAACTTCCTTAGCGTGTTGTTTGTTCTGTACAAAACTAAATCAGACATCAGACACGTCCTAAAGTGGCCGCTGTGTAAACTTGTGAATACAGTTTTTTTGGTTTTGGTTGTTTGTTTCTGTTTTTTTTTTTTTGGCGCTGTTTGTGTGTCGTGCTCCTCACCTGGACGTGCTCAGTTTTAGCTTAGCGTTCTGATAATCACAGAGTTCGCTATGGAACGGAGCGTCTTGTTTTCGTCTTGTTTTGGGCCTCTTCAATGTGTTGTGCCAAGGTCGAATAGGTCACATGATGTTTGTGTGTTTACTTGTGTTGTATCAGTGCTCCACATACACATTGTTTTTCAGCGTCGTGATGTAACAACAAAAAACAGCTAAAGTTCAGGTCAGCAGTGCAATAACACATCACTGATGCTGTGCACGTTTTATTATTGTTTTTTTGTTTTCATCCACGTGTTTGTCCTGCCATCCACAACATCATACATTTCTGTAACATTTCTCTCACGTGCCAGTTTCACTCCTGTTACACTCATTTAAAGTTATTGTTGTTATTATTAGTTCCAGCAATTGTGAGGAACATCAGCGTAAAAATTCTGGTTATTATCAGACACGTTTCTGTAATCTGAATGGCTGAGCTCTGTGTCATAAACACCTAACCTGACTGGATTAAATTTTCAGTGAACATCATGGAGTAAAATGTTGGCTGAAATGTTTTCACATTGACGGTAAAGAGAGCGGCTTTATCGTGAACTCAGTTTTATCGTGACCCGTTGTGAAAAAGATTTTGACGCAATCATAAAGCTGTGACATTATTTCCTCATGATAATTAAAAAAGAAAAAAAGGTATATTGTCACAATTCAAAATTTTTATTATTACAAATAAAAAAATTTTTAGTATCTTGAAAACTGAAAATAAGATCAGCTTTATTGATTTATTTTTTTAATAATGAACACGCAATGTCTTTTCTAGTTGTTTGTTGTACAACATGAGCGGTGGAACTCATGATTGCAGGATATTAATCGCTGTATTTGTTACCGAGATAATGAGTAAATAGTCGGTAAAATTATTAAGAATAATTTAAAGAAGAAAGAAATAGTTCCTGGTTGCAGAAAAAGATTGGATAAAATTATTTTTGTTTTAATGGCAACAAGATTAGCATAAAATTTTTTTTTGTGTGTACATGAATTGTGACCGGCTGAAATCTTTCTTGTGGACACGATCAGTCGATTAGGCGTTGTCTTTGTCATGAAAAAATTAACAGGGAAGGTGAAATGTGATCTGCTGAAGCATCTTTCGTGATCGTCTAGCGTGATTGCCGAAAATCCAGTCAGGTTATGAAAAGCTATCTGTTCTCTGCTAATGTTTGTTTTCTATTTCTCAGTTGAAGCTTAATTATGAACCTTTTAATAGGAGTGGAAGAACCTGTCATGAATGAAATAATAATGTGTTTTATTACACATTTTACAATAAAAATAAATGTAAGCTGTTCGGCTTCATGGTAACAGTCTCTCAGATTGTAGGCAAAGGAATCATTTCTCTCACTTGTCTCCTGTTTGTTACCCATAATCCACTGCCAAGCGCCAAATAAAACCACCAGCCTGCTGACGATTCAGATCAAATAAATATCTGAAGTTTTGATTTGTTGAATCACAGTGAAGTCATGATGATTAATTAAGTCTGACATGTTTGGAGATGAAGAACGTTTCGCTCAATTCTTCCATTGTGTACTTTTTTATTAGAAGATCAAATTATGTAGATTTAATCTTAGTATTAATTAATTTTTATTAATCGTAGTGTACAGAACGTGGTTACATAATTCATGCCATATAACCTCCACTTCATCATCATCATCATCTTTGTAACCCTGCAGGATTTTTTTCATACAGTAATTAAAGCTATATGTGTTTTGTTTTGTTTTTTTAAGAGAAACTTTAAAACTCTTAAAGTAGTACAGAGTGAACATACTGTATACTGTATATACACAGATATATAGATATAGATATATATTTGGATAGAAATTAATTCTGAATTCTGGATAGAAAGTGTGTGTGTGGTGTTTGGATGGTTTATCGAGGCTGATCACAGATTGATCGATCGATTTATTTATTTATTCCAGCTTTCATAAAAACTCTCTTGATGAGAGTTTAATCTTTTATGCATAAAAAAATAATAAATAAGACCACTAGAGGGCGATACAGACAGAACAGTCCTGTTTCTCTAACACTGAACCACGATCGAGGGACGATTTGCGAGCGTTTCTGTTCTATCCAGGCGTCACTTTAGGTCGCCTTATTTGAATGCACCCTATGTAGTGCACTGAGTGTTGATTCGAGACATGAAATGAAATCTGCACTGATTTCTTTCTTAGCACTAACGTTACACAGGTGTCTTTATTTAACTGATCCACCCTGTTCACTACCTAGTGCTCTGTTTGTGTCTAAACTGTACAAGCTACACCTTGATGAATCCTCAAAGAACTCTTGGATAGAATCTCATACATCACATAAGATTGGAGAGGGTTCCTTAAGCTTCTTAAAGAGGAACGCTTCTGTTGTAGAGTTCTGAATGGACCGTGTATAGAGTACACCTCACACCATAAAGACAAGAGTGTAGTGTTTTAGGAAAATCAGTCAAATCTAGAACATTTAAAGGGGTTTCCGGTTGTCTGTTCTGTGGAAACCTTTAAAGTTTTCCATTGGATCCTGATGTCGGAAAACATTTCTAGTCAGAACCATTTCACAAAGCAAAGAACGTTTTATAAAAATGTAGGGATTTATTATTTTTCCCCCCAAATGGACAGGTGTAGAAAGAAGTGTATAGGACACTGCAGGTGGATCCACTTTTGTTAAAGAAGTTACGTCTAGAACACTTCAGGGTTTTTGATTGTCCATGTTGGGAAACAAATAAGCAAAGAACCAGCAAGGAATGCTTGAAGAACTTTTCTTAAAGTATAAGAATTTACATTCATACATACAAGCCAAATACGTCTAAGAGGTGCAAAGTGCTCTAAAGCCGTTTTAAAGTCTGTAGTACTTGTACAGTCCCTGAGAAGGTCAAGTCTAGGGGAGGAACCTTTGAGGGTTTTCGACATACCGTTACAACAGGGTTTCTCTCTCAGAAAAGGTTTCAAACTAAAGCTACAGTAGAAACCCATTGAAAAGCACTTCAAAGAGATGCTTTAAGGGTTCCTCCAGAGGGCCAAACCAAATTTATGTGCTAGGTGGAACCAGTTTTCATAAGAATGTTCCCTATTAAGGTCGATGCCCCACATGCGTCTGTTTTGGGTTGTTCGAAGGCTCCATCTTTCTAAATTTAATTCCTGCACAGAACAAAAAGATCAAATTTTTAACCTTTGATTGTTTCACCTTTACAGAGAACCTTTGAAGGTTGCATAGTCACTATAAACCCATAACTGCTAAGAGTATTTAAGGGTTCCCCGAACAGGACAAACCAGATTACAGAGTGCTAGGTGGAACATTATTTATTCTAAGGCTGTAGCATCATGCTAATTGTCTAGAATTTCCATATGGCATCATTCCATGTAGGTGGCCTATGATTGGATCCTCACCCTGTTCACTTCAGTAGCTGGAGTGTAGGTAGTAGGGTGCTAGTGTTGACCCTGAAGGCGTGTTATGTAGTGAATAGGGAGTGATTTGGGACGATAACCAGGAACTGGTTTACATCTGTGAAAATGGTTACTTCACTTTGTTGCATTATTATTATTATTATTATTATTATTATTATTATTATTGTGCAGTTTGTTTCTGTTTTCTTTTTGATAAATGTGCTCTTCCCCAATCCTGTGTATTTGTATTACAGCTAATAAAGCAGAAAGCTAAATGTCTCCTGGCTGTGTGTGTCTGTCTCTCTGTCTGTGTGTTTCTTCCTCCTCTGCTCTGGAACTTCCCTCATCTGACACACTGCTTAGAGCTTAATTTCCTCTATTTACCACTAAAGGTCTATTTACAGTGAGATCTGCAGTTTCTCTGAAGCGCGAGCACACAGAGTTTAGCCTGGCTGCAGTCAGATTTGTGCCAGTGGCCTCTCTGGTTTTGAGCTGAACCTCTACAACGCTAATATAAGATAAAGTAATGCTATATAGATGCAACTGTAATGCTGTAATAAAGACATAATTATCTGGGGTGAGATAATAATGTTAATTTTTTAAAAATAAATATAGACTAAAGGTTTATATAAATAATAATGATCTAATGATACAGTGATGTTGTAGTGTGGATAAAATAAGGGTATAGTATCTTACTGTTATAGTAAGGTTATAATGTTATACTTCCATGTTAATATCGTGGTATAATAATTATATTGTAAGATTTACCTAAAAACATCACCAGAATATCATTAGCACACTACTCAAAACTGCACAAAGTCTCACAAAGCTGAACTTTGGGGTCAATAAAATTGTTTCAAGTTTAAATTCCACTAATTTATACACTCACTCGTGAACACACCGTGAACACATAGTGATATAAAAGCAATGATGATGATATATATGATCTTATAGTGATATTACAGTAACAGTGCTATAATAATATGCTAACAATGTTATAGTCATATGCAGCTTAGGAAGGTTTTCATAATGTTAATAGTATATTTGTTCTAGTAATAGTTGAGTAATGTTATAGTAATAAAGGTATAATAACGTTATAGTAACATTAAAGTTATAGCACAATTGTGTATAGTCACATTTTATATTAAAGATGATTTAGTGATGTTATACTCATATAAAAATGAATGTCCTGGCAATGTTATGTTTATGGTATATTGATGGTGCTGTGATTTGTTGGAAATTAAGCCTTAGTTCTTAGCTTTGGAATTTGATATGACACTACTGCATAATGTGAATTTCAAAAAAAAAGAAAATTAAAGAAATCTGGTGTTGTTCTAGTGATATAATAATATTATTTTATATTAAGGTTACTAGGTTACTCCTGTTACAGTAAAGTGATATTAACGGGACAGTGGTGTTAGAGATATGATAATGGGAATATATGAAAGGTATAGTTGATGTAGTGGTGTTAATGTTATGATATAATAACTTTATATTACTGGCATGGTGATGTTATTGTAATAGTAGCGACTTGTTGGAAACTAAGCATCGCATCTCAGCTTTGGAGTGTAATAGAAATATAAAAAATTGTACTGTACCTGTGTACTTGAAACCACTAACTCATAATGTGAATCTGGGCAGAATCTGAGAAAGTCCTTTTTTTTTCCTGCCCAAAAAACACAAATTTGTACTTTCTCAAATCTTCAAATTTATACAGTTGGTTAATAAAGTTGAACCACTGACGTGAGTAAGAATTTGAAACTCACACTCCAAAGCTATGTTATGAGCTAGGTATGAGATGCCAATTTTTGTTACATTCCAGTCATTCAAATATTAGTTTAACTAATTGCTACACTCATTATAAGTGTTAAGTTCCAGTCAGTAAAATATACAACGTTACCAAATTTCTACAATGCTTATAATGACAAAGTAATGTTCTGATTACTGATGTTCTGATAACTGATGTTATAGTATCTGCATAGTGATATTATATTGACATGATAGTGTAATAGTGCAGTAATGTTATAGATATTGTATAGTTCTGTTATACTGATGTTATTTTATTGGTATAGGGATTTGTTGGAAATTAAACCTCCGTTTAAACCCAACTCTAGAGTGTGATCAGACATAAAGTACACTCCTGGTGTAGTTGCGTTCTGGTGATAGTTTAGGGATGGTATAGCGGTTGTGTAGTAATGTTATATTGATGTGATAGTAATAATGTGGTAATGTTAATTTAATTTGACTTGTACAGGTATGTTACAGTGATGGCCTAAAGACCAAAGTACATGCATGTGTATGTCTTGAATCCAGTAATACATGTTGTGAATTTGGAGAAAATCTGAGATAGTCGATTTTTGCCACACAAAGGCTAACCACTTAGATTTTTAGAGTGAAAATTTCTCAGATCATCTTAATATTTATACAATCAGTTAATGAGATTGAACCCTAGACATGAGCACAAGTTTCATTTAAATATCACATGCCAAAAGTAAATTATGCATAATGTGAATTTGGGAAAAATCTGAGAAAGTCCATTTCATTGTTCAAAAACACAAAGGCTTACCCCTTAGATTTTGTGGGGGGTAAAATTTTGACTATCTCAGATCTTCTTCATATTTATAGAGGTGATTAATGAAGTTGAATCATTGACTTGAGTAAAGATTTGGTCTGAATATCACACTCCAAAGCTGAGATATGAGATGCCAATTTTTAATTCAAAGTCCAGTCATTAAATTGTACAAGTTTAATATACATGTTTCTACACTCACTATAATCACAGTGTAATGTCATAGTGATGTTCTAGCAGTGTTCTGGTGATAGTTTAGGGATAGTATAGTAATGGTGTAGTGATCATGTAGTAATGGTATATTGATGTAATAGTATTAGAGTAGTAATGTTATAGATGTATTGCATAGTGCTGCTGTAGTGAAGTTATACTAATGGTATTGTGACCTTATAACAATGGTATAAGGGTCTTATTTTAATTGTATAGTGATGATATACTGATGGTATAGTGATTTTATACTGTATGTTTATGATATGGTGATGCTATATTGGAGGTATACTGTATATTGGTATGTTATAGTAATGGTGATTTAAAGGTATAGTGATGGTAGAGTGATTTATTGGAAACTAAGTCTCAGATCTCAGCTTTGGAGTGTAAGAGAACAAAACACAGTACAGTTATATGTATGTCATGAACTCAGTGGTGCATAATTTGAATTTGGGTAAAATCTGGGAAGGTCAATTTTTTCACCTGAAAAAACACAAAGGCTAAACATTTTTGTGAGTAAAAATGTCACTTTCTCAGATCTTTTTTATATTAGAGCCGGTTAAAGAGATTAAATAATAGGCATGAGTGCAAGTTTGGCTTGAATATCAAACGCCAAAGCTAAGATATGAAACATCAAATGCTATTAGATTCCATCTGACTACTCAAAGCGTAGTAATGTTATAGCAATGTTATAATAATAGTGTACTAATGTTATATTAATTATATAGAGATGTTATAGTGATGGCATTTGTGTGGTATAGTAATGTGACAGTAATGTTAAAGTTATATTAATGGTATAATGATGTTTTATTAATGGTATAGTGGGGTTTAATAGTATATAGTGGTGGTAACAGTATGCTGATTTTAATTGAATGGTTCAGGGATGGGCAGCGTGGTGGCTTAGTGGTTACCACTGCCGCCTAGCACCTCTAGAATCTGGGTTTGATTCCCACCTTGGGGTCTGTGTGCATGGAGTTTGCATGTTCTCTCTGTGCTTGGTGGGTTTCCTCCGGGTACTCCGGTTTCCTCCCACAGTCCAAAGACATGCAGATTAGGCTGATTGGCATTCCCAAATCGCCCCCAGTAACAAAGTTACTGTCATTAAAAAGTAATCACTTACATTACAGCGTTATTTTCTGATAAAGTAACTAGTTCGAGTACWTTTCCATTGCAGAAAATGAAAACTCCTATGTGCTTTCTCATGCATGTTGTTTTAGTCAAGACCTTTGTAATTATTTTACCATCATCACTCAGTGAAGTTTGCCCCATAATCTGTTAACTACTACAGTAATACCCCTATCTCACCTATGCGGTCTTATCATATCTGAATCATATAGTGATTATATAGTGATGTTATAGTCATCTTATGTATTACTGTATAGTGATGGTATAGTGTTGGTGCTGTGATGGTTGCAAACTAAGATTTCAGATTTGGATTGTGATAGGACAAAACAAAGTACACGCGTGTGTATGTCTTGAATTCAGTAATACATGTTGTGAATTTGGAGAAAATCTGAGAAAGTCAAATTTTTCACTTGAAAAAAAAACACAAAGGCTAACCCCTTACATTTCTGTGGGTGAAATTTGTGACAGTTTAATATCTTCTGCATATTCACAGAGCTGGTTAATGAGGTTAAACCATAGACAAAAGTGCAAGTTTGGTCTGAGTATCACCTTCCAAAGCTGAGATATGAGACACCAAATTCTGTTGCATTTAACTCAGTAAAACATAAAAATTTACCTAATTACTACACGGACTATATTCACGTTCTTGTGGCATTGTAGCAGTGTTACAGTAGGGTTCTGCTGATAATGTAAGGATGCTTTAGTGATTGCATAGTAATGGTATATTGATGTACAGCAATAATAATAGTGTAGTAATAATATTGAATGTATTGTATAGTGCTGTTATAATGATATATTAATGGTCTAAGGTCTGTTATATTAATGGAACGTATAATGATGGTATAATAATGATATTTTAATTGTAGAGTGTAGTGATTTTATAGGTTAATGGTATAGTGATGGTATATTTATTTGCATATATCTGTGTGTGCCTTGAACCTGTTAATAATGTGAAATTTGAGACAAATCTGAAAAAGAAAATCTGAGAAAGTCAATTTCATCTGAATAAAAACGCAAAAATTTGTGAAAACTTTGACTTCTCTCAGATCTCCTTCATATTCACACAGCTGAGTAATGAGGGTAAACCATAGACAGCCTTTCTTTGGAGTGTGACAGAACAAAACAAAGTACGCTCATGTGTTTGCCTTGAAACCAACAACAAATAATGCGAATTTGGACAAAATCTGAGAAAGTTTAATTTTTTGTGTCTGGAAAACCACAAAGGCTAACCCCTTACATTTTTTTGAGGAGGTGTAAAACATTGACTTCTTTTAGATTTTCTTCCCATTTATACTGTTGGTTAATAAAATTAAAACATGGAGCGGTGTTGTTGCGGTGATGGTTGCAAACTAAGATTTCAGATTTGGAGTGTGATAGGACAAAACAAAGTACACGCGTGTGTATGTCCTGAATCCAGTAATACACGTTGTGAATTTGGATAAAATCTGAGAAAGTAAAATTTTTCACTGAAAAAAAAAAACAAAACACAGAAGCTATCCCCTTACATTTCTGTGGGTGATTTTTTTTTTGTTGTTGTTTGTTTGTTTTTGTTATATATAAATAGTATAGCGATGTTACATGAATGGTTTAATGATGGTAGAGTAATGGTATCGTGATGTTAGAATCATTTGTTGGAAATTAAGCCTCAGATTTAGGACAAAACAAAGTGCACTCCTGTGTTCTCCTTAAACCAGTTACAATTATTGTGAATTTGGGTCAAATCTGAGAAAGGCTTACATTTTTGCCCCAAAAAACACAAAGGCTAACCCCTTATATTGTGTTGTGGGTAACATTTTTACCATCTCAGATCTTCTTCATATTCATAGAGGTGATTAGTGAACATGAGTAAAGATTTGGTCTGAATATCACACTCCAAAGCTGAGATATGAGATGCCATTTTTAAATTCAATTCCAGTCATTAAAATGTACAGGTTTAATGTACATGTTTCTACACTCACTATAATCACAGTGTAATGTCATAGTGATGTTCTATGTGAGTATATTTTTGTGAGTAAAAATGTCACTTTCTCAGATCTTCTTTATATTCAAAGAGCCGGTTAAAGAGATTAAATCATTGGCATGAGTGCAAGTTTGACTTGAATATCACACGCCAAAGCTGAGATATGAAACATCAAATGCTATTAGATTCCAGTCCGACTACACAAAGCCTAGTGATGCTATACAGTAGCAATGTTATAGTAATAGTGTAGTAATGTTAGATTAATTACCAGTATATAGTGATGTTATAGTGATGGTATTTGTGTGATATAGTAACATGATAGTAAAGTTATATTAATGGTATAATGATGTTTTATTAATGGTATAGTGGTGGTTAATAGTATATAGTGGTGGTAACAGTATGCTGATTTTTTATTGAATGGTTTAGGGATGGGCAGCACGGTGGCGTAGTGGTTACCACTGCCGCCTAGCACCTCTAGAATCTGGGTTTGATTCCCACCTTGGGGTCTGTGTGCATGGAGTTTGCATGTTCTCTCTGTGCTTGGGGGGTTTCCTCCGGGTACTCCGGTTTCCTCCCACAGTCCAAATACATGCAGATTAGGCTGATTGGCATTCCCAAATCGCCCGGTAAGACTAATAAAGCGGTAGAGATGATGTGTGAGAGTGAGTGGGTTTATCGATGTTATATTAATATTATAGTGGTGCTAGTGGTTTTGTGATGTTATACTAATAGTATAGTGATGGTATAGTGATTTCATGAAAACTAAGCCTGAGAGTTCAGCTTTGGAGTGTGACAGAACAAAACAAAGTACGCTCATGTGTTTGCCTTGAAACCAACAACAAATAATGCGAATTTGGACAAAATCTGAGAAAGTTTAATTTTTTGTGTCTGAAAAAACACAAAGGCTAACCCCTTACATTTTTTGAGGGGGGGTAAAATTTTGCCTTTTTTAGATCTTCTTCACATTTATACTGTTGGTTAATAAAATTAAAACATGAACAGGAGTAAAAAATTTACCTGAATATCACACTCCAAAGCTGAGATACTGTATGAGACGCCAGTAAACAGTAATGTTATAGCCAGTGTTGGGGGACGTTACTTTTTATATTACATTATAAAGTTACTGTCATTAAAAAGTAATCTGTTACATTACAGCATTTTTTCTGACTAGTTAGAGTACTTTTCTATTGCAGAAAATTAAAACTCCTTTGTGCTTCTTCATACATGTTGTTTTTGTCAAGACCTTTATTTTACGCTACCATCATCACTCAGTGAAGTTTGCCCCATAATCTGTTAACTACTACAGTAATACCCCTATCTCACCTACGCGGTTTTATCATATCCTAATCATATACTGATTATATATTGATGTTATAGTCATTTTATGTATTGCTGTATAGTGATGGTATAGTGTTGGTGCGAATCTGAGAAAGTCGATTTTTGCCTGAAAAATACACAAAGGCTAACCCCTTAGATTTTTAGAGTGAAAATTTCGATTTCTCAGATCATCTTAATATTTATACAATCAGTTAATGAGATGTTACATAAAACAGTAATCCAAGTACTCTAACCTTAACTTTTTAACTTTTATAGTAGTAGATTAATACTAACACAGGAAAGTTATAAACATATATTAATGTTCTGTTATATTTGTTATATCAAAATATTAATGTTGTTGTTATATTATTAATATATTATAATAACATTGTAGTTTGTAATATGAACTATATACTACTATATACTACTATAGATACTATATACTATCTGCTCTACAGATGATAGATGATGCCATCGCTCATCTACTCCATACTGGTCTCACTCATCTGGACACTAGAAGCGGGAATTATGTTAAAATGCTTTTCATCGACTACAGCTCAGCATTTAACACCATAATTCCCTCTACACTCACCACCAAGCTGGAGCACCTGAGACTCAGCTCATCTTTATGTCAGTGGATCTCCAACTTCCTAACTGGGAGACCACAGGCAGTAAGGATGGGCGGTCATGTCTCCTCCTCCATCACTCTCAGCACTGGAGCCCCACAGGGTTGTGTTCTGAGCCCTCTACTGTACTCTCTGTACACACACGACTGCGTAGCCACTACCAACTCCACCACCATCATCAAGTTTGCTGACGACACTGTCGTGGTCGGCCTGATCAGTGACAACGATGAGACGGCCTACCTGAAGGAGATTGGAAATCTGGAGAACTGGTGTCAGACGAACAACCTCCTTCTCAATGTCAGCAAGACAAAGGAGTTGATAGTGGACTTCAGCACAAAGCAGAAGAGGAACTACCAGACCCCCGTCATCAACAAGAGCCCAGTGGAGAGAGTGGACAGCTTCCGTTACCTCCGTTACATCACGCAGGACCTGTCATGGTCCTGTCACATCAACACAGTGGTGAAGAAGGCCCGTCAGCGTCTCTACCACCTCAGACGCCTGAGAGACTTTAGACGGCCCTCCAAGGTGCTTAGGAACTTCTACTCCTGCACCATAGAGAGCATCCTGACGGGAAACATAACGACCTGGTTCGGGAACAGCACCATGCAGGACAGGCGAACTCTTCAGAGGGTGGTGCGATCAGCTGAGCGCATCGTCCACACCGAGCTCCCTGACCTGCACTCGATCTACAGCAAGCGGTGCTGGACCAAGGCCAGGAAGATCATGAAGGACCTCAGCCACCCCAGCAATGGACTGTTCTCTCTGTTGAGGTCAAGAAAGCGATTCCGCTCCCTGAAGGCCAACACAGAGAGACTGAGGAGGAGCTTCTTCCCGCAGGCGATAATCAGTACACCACACAGTACTGATCCTTTTTGCACATCTACACATGCTTCTGCACTCACTCTGGACATTCAGGGCATTCAGGTCATTCGCTCACCAGTCCTCACTGCACACCTGCTCACTCATGGACATTATGCACATAAGACACTTTAAATATGCACACAAGCCACTTTAACATGTCACTTTACTGCATATTTGCACACCCCTGGACATTCCGTTCCTGGTTCATCTCACTTTCTTATTTCCTTATATCTTCATTTAATGTATATTTGTACTTACATACATTTTATATTTTATATTTTATTGTATTTTATTCTCTTAGTCAATTTTTACTTATATATATTTTTCTCAAATTTACTTTTGTTCAAATATTTATTTCCTTTATAGATATTCTTCTTATTCCTTCTTAGATTTTTTTTTGTTTGTTTGTTTTCTTTCTTGTTCTAAGGTCAGGGCAGTTGCCTAAGCATTTCACTGCATATCGTACTGTGTAGGATTGTGTATGTGACAAATAAAATTTGAATTTGAATTTGATTAATATGACTGTAATATCATAATGGTACAGTAACGGATTTAGCTAAATCACACACAGACATAAAAAAGCACAACTAAATCTTTATATTCTAGCATTAGGTGACATTGTTAACGTTTTTTAATAGACAATGTTGTATAATAGCAGAGTGTAGAGTACATTCAGATGTGTAACTTCACGGCAGAATTAGCTATCATTCACATACAGATACAGATGAATATTCTCACATTTCAGGAATCCATAATAAAATATGGTTTCATCAAGTAAAGTTTGTAAAGCTAATAAGATAAAGTTTATTTTTGAAATAGACAGTAAACATGACCACTTAAACCATTGTAGAAGTAGTATAGAGTATTGTAATGAACTGACGGCAGAAGAAAAGGAACAAAAAAAAAAAAAAAAAAACTGAAATGAGAACGCCGATACAGAATCAAAGCATAAAAACACATAAAAAATCACTCTGAATGAACCCATATTGTGCCAAGCTCAGGATGACTGCACACATGACGTGCTTTGCTCAAGCATGACCTGATTTTCTCCTCATATATAGACATTTTTTGCCTACAGATTCTGTGGTGTCTACGTTTGCCACCAACTTCCTCCTGAGAGAAAAGAACGTTTTCAACGTTCGCCGCGTGCACTAGCCTTCAACGTCCACACCTCCTCTTCTGTAAAGCAGCTTCTCTCCAGCCGGGACTCGAGGACAGACAAGAGGAATGAGCGGATAGAGCAGATAGAGCAGATAGAGCAGAGCGGTAACTTAGGAAAATACCAAGAAGAAGTGATAGACCGGGGGAGCGAGTGGGCAAGAGGCAACGTGTTGAGTGGAAGAAAAAAAAAGAAAAGAAAAAAGACTGAAAGGAAGAAGGAAGTGAGGGAGACATGAGAGAGGCTCCGATGAGGGGCTAAAAATATGTACACTTATAAAAAGTGTACAAGGTGTATAAACGAGTGTGTGGGTTCGTGTGTGTGTGTGTGTGTGTGTGTGTATGTATGTGTGTGTGTGTATGTGTGTGTGTATGTGGTTAGATAGAGAGTGACATTTTTCCTGATTAGTAAAACATGTCTCTGAAGCTACCTCGCAACTGGGACCTCACCAATCTCCGGGGTGAAACTACCAAAATAGGTGAGTGTGTGTGTGTGTGTGTGTGTGTGTGTGTGTGTGTATGTGTGTGTGTGCGTGTGTGTGTGCGTGTGTGTGTGTGTGTGGGTCAGACCATGCTCACCATTCTCTTGCCATCTGTCCTACTCGGTGTGAATATTTATTTTTATATATATGTGTGTGTGTGTGTGTGTGTGTGTGCGCATGAGTATGAAGTACATACCAGTCATGCTACATACCAATACCTTGTATAGCAGAATGCATTGGTGTAATGCAACATTATAGATGTGTGTGTGTGTGTGTGTGTGTGTGTGTTTGATGTACTTGACACTTGTATAAAATGACTTTTGTAGAAAACGCATACAATATCACACCGCTGTTACGTTCTGCGCTCTGATTGATCAGAAGATTTAGAGGAATTCTCCAGGTCTGACAGCAGCACGGGTCGATATTAATGCACTCGTTATCTAATACGTTTCCATGGTAACCGCTGATTCACAGTGACTTCTGCGGTAAGAGCTTGCAAAATAAAAACATCTGCAATGATTTCGATGTTTTAAAGAAATGTCTGCAGAGATGTCAAAGGAAGGAGTCTCCAGTGTCAGTGTCAGGGCTTTGCAACAGTCAGAGATAACGCTGACCAAACAAAAAAAGAAAAGAAAAAAAGACTTCAGAGTTACGCTGTTACGGGAAAAGAATCAATTTCGGCGTGGCAGCAGTGACTTTCTGGCTGGGTTCATTATTTTTAGTCATCTGGACTGTAAGCTTTTTTTTATTTTTTCGCTATTGAAACTTCAGTGAGAGTGTGTAGTATGTATTTTAAAGAAGTGAACAGTGCATGGCGTTGGTACACGCACACAATACACACACACACATTCACACAAGGCCTTTCTGATTTCCTCTGTATGCGGTTAGAAGAGCAGGAAGCTGATGAAATGCTCGATAGTAGCAGAACAAAGTGCTGCTCAGCGTCATGTTGAACTCACTCTGCTACTTACTACTTACTAACTACTTCAGCGTCTTTAACACACACCTGCTGCTTCTTAAACACACAGTGGATGGGTCCATACATAGTGGTTTAGGGTCAGGGTTTAGTTTACTGATTATACTTTACAGCCATCACACACTTGCACACATCAAACTAACGTGGGAATTATACGACGGCTTCCTGTTACGGTTCGTGTGTTTTTTTAGCTGTATCAGAGTTAGTGGAGGTGAGGGAGGATGTTAAAAATGTAAAGGAACTGTCTTAGGGTGTTAATGGATGTGAATCAGGATCCTAGAATGTCAAACCGGGTTGTTAGGATGTTAATTGGGGGAAGGTTAAGGTAATGAGGGAGAGGCAGGGTGTGAGGATGCTAGCGGAGGTGGGTGTACAGTATATTCGAGTGAGTCAGGGTGTAAGGATGTTAATTATGGTGAATTAGGATCCAGCTAAAGTGAGTAAGGGTGATAAGAGACCCGCAGAAGTTAGCAGGGGATGAGTGAAGGTTCTTTAACTGTTCACCGAATAGGTTTTACAGTTTCAAGTACTGTAAGTGTTAACATTTACCCTGTAATGTCATTTATTCATTTATTTTTTGAACAATACACTCATTGGCCACTTCATTAGGCACACCTGTTCAACTGCTCATTACAGCTCTTTAAATGTATAATCAGCCAATCACATGAAGGCCACTAAGAGCATTTAGGCGTGTAGACATGCTCAAGATGATCTGCTCAAGTTCAGAGCATGCATGAAGAAATTCCATGAGGAAGAAATGGGATAAGTGATGGCAGTGACTTTGGATGTGGAATGGCTGTTTTATGCCAGACGGGTTGGTCTGAGTGTTACCGAAACTGTTGATCTACTGGGATTTTCTCACAAAACCATTTCTAGGTTTTACTAGATGCCTTGTTGATGCCGAAGGTCAGAGGAGAATGGCCAGACTGGTTCAGGCTGATAGGAACTCAAATAACTTCTTTTCACTACAGCTCACAGCACATGGAATCTTGAAGCAGAATACCTGAAACTGAGGTTGCAGTTCACAAATATTTAGAAAAACGTCGCCTGGTCTGACGAGTCTCGATTTCTGGTCGGGTCAGAATTTGGTGTAAACATCATGAAGGTGTGCATCCATCCGGCCTTGTGTGAGGTGGTGTGATGGTGTGGGGGAGATTTTCTTGGTACACTTTAGTCCAATTGAGGAATTGGTTTAAACTCCATTACTGCTGACCGTGTCTGTCATTTTATGAGCACCTGATAACATGTCATATCACAAAGATAAAATCATCTCCCACTGGATGATGTTCCTTGAACACGACCTCCACAGGCACCAGATCTCAGGGGACACAGGGGAACGGGAGAGTGTTTTTGTTCTCTCTCTCTCTCTCTCACTGTGATTTTTTGTGTGTGTGTCACTGTGTCCTCGCTCCTCAGTGGGAACTGGTGCTGTGTGAGTGTGAAGGATGGGTGGAGTGTATCAGACAAGTTTCCGCAGAGTGTAGATTTATCTAAAGTCACTGATGGTACTGTTGTTAGGTGTGGAGCTTTTGAACACCATGACCTCTGTGATGTGTGATGCAGCAATTTCCTGTTTTTCTATAGTCTCTGTCTGCGTCTACATTTTTCCCTTAATTCACAGCAGCGTGCGTGTTTGTGTGGGTGTGTGTGAGATTATTTAAGAGTAAAGTGTTTGTGAGTAAGGATGCTCGGTCACAGTTGTGTGGTATCCCTGTGCTGGATCGGTTCACTTTATTTAGACTTTGGGCATAATATGACATTACATTGCATCTACAGTACAGTACTTCCTGTCATGACGCATGATTTTAACTATTTTTAATTTCACTCCTTAATAGTCATAAGTCATTTATGACTCGTCATTAGAACTTCCACAATAATTTATATTGAAAATCAAGAACATACAAAGTTTTAGGGAGAGTCGTCATTGGTGACATTGTTACTGGATGTAACATTTATATTTGTTTATAGTAATTAGCGGGAATGTTAACCTTACATGCCTATAACATCATATGTAACAGTGTTACGTTATTATGTTACAATTATTTGCTGTGACAACTGCCAGTTACATTACAGCTTATGTCATTGGCTAGTCAAGCTAGCGAATGTTTCAACACAGTCCATCATGACACAAGCATTCATCATGATTAGCAATAATGAAAACATGATGTTTTGGATGTAAACTACAGTATTATGATGAACTTGTGCGAGTGTGATGCCTTTGTCAAGTGAATCCTGTGGATTTATATCCTATCCATATTTTCATCTCCGTAATGTTTCATCCATAAAGTCATATCTGTAATATCACCCCTGTAACGTACCCTTCTCAAAATCACATCTGTGATGCCAAAATCCTTGATGATAAATCTGTAACGTTATCTTCATAATGCCATGTCCTTAATGCTACAGCCATGATGTCACATCCGAAATTTTACCTCTGCAATATCCCATTTGTAAAGTCACAGTCGTACAGTATGCAATGTTCCATCTTTAAGTCACATCTGTAATGTCCTTTCCATTACCTCACACCTGTAATATCACCTACTTAGTGCCCCATCCGTACTGTCACCTACTGGATGTAACGTCCATCTGTGTCACATTTGTAATGTCACCTATATAACCACGCACCCATCCATGATGTCACCTCCATAATATCGTAACACAATCTAACGCAATGTAACAATGTAAAGACAAAATATAATATTACATCTGTAACGTCGCATCCTTGACGGTAACCTCTACGGTGTCACATCCGTAATGTCATCTCTGTAAAGTACACTTCTCAAAATTACACCTGTAATTTAGAAAGTCAAGAGTTAGGTAGAGTTGTTTGTATTTTGCACCAGCACCTTTGGGGCACGATCTCCGCCCATCATGTACACATCTACCTGCCCCTTTCCATTTATGTTACTTTTGTCAACACCACCCCCCCCTACCCCCCCACCCCCACCTATCTTTACCCTTTTCCACCGACCCAGCGCTCTCATAAGTCACTCAACGTTCAAACCCTGCTATTCTGTGTATTGTTTTGAAACAACCTCTTTCAGGTTTTGTAATGTCACTTGTGCTATGATAGAACAATCATAGCCAGCTTACAACAAGCTAAACAGGAAGCTTCTTCGGTCAGGCTGTTTCCTACGTGGCCTTTACAGAAATATCTACGGTTAACACCGCTTTCTGCCTGTGGTGCACAGAGTCAGAGCGAGACTGCCACAGAGCAATGCAGAGCTTGAACAGCGTCTGATCGGCTTGTTTTGTTTGTTTGTTTGTTTTTTCTTCGTCCTTAAATCAGCACGGTCTAAGAGCGTGATACCGGGAGACGGTGGAGCCGGGTCAGGCCGCTCCGATGTCAAGAGGTCGATGGAGAAGCCTCTGAAGAAAGGGTGGCTGAAGAAGCAGAGGTCTATTGTGAAGAACTGGAAACCGTGCTACTTTGTGCTGAGGGGGAATATCCTGACTTACCACAAAGATGACAGAGAGAACGCTGTACAGGTGAGAAATAAAAGACCTGCTCCTATATTA
>QMIH01000589.1:271104-293831 GCA_003987875.1 Clarias batrachus | reverse complement strand
AAACAGCACAGGTGTTTATACTGTATGATATCTAACAGCACAGGTGTTGATACTGTATGATGTCTAACAGCACAGGTGTTTATACTGTACGATATCTAACAGTATATAAGGTGTTTATACAGTATGATATCTAACAGCACAGGTGTTTATACTGTACGATATCTAACACCACAGGTGTTTATACTGTACGATATCTAATACCACAGGTGTTGATACTGTACAATATCAAACAGCAAAGGTGTTTATACTATATAATATATAAACAGCAAAGGTGTTTATACAGTACGATATCTAACAGCACAGGTGTTTATACTGTACGATATCAAACACCACAGGTGTTTTTACAATATCTAACAGCACAGGTGTTTATACTGCACGATATCCAACACCACAGGTGTTGATATTGTATGATATCTAACAGCAAAGGTGCTTATACAATATCTAACAGCACAAGTGTTTATACAGTACGATATCTAACACCACAGGTGGTTATACGATATGATATCAAACAGCAAAAGTGTTTATACAGTACGATATCTAACGGCACAGGTGTTTATACAGTACGATATCTAACGGCACAGGTGTTTATACAGTACGATAGCTAACGGCACAGGTGTTTATACTGTACGATATCTAACAGCACAGGTGTTTATACTGTATGATATCTAACAGCATAGGTGTTTATACAGTACGATATCTAATAGCACATTTGTTTATAATATACTGTACATCACCAGATGACGCACAACACAGATCCACCACTAACTTTGTAATTAAGCAGTCAGTCATATTTCAAATCTGCTGTTTTCTCTGATTATTTCTGATTAGTTCCATCACCTGGGTACTGGGTTTCCTTCACTCTGATAATATTAATTCATCCATATCCATTCATGTCAAACTGCTACATATGCTAACACCAGCATTGTTCTAATACTTGTTTGTTTCTGTGTGCTTTTCAGTCTCCAACAGAGGAACAAGGAGCTAAGTGCAACCGTAGCCGAGCTCAAGTCGGCACTGGAAGCTGAGCGGCGTTGTAAAGCAGCTCTGGAGATTTTGTTAGGCAATGCCGAGCGGAGCAGGGACGAAGCTCTGAGACGCAATGAGCAGCTGGACCGAGAGATCCAGATGTTCATCAGTAAAGGCAAGCCGATGTGAACACATACTCGGACAGATGCAAGCTGAGGACTCCAACGTGAGGACCGATCTACGCAGCTGAAAAAATCTGATCCAATAGGGAATTTCTATTGGGATTATTCGCTATCTGGTTTTTATTTCCAGAGAATATTTTAAATGCCTTCTATTTAAAGTTAGATGATGGACAATAATATATACAATTATAGTATTTTTTCATTAGGTATGTTATAGATATGGTATGCTCACAGCGAGGTAACATTTTATCTTGCCTATCAGTGGAATATTTATCGGCTGGTACCGGTATGTGCCCTGGAAACCATGTTCACAGTGTTCTTAAATGTTTTACGCAGCTTTATCAGACCCTCTCAAGACTGTTTCATTTAGTAGAATATTCCATTCTCACAACAACGTCAGACAATATCACAAAAAGTTCAACAATCTCAGTTCTCATTGTAATGGGACTGTTGGTGAAGAGGGACAATATTACAGGACTGTGTTACACTTCAGAAATTGCTCTTGAAGCCATGACCTCCAAAGATACAACACGAGATCTTTGAAAATTTCGGGTAGAGTGTTATAATTGTTTTTGGATGTGCTATTCTTTAACCTCAGAATAAATTTCGAATAAAATTCAGTTCAACCTGTGAACGATGTCGTCATGTCATAAATCACAGATATCCGATAACCTCATCCGATACTACTACATTTTAAAAAAATTATTATTACATTTTATTTGTATAGCACGTTTAACAATAGTTATAGTCTCAAAGCAGCTTCACAGTTTGAAAGGAAATGATGGAAATGTGTATACTGTAAGTGAGAAAAATGGTTAGAAATCATAATGATCAGATTGTCTCATCAAGGACAATCTGATCATTATGATTTAGAACCATTTTTCAATCCGAGGGCGATGGTAGTAAGGAAAAACTCCCTGAGATGGCAGTAGGAATAAACCTTGAGACGTTGAGAGGATGCAACAGAAAACCCATCCTCATGTAAGTGATACCGGATAGCAGGGATTGTTTTGCAGACATAACTCCCTGCAGTTAGGCGGCTGGGAGTTCAGTATAACAGAAGATGTCTACATTAACATGGAGTCCAGTTCAGCCCCAGGATGAGTCAGACAGGTGCAGAGGGCAGATGGGGTCTGGATCACGGGGAGCTCAGGAGCAGCATGTGTAGCTCCAAAGCATCACGAAGCAGAATCCAGCCGGAGGTAGACCTTCTCTGGATCCCTCAGGATCCTCGCAGGCTTGGCCTCTGTGTACTGGAGCTGACACAATCTCCAGATGCCTCGGGATGGACAGAAAAAAAAGAATAGGTGGCAAAGAATTAGCGTAGCTGCTGTTCATTATATTAGCAGCAGTAGATTAGAGTGTGCATTTATATACTATACTATATATTTATACTGTATGAGGTATGAGGTTATGGGATGAATTATGTGTACGCCAGGTTAAAGAGATGTGTCTTGAGGTCTATTTTTAAACTGAGGCCTGAACATTATCAGGAAGGCTCTTCCAAAGCTTAGGAGATAAATGCTGTAGCCTCCTTTTTCAGATTTTAATATTCTGGGAATAACAGAAATCCAGAGTTTTGTGATCTTTGTGAGCGCTGCAGATTGGGACATATTACAATTTTACTGATGTTTTATCTCAGTTAAATTCTTTGATTCATCCTTCAGTTAGCATAAAAACTCAGTAAGCTAGTAGGAATTGATTTAGGGTGAAGCATGACTTATGGCAGTTAAAGCATAAATGGCTGAACGCTTCAGCCATTTCTTAGCATTTTTAATAAATTGGAGGGTAAGTGTTTTCATTCTTCATTCCTAAAGCATCAAACACTGGTTTTCATCACTCTCAATTTAAAACTCGTGCAGAACTTACAAACTCTTCTGAAAACTTTTGCGAGAGAGATATTCATCTTAACATGTAAAAAGAACCACAAGTTCAGAGTAACCTTCACACTCCATTCTCATTCCTCATTGTAATTTCATTAACATCTCATTGTTAAAAAAAAAAAAAAACTGCCTGGACATATTAGAGGTTGCGTGTGAGCGAGGGAGTGTGTATAAAAGGTTATCAGACGCCTTGAAGCAAACAATGAAAAACATTCGGAAAATATTACGTAAGTAAGGATGTTAGTGGGATGCCTGAGAACTGTCATGATGATTGAGAAACAAAAGATGCGGATCCAGAGCCAGAGGTGTAGAGGATGTCCCTCTCGAGATCAATAAGAAAACATCCACTGCTCTGTTGACAATCTGTTTCAGGCTTGTCCATGACACAGATTAAAGATCGTTCTAGTATCCTTGAGGCTTCTGGAAGGTTCTGTCAAGTTCAGTTAATGTGACATGCAGCCTGTACTATTCGGATTCACCAGACAAAGGAATGTTGGGGGGGACAAAAAAAGGAAGGGTAGAGGAATGTTGGAACAATTGGTCACTAGGTCAAACTTATCCTACACTCCCGTTCAAGGGTCTATCGTTGTGACTCCTGACCTTGTGCGTCATTTCTAATCATTCACACATAAGGCATATCTGATGCTCGGGGTAGACCTGCTCTTCATTAAGTGCTGCTCTCACTGATCTGAGAAGGTCCTGCTACTAGGAGTTTACATACTTAAACATGGACTAGGTTATCCTAACGCTGCTCCCCTATCAGCAGAAAGTGGTGTGCCAACTCAAATTCAAATTATGTGAAGCATCCTGGCTGGAGAGGACTGCTTTGGACAAACACCTCATCGTTGCCAGAGCTTTCATTCGACTCCATGGTCTTGTCAGTCCCTGGGCGGTTGTGATAAGGGTTTCCCAGCACTTCCGAATGTGCTGTTCGTCTGACGTGTATGCGCAGAGAAACACTTATCCCTGAGGGGCCGTGAGGATACTTGAACAACCAAGCACTGATAGGGCACTAAAGACTTTAAAGCCTTTGCACAGTAAGTGGTATGAAATATTGCAACATGGGCAGAATATGATAAATTATTTTATCTAGCAAATTATGCCATATGTATATAAATACCAGGAGCTGGAGGATGAAGGAAAAAAAAACACCAAAGAAATAGGAAAGACTTAATTGAAGGTTTTGGGATAAATTATTTAAAATTGGCATTGTGAGAGTCATTGTGACCCCTCAGCCTAGACGACCCTGTATTAATAATAACTTTTATAGTAAATTTATATTCATTAAATGTTTTGTCATATTTTTATGTTCATTTTATTCACTTCTGTCCGAGACTGGTTCATTTAACGTATTCAAGTAACTAGCCGCAGAAGATGGAAGGATGAAAATGTGTCTATTTTCATGGTTGAACTCCTACAGTATGCTAGTACATGTCAGGAATACACATGTACTTGTGCGGGGCTTAAAAACCTTTCTGGCTGTCAGTTGTGCATGTGACACGTTTTATGAGCTGCGGCTACGTAGTTGTTCAAATAATAATAATAATAATAATAATAGCAGGCCTTCACTACTTTGAAAGTAATGGTCAATGAAATGGTGGTTCATCACTTGGTGGAACCACATCACTGGAAAAAATAAATAAACAGTAGGCCCAAGTCTCTTCCCTGGCTCACCCACCCAAACAACAAAAAAAAATCCCAGCTTCTGCTGGTATCAGAACGATGTTTACAAAGTCCTCATTAAGGAAAGAAAGTAGATAACAGCACACACACTCACTCACACACACACTCACACACACACACACACACACACACACACACACACACACACACACACACACACACAGTGGGACCATCGGCAGTGAAAACGCAGAACTTCCCAGTTTATAGATAAGAGACCAAGAGAAAGCAAGAGATAGGGAGTGAGAGAGAGGAAAACACAAGAAGAAACAAGATGCCACAGTGAACCTCAATGAAGCCGTCCTTCAAACCAAACTCCGGAGACATCAGAGCCACATTGGAGGGCTAATGCAGAATTAAATACCTAAGATCTGGAATAGGTGCATTGCAAAACTGCAACCGGTGTCCTTCTATACCTGGAACAGGACAGAGCTACTGATCTTCCAGATCAACACCAGGACCCAACTCATGTTGCTTATACCAGGAACCACCTGAAACAGAGGGATAACTCACAACAACTATTAAAAAAAAAAAAAAAAGCTTGGATTTTGTGTTTTTCTTTCCAGGATATACTGAGGGAATCTACCAAATTCATTCGAATTTTGCATGAATATTCCTGAATACTGGAGAGAGGTTTCAGCTGATACATGCTCTTTCATTCCTAACCATGGTGGATGTCAAAGCTTCCTCGATCACCTCCATGGATTGCCTTTCATTCCTCCTGCTCCTTTCAGTGCTTTTCTCTGGTGACGCTAGTCCCATCAGTTCCCCAGAGAGGCACCGAACTGCCCCTGGGCTTGATGATGGACGCGGAGGGGTTGTGGATCCTTCTCTTGTAGAGCAGAACGGTGAGGTGGATATGCAAAATCTGCTGGAGACCCTACGGGGACAGTTTCTCCGGACCTTCAACCTGACAGGGCATGGACCCCCCATGCAGCCTGGTGCACCACGAGTACAGCCGCCTGAATACATGCTGGAACTGTACAACCGGTTTGCTAATGATCGAACATCTATGCCATCTGCAAACATTGTACGGAGCTTCAAAAATGAAGGTAAGGATTTTTACATTATTGGGGGAAACCTTAGGGCATTGTTCCTTTCATAGAAATAATACTGATTTTTGCATTTGCATGAAGACATTGGTATGTTTTAAAGTAGAAGTTGGAAGCTTGACCACACCTAAAGACAATACTATATGTTTCATGATTATGTTAAAGTTTTTTAATGAACCAAGGCATTAAATCTACTTTGGGTCATGAATAAAAGCTGCTACTACTGCCTTCCTCAGAGTACACCCCAAGCAATGTGGGTCCCAGTGGCGTGAGACGACACCCTCTCCTTTTCAACATTTCCATCCCAAGTCATGAGAGGGTGATGGCTGCTGAGCTTCGTCTCTACACCCTCGTCCAGATCGACAGGCACCTCTACGCTGGGGTCGACCGAACAGTGACTGTTTATGAGGTGGCTCCACGAAATGAGAGTTGGTCCGAAGAGGGAGAAGATGAACAGGTGCAGCTAGTGGAGTTGGCATCGCGGCAGGTTTACGGCACAGACAGCGGCTGGGAGACTTTTGACTTGACTACAGCCATGCAGCACTGGCGCAGTTCCAACTATGGCAACACTCACAGACTGGAGGTTCACATTGCAAGTATAAACGTACAAAATGGGTCAGATTTTGAAGGTCCTGCCACAGGTGGTGACATGGAAATTGATACTAGTCCAGAAGAGAGTCACAAACCTCTGATCATTGTTTTCTCCAATGACCAAAGCATGGATCACAAAGGAGAAAAACAGGAGTTGAATGAGATGATCAAGCACGAAATCCCCAGCACAGATCTGAAGGACAATATAGGAGTGGAATTCTTGGATCTCTTGGGAGAGCTTGGGAGTATGGGACAAGAAGAGGGACCTGATGAAGAAGCTCTCTTGCAGATGCGCTCCAACCTTATCTATGACACAGCCTCCAGGATTCGAAGGAATGCAAAAGGAACCCAGTGCAAGAAGAGTTCACTGTATGTTGATTTTAAGGACATTGGTTGGGACTCTTGGATCTTAGAACCACAAGGCTATGAGGCTTACGAATGTACAGGAGTCTGTACTTACCCTCTAACCAAACATGTCACTCCAACCAAGCATGCCATTGTACAGACTCTGGCCAGCCTTAAAAGTCCAAAGACCGTTTCCAGAGCTTGCTGTGTCCCCACAAAGCTTGACCCCATCTCACTTCTCTACCTGGATGATGCAGGTGTTGTCACCTACCAGTACAAGTTTGAAGGCATGGTGGTAGCAGAGTGTGGTTGCAGATAGTCTTTAAATGATTTGGTTGGGAAGTTGTAAGGCTTGGTAACAGACAGAGAAATGTAGACACTTCTATGTGTTGGAGGAAAAGAGAATGTTGTTCCAGGTCAACAGGATAAAATCAGACATCCCACAGTGGAAAGGTTCTTTCTAAATTTAACATCATGATTCCATGAGAACTTTTCTGACATGGTGATGACTTTTTATCAAACTTTTTTTAAAAAATTCTGAAAATGAGACTATGAAATGTGCTTGAAGAAATTTCAAGAAATAAATTAGAAGGCCAAATGTGCAACTCTCTCTAAACAGTGTCTGAACAGCTAATTCCAGACTTAGGGGAAAGATATACAGGACTAATTTAACTAAATAAACTCCCTCGAGATGACTACACTCATAGGCAGAAAACTGTTGGCGTGTTGCACTATATTTCAAGATTTTCTGGGTGGGATAGTTAACCTTAACTGATCAAAGGCAACACCTTTATATATGAACAAAGTTCTTCCTCAAAGCAGACCTCTCAGAAGGATAGGAGTCTGGTTTTGGGCTGCCTCTGGAAACTGTAAGGTCACTCAGTCAAGGCTTCTGGAAACCCCTAGTATCCAGTCTCTGTTGCATTGTATCTACTTCCTTCTCTGCCCTGTGTCAATACAAAGCTTCCTGTGTGACTGAAAGCATTTGATACGGGCCATCCAAGGCAAAGCAATATGGTTATCTGGGAACTCTTTGAGCAAGGGAAATGTCTGAAAGTAACCAGAATGATCCAGCGTGAGATGGTCAAACCAGTCAATGTGAAAGAAATGAACTGTATTCCTGTTTTTGTTTTGTATGGACACCCTCTGGACATGCTAAAATGTGTGGACCTTGTCCAGGTATCAGATAGCTATGGCTATTGCGATGCCTAAACTGAGTCCAAAGAACATTTCTCTGTTTAATGCGCACATGGTCAATCAGATTTATGTATTTTATAATTGTATTTATGTTTCGCTTCTTTCATGCCTTACCTCAACTTTGTGTAATTTGTAAAGAAACTTTGGAACTGTACTATCAAGCCAAGAAGTCAGCAAAAGAGGAGACTGAGGAAGTTGAAAGCTCTTTCCAATGTCTGAGGCCCAGAAGACTTCATCATAAGGGTGCTGGTGGGTGTGAGGTGGAGGGGTAGAGGTTATGGGGTTATCTGCATTCTGTTGCCTTGCATGCCGTGAG
Organism: Clarias batrachus; assembly: GCA_003987875.1. Classification (NCBI taxonomy): domain Eukaryota; kingdom Metazoa; phylum Chordata; class Actinopteri; order Siluriformes; family Clariidae; genus Clarias; species Clarias batrachus. Next base: position 285,619 of record QMIH01000589.1, on the reverse strand, counting down.
AGTTCTGCTCCCAGGCTTTGAGCAGTCCCTGATAAGAAGGTGTTGGGGCTGAGAAACATGCAAGCGACCATTTCAAGCAGCAAGGGTTGTCAAGATTCCACCAGGCTTAAAAACCGCTTCCCTGACTCCAATCTCACTGTGATGTACAGTACCTTAAATGAGATTTAAACTGCATTTAGTATGTAGGGCATAGTCTTGAGGGTCGAAGAACCGTGACGTGCTGTGGAACAGATTGATACCTTTCTCTAACTGCATACTTCCCGTTCACACTTCTTCAAAAATCAATGAACTATCAATTTAAAAATAAAAGAAGCAAAAGAAAAAACGCAACAGGAAATGATTAGCATGTTCAATGCTAAATCAGCTAAAACATTTATTCATTATTTACAACTGTAGCATTTTCAGTTTGCAGTAAAGCAAAAACATTTTTACGAAGAAAAAAATATTCTAGCTATATAACTTATCAACTTTTATCTGTTTAGATTTTTCAAAAATAGACGCAGCGAATAAACAATTTTATGGTTTGAATCTACTGTAGATCCTTGAGTGTTGGAGTGAAGAAAAAACTCCCAGAGATGGTAAGTGGAAGAAAACTTTGGAAGGAACCATTGGCATGTATAAACCTATAGCTAACGTTTATTTAAACATCATAAACTTGTGCTAATTAGCAATTACTCTTTAACATCACTGTGAGAAACAAGAATGGTTTCCATTACACTTCATGCTACAAACACTTCAAGCTGATCACAGAGTACCAAATACTCAAAAACTTTTCAACATCACTAAAGTCCTGACATATGGTCTTCCATACTGCTGCTTTATATAAAAAAAGCCTATTTATTGAAAATTTATTTATTATTTAAAAAAATTGTCATTTATGTAAGTATGTATAGCAATTTATGTAAATAAAATCATTATATATGTGCAAATGGTTTGAACTTGTATTAATAAACGTTGTTCTTCATCAGAGTTATAGTATTTACTGACCTCTGCCTTAATTATTTCTGCTAAATCGCTCCCATCAAGAAATAAGTCTTAGTAGCTGTGATTCATTTTAAAGCTGTCACTTGTACATATTCCGTGCAGATCCTCCTAATGCACTCGTATACACACACTGACAACTCCAAAACACCAGCTATTTTTAGAAATGACATGTCCAGAGCTCGAAAGGGGGGGATTCATAACTTCTAAATTGAGTGGATCAGCTATCATCTCCGGGGCCATAATTTACACATGTCAAACAAATCCGAAGCCATGTGGCTGACAGGAAGCTAATGAAAGTCCTGTGGAAGCTTTTATCCGGATTCTGAGACATTTTCCAAGCTTTGGTTAAAGACATTAGGTTAGCATAGATATAAAATTAAGGCTCTAAATATATTCTACAGACACTGAGAGACACCATGGTGTATAATTTTAATAATTTATGATTGAAATAATTTAAGGTATTTGACAAATTTCAACAATCATTGCTATCAGGGAAAGTAAGTAACTTGAGTTTCATTTACATTTAGTTGCTGCACTTAAAGTATTATTTTTGAATATATTTCTACTTGATAACTCAAATTTTACTTCTTACATTTCAAACAAACCTTCAACATAGTACAACATAAACACTATGAAATTTTCCCCATGGATCTCAATTTCTATTCTATTGTATTTCTATCTATTTCTTTTGATGAAGTTACAAACCGATTATATGTAAAAAGTTAAATATTGTTTAATATAAAATATAATATTAAGTTAACTTGAAATTTGCCACATAAGGTTGCTAAAATCAACAAGTTTGTTTATTAAATGTTTTTTTTTTTTTTTTTAAGTTAGACTTTTGAAATAACTCATTAAGGGAGCAAGCGAGTTACATTTTGGAAAATGGTTTGTAAAAATTAATACCTGGTTTAAAAAATCTCTTACTTACATATCTGGTCATTCACTTCACAGTGATTATTAAACAAATTATAAGATTGTCTGAATGAGCAGATTTTGTTTTATGACTAAATGCTTTTAATTTCTTTTTCCACTTTTTCTGTAATTAGCAAATACAGTAGTTTGAAAAGATTTAGCTTTGCTTTATTTACTTTTTCCTATGTTTGTTTTTTATGATGCATTTTCACCAATTATTTATGAGATCTCTGATCATTCTCATTCAAGATTTTTTCCCCCGACCACATAACTGCCTAAAAATATAAAATTGGTTTATCACAATAATAGAATAGAAAAATCTTGATTAGTTTGGTTACATTTTACCGTATGGAAGGGCAAGGTAACATAACTGAGAGTCTAGTATTTAAACAAAATCTATATATTTCAATCAGTGCAATGATATATTCAGAGCAGAATGGGAGCAAAACATAATATTCATGCAGAATAGATATTCAACTTATTAAAAATGAAAAGGCTCATTTCATTAGTTCATGTGTACATCAGCTTCAAGTGCTTTATTTTAATTTAGTTTAATTATCGCAGTTGGTTTTCGTTCATTCAATACGACTTGGTTGCATAATTTCAAACAAACAAGTTCAAAGCTTTTCGAAAGAAAGGTAGCGGTTTTGCACTAAAATTGGCTTTATTTTTATTTGCACCCATTTGAAAATGCATCAAAAAAAATTATATATGTGCAAATGGTTTGAACTTGTATTAATAAACGTTGTTCTTCATCAGAGTTATAGTATTTACTGACCTCTGCCTTACTATTTCTGCTAAATCGCTCCCATCAAGAAATATGTCTTAGTAGCTGTGATTCATTTTAAAGCTGTCACTTGTACATATTCCGTGCAGATCCTCCTAATGCACGCGTATACACACACTGACAATAAATCTGACATAAATCATAAATCTGACATATTTTTCATAATGCAGCCTTGAATGACAAGGAAAAATGGAAAAATATACATTTGTGGTGAATCTCTGCTGCTTTCTCACATCCAGAAAAATACAAAAGAGCAGATCATACGGTAAGCTAATTCAAGAATGTGAAACACAAGCATTGTGTAAAATTAAAAGAATCCAAGGTTTAAACAGACTCATTCAAATCACTGTACATGTGGTCAAAATGCGGTCTGTAAGTGTTGATGAATTCATCCAGCAACTCTCATTGCCACATAAAACTACATTAAAACCAACTTCATTTCCTGGAATCTGTGTAAAAAAAAACACCAAAAATTCCAACTTGGGTCCTCTTGAACAGTAATCAGGCATGACATCAGAATCAGCATCAGACGAGTCTTATTGAGAATTTCATTTGCACATGCAAGGAATTTGTTGTGGTGACAGAAGCAACAACAAATGGAGCAGGATGTGGGGTTTTAACAAGTAAGACAAATAAATATGAATATTGCACATCAAAGTATTGCATAGTATTCCACCTATTGCACATCTTAATATTGCACAATGAGCAGAACATTTAACTGTTCATGAGGTAGATTGTCTGGGGGGAAACACTGTTCCTGTGTCTGACTCTCCTGGTTTTTGGTTCTCTGTAGGGCAAACCAGCAGCAAAGGTTTAAAGAAAAGATGGTTTGGATCTGAGGAGTCCAAAGTGATTTTCTGAACTCTTTTCTTCTCCCATCAGCTCAGTGGTATCTACTCAGTGGTATCAGTAACTGTGTCATATTTTATCACCTGTCGTTAATTATTTTCCTATAACAGCATGATATGGGGTGTTTTATTTATTACTGTATTACCCCAAAATTATCAGGTTGACAATTTTGGTCAGATGAACCAGAAAGACATACATATGTATGTGTGTATGTACTTATGTATGTTTGTATGTATTGATTGATTGATTGAGATGGAATATGGGCGTTATTTATTATAAAAATTCATATAAAGAATGTAATATGTTGACATCTATAACTGGAGTATGCTTTAACCATAATCCAACTGACCTGCGTGACCAGCTTTCCTCTAAATTTAACTCAGTTCTATATTCAGACACACACACTGATAAATAACTGCAGCCCGGGATGTTTAGTGAAATCGTGTGAAAAGCTAAATACAGCATTCTAGGGTTCAAGCACCCTGTCCAAATCCTCAAACCCCTCCTAAAGCCCCCCCCCTTCCGTAATGAGCCTTTGAGCTTGTCTTATTAACAAGCTATTTGCAAATCCCCTAAGAGCAAAAAAGCAAAAACAAAACCCACATCTGGACAGTGTTGACTCACAACAAAACCTCCGGGTGCTCTGATGAAATGGGAAGCAATGAGCAAGTGTGTACGATAACAATTATTAATACACTTGTCCTAAAATGTTATCATTATTGTTTCTAAAGAAACAGTTCATTCAGAAAAACTTGTACACAAGCACACGCCACATAATTAGATTAAAACTGTATACTTATAGATATGGTGAAGGGGATGTATTCAAGGAGTCTCCACTGCCAACTTTTAGGACAGAAAGGTTTATGCATATTTTTGGTTTCTCAATAACGTAAGAAGCTGCACCTTTTTCACTAATGTGATTAAACAGTTCGTAACTGTTTGTAGCTGCTATAATGTAAGTTACATAACAGTTCGTAACTATTTGTAGCTGCTATAATGTAAGTTACATAACAGGAATTCACTTGTTCATCTGATGATCCATATACATATACTGTAAGTGAATACAACATACAATGTGTTATTTTCAAATTAAGCAAATGTAATTACAATAAATTCTTGTGGTATAAGAGGAAACACTTCAAGACTGTGAAATTAATAAATTTTAGGTTCGTAACGGTAACTTTCTTTTACTTTTACAGCTGATAAGCTGTCTTCCAGGATGAGATGAGATGTCTACTGGACATGCCGGGATCTGGGTGGAAATTTGAGTGTATGAGGGAGGAAAAGAGAGAATGAGTTGTGTGTCATCTGCATACCTATGGTATGAAAAGCCGTGCGAAGACATGACCTTTTCAAGAGGCCGTGTACAGAGGGGGAACAGAAGAGGACCCAGTACTGAGCCTTGGGGGGGGGACACTAGTAGAGAGTTTGCGTGGAGCAGAGGTGGATCCCGTCCATGTCACCTAAAGCTTATGAACCTCATAGTTTGGCTTGAAAACAAAACTAGTCAATTTAACGGAAATCACAGATGACATGTTCTGCAAGAAAGTTTATATCTTTCTTTTATGTTTCCCAAATTGATGTTATGCTTGGAAAGTTTCACACCCTGTCAAAAAGTGAATGCTGGCACTCATAGAAAGGAGTCAGAAAACACAGTGCATCACAGATTGCTGTGTACAGGGCTGCGTAGCTGAAGACTGGTCAGTTCGACCATGAGCCATTTGCCAAGATACCTCAGGAAATGCATCAAAACCCATGTATCAAAGAATCACAGCACAAGAGAAAACCTAGCTCGTTTTAATGTTATGGCTTATCAGTGATTACATAATGTTATAAAGGGAAAACATTTCCAGGAATGTTAATCCAAATAACCTCCTGCCTAAACATATAATAATGTCCTGATTATCCTTCTTTCCAGTTTATCATGACATTCAGATGTAGGAATTTTATACTACCTGGTTCTACAGGACTGAACACGTCACCCCAGCTTTGATTCACATATTCACTCATGTTGCCAAAAAACTACGCAAAGTTCTCAGTGAGCAAGCTTATCAGTACTGGTTTAAAAAAACACTCTGCTTCTTAGGAAAAATTAAAAGCAATAAACATTAACAGATGGCAGTAATAGCTGACCAATCATGGAATATCTCCAGATTCCCAGGAACTCTAGAATGACTCTAGAACTCTAGCATTTACTACAGTACCTCTGTAAAAATGTACCTCTATGAGTAGTTTTAACACACCATACTTTTTACTTCAACTTGAGTAGCTTTGTGAAGAAGCCCTACTCTTACTCCGCTACATTCAGCTACACTCAACCTGTTACGTTTCAAATTATTTATTCGACACTTTAGACATTCGTTGTGTCTGCCAAAGAAATGCAGCTGGTGGATCGACCACATGACTGTGTTTCACCAATCAGATGTAGCAACAATAATCACATGACTCCATTTGACCAATCAGCCGCAATAACACAGAAGGGTGAGTGGGAGGTGGGGGTGGGGGTGCGGTTTGTCTTCATCAGTGGTAGACAGGGAAGCAAACCTGTCGTGGTTAGTTTCGCTGTTTTATTTAATGTTGCAATGTTAACATATATAATTAGCAAATAAACTAGAGGCTAAAAATATATATAATTTTCTTACATTTGTTCTGCTGGCCACAGTTTATGGTTCAGTGAGACTCTTGTACACATGTTCTAATGTTATTTTCTGCTGAGTCATTCACAGACTGACTGAATATACAGTGTATCTTACACAGGAAATAGTTACACTGTTCAAACATACATATGTTACCTACAGTAGGGATTTATTACAAAAGCTTTATATTGTGAAAAAAGGGAGATTAGGACATGTGTATTTTTTATTCCTTAGTTTGCTACTTTGTAAATATATTTAGTTTTATTCATTAATTTTATTACATTTATTAAATGTATTTTATTATTTGGAAATGTTGCAATTTGTACATTATTTTATCATTTTGTCTGAACACCCAGAGTTGAGGCTGCTTACATAATTTCTAAAAACATAAATCGGACATCAGTACTTGAGTATCTTTTCACCAAGTGCTTTTCACTCTTACTTGAGTAATATTTTGGATGACTCCTTTTTACTTCTACTTGAGTAATATTATTTTGAAGTACAGCTACTCTTACTTACCCACCTCTGGGGGTTCTGTCTTGCTATAGGACTTGAGAGGCTAATGAAGCTTATTGCATCTACTTTTTTATCAGTCCATCTTCCCAACACCCTTGTCCACCCACAGATCTCTGATCTCTTCATGTCCCAGAGGAGATGTCCAGCTCGAACTAGAAATGTTCCTAAAGACTTTTTGTCACTTTTACACCAGTTTGCATGCCATTAGTAGGTGTGGCAGTAGTACTGTAGTAGTTAGGGGAAGGGGTGAAGTAGAGTTTGAGTCTGAACTTCCTGGAAAACTTTTTAAGTTGTGTTTAATGTAACATATATAGAACATAGTGCATGGCATGTTCCATGCATGAATAATAATTATAATATTAAAAAAAATATTTATTCAGCATCAAATCACAACTTTTGCTTACATACTTTTAATTTGAAGTTAATACGACTTCAAAGCAACAGAATATTTATTTATTATACAATACAAAATTTATTCACAGGATGTCATCATATTTTTCAACTAAAAGAAGAAGAAAGTACCATTGACAGTATGACCATGCCTAGAATGTAGTTGATAAATATGAATAAAAACATGGAAGTTAAATCACACGTACATTGTCACGTATTTGCAGCGTTCATTACTGGATGTCCAGAAGTAAGCAAAAAGCAGCGGTGATGAAGCTGGTACAGCTAAGAAGATATAATATGAATATAATAGAGAGAATAGAGCAAGGAGAAAAGATGGCAGACTTTGTTTGTTCTTTTAACATGAATCGTTCAACCATCAGCACGATTCTAAAGAACAAGGACAAGATCATGGAACACGTTAGTTTTATTCTGTGTATAGCCAATTGTGTTAGTATCCTAGTACCTAGACAGTGTCTGTTGGACTTACGAACAATTTCGACTTATGAATGAGCTTGTTCGTATGTTGGGGACTTTTAATAGCTTAATACCAATTTTTGTTCAACATGGCAAAAATCAAACTACCGGGTTTATAACAATGTTTATAAAAGCACAGTAAAGTTATTGATAAGGTTCCATATTTAACTAGATTTTTAACATACTAAAATCTTATTTAAACATTTTCTGTGAAAATGTCATAACAGTATTTAGCGAATATCTTGTTCTGAGTCTGTTTTGTAGTACACTTGAGTGTCTTAAATGATTTTCCACCCAAAAAGGAGAGCATGCACACCTAAAAAACTATATTCCTGAGTTAATAAGTAGCGTTTAGCCTCGTCCTGTGAACTTCAGATGTATTCTGGGTGAGGAAAGAAAACTCTTACCAAAGCTCTCTAATGTATATATATATATATATGAAATTTTATTGAATTAAATCTATCTCGCTTAGTGGGAAAAAGGTTTACCGTTAACTGTACAAAGAGCAAAACTTTCACCAACTTTGCACCATCGCCCCACTGTGATAAGTCCAGTATTGAGGAAACCACAGCCCTCTGCATGAACAAAGACGGATGGCGACTGGGCCACGGCTGCTGCAACGTGATTATTTACACTGCGGATATGCTGTAATTGCCTTTAATGAAGCAGGAGGGATTTCTGGCAGACGGCCCAGGTTGCTCGACTTCATTCAGCTCGCCATGGGATGCAGTGATGTAAGAGATAAAGGGAAGGAGTGATGAGGGGCGCGATAGAGGACGCAGCCGTCGGCAGAGACGTCACAGGGGCGTGCGGTCATTACCAGAGAGTACTTTGGGCTACGTGTGGGATGGCAGGAAGGCTGTCTGGACTCCTTTGGCTCACGTTTACATGCGTACACACGCAAGGAAATTTCACAGTTATATGCAGAAAATGCAACAGAATTTATGACATCCCTGCACAAGCACCTACTCAGGTCAAATGTGGACAGGTTTCTGAAAAAGCAGTGAAGAGTATTTTTATTCAACTAAAACAATATAATTGTGTTTCACCAATACTCTGCTATGAGTCATCAAACTCATATACAGTATATATATCAAATACACTAACTGAGCCAATGGATAATCGGCAATGATTGACATTTAAGCATTGTCCTATTTATCTTTTCTACTATTAAAATGCTGGCAACATAAAACAGCCATATATATATACTGTATACACACATCCACTAAACTATGGGAAAAGATGCCAATAAAAAATGTACTAAGTGTTTTATTGTAGTTTATTTTCTATATTACATCGGGTACATCAAGGCTCGATTCTGGGTCAGCTGTTGTTCAATCGCTAAATATTCTATTCTCAAATTTTAATAGATACTATAACATACACTATGATCTGTATTCTGCTCTCACACAGCTCTGTTTGTTGCTAAAACCTGATGCCCACAACTGAATTAGTAACTCAATGGGCTGTATTGACCCACATTTTTTGATGAAATGAATGTTTATGTTGTATTCTCCATAAGAAACATCTACAGCGTAAACAGGAAACACAGTCAAAACAACAAATCCTACGAATACAAACCAACAACCAAGATGTGACAAAGTTAAAGTAGTGGAAACAACCCGCAACCTAAACAAGTGTTTGTACAACCGTTAGAAGAGAAAGATTGATTATATTATCAGTACTGTGATAATAAAAAAAGGCTAAATTAGACTTTAAAAAATATATATTGTTATCCTTTTAAAATATTTTTCTAACATTTTGTTCTTAATCACTTAAACTGTAATATTATAATAATATAATATAATAATATTTTTATGAATTATGATATTTTATTTAATGTAAAAATACAAATGTATTTAATTTATAATAAATGATGAAACATTTCTTCACCAGTGGCAGTTTGTTTTCAAACCTATATTTATATAGTAATATATACAGCATCATGTTTTCTAGAAATGGCAGACTAATCCAAAAGAAACACAGACTGGCGTATACTAATTTAACTGAAATTAAAACAGTATTAAACAGGACCAGTACTTCTGTAATGCCGTTTGAACTGATTAACAGGGAAACGGGACTTAACATTAGCCACCTTTTATCAAGCAGCTGACAGGCTGAGCATTGGCCAAACACCCAATCTTCAATACTATGGACATTCTGTTAATAAACTGAGTTTCACATCAGTCTGCTACCAGGGAGAGCACTTCTTTCATGAAGATGATTGAAATACTTTGAAACAGGATGTTTTAAGGTGAGAATGAATTATGAATTATGATACAGAATGAATTATGAATTATGATACAGTTTAGATACTGTATCAATAGCAGAACGATTCTGGCCAAAAATGTTACAGTATTCAAAACAAAACAATACTACTTAATTAAACCTTTAGAAGATGCAGGCGCTTTAAGTGATAAAATAATGTTAAATTATGTTTGTCACAGTTTGCAGAGAATTTTTTGTTTGTTTGTTTTAATCTTACATCATACAGTCTCTGGAAGTTTGCAATATTTACCATTAGCACTTTTGTCTGCCAAATACCTAATTACTGATCGGAAGATTGGCGGTTCGATCCCCAGCTCCACCAGGTTGTCACTGTTGGGCCCTTGAGCAAGGCCCTTAACCCTCTCTGCTCCAGAAGAAATTAAAGCGTGCTGTAATGTATATGTGACAAATAAAGGCTTAACTTAATTTAAATGCAAACGTGAATATAAATGCTGCCAAGGCAATATATTTGACCTACTGCAATTAATCTAGTGTAACCTGGCCACGAACAAAGAAAACAGGCTAATAAAAAGTAGCTAGCTGTTGTTAGCAAATACTTACAGTAAAACATGTTTTCAAATAAGATAAAGTTCATGATTTTCCAGGAAGCAAAAAAGACAAATTGCTTACAGTAATTTATACTGAACAAATAAGTCACTTATAAGTCACTGCTTACTCGTTGATTGGGTTACTCTGTCAGAAAGCTCTAGATTTCTCAACCACATGGCATAGTCACATGGCTGGGGAATTTCTGGTTTTGTTTCATTCCAGTTAAAAAAAAAAAAAAAGAGAAAGCACACAGAAAGGTACAGATGCAGGAAGGTCTGATGCATTAGGTGTATTACACCTCCCTGTGTACTGAGGATAACGATGGATCAGTTTGGGGAATTCTATAAAGAATAAAACCAAATGATGTCTGAAGTACTGAGAAAAGCAGCTAACGTAAAACAGTTTCTCATTTTGTCAGGTTTAATCTAATGCTAACTGTAATAATAATAATAATAATAATAATAATAATACAGCTGGGGGCCAAAGGTTTTGCCTTTTCAACACAGAGAAACAACAAGACTAACAATGACCTCCAGTGGAGATCTAGAGAAATGACTGTACACTTCTCACTGCCCCCGACCCCCCCCCCCCCCCCCCCCCCCCCCCCCCCCCCCGCCCCCGCATCCCCTGCCCGCACCCCAGGAGAACCCACTGAGGAGAACAATGTCCTGGGTTATGGTTTTGGTCAGACTGGGTTTGATGTTTAAACTTAACTCACAGTGGTGTTTATTTGGGACAGATGCTCATAAATAAAATGGTATGTTTCAGTCAGGATCTGTGGGAATTATAATACATAACAGATGTGAGTCTGTGAAATGCACTTTGAGTCATGTGTGCTTCAGCATTTATATGGTTTTCAGGGTGAATAAAAAAAAAAAAAAAAAAAACAGAGCCTCATACCTTCTGAGATGAACGTTCCATCCAAAGCAATGATTGGGGGAGGGGGGGGGGAATAAATGTCCACTGAGAAAGAATACAACACAATACAAAACATAATTCTCATCCTGCAGTAACAGGTAAACATCCTGTACTTCACAGACTGCTTCTTTGAGCTGGAGCAAACACTAAAGTGGACTGAAATTAGGTCTGTATTTAGACCTCAAACCTCTGTGGGGGCGGAGTTGGTCTAAAACAGAGGCGTGTTATAGTCACAATCGATTTTTACCCTGAACTAAAGCGCATACAGTATTTCACAACTCGCATGAGGTTCAGGGACGTGGAACCACAATATTAAATACATAAAACATGACTGTTGCCATAATGTGCTTTAATTATGAACATCACGCCATCAGTTTAAAATGCAACAAGAACATCCAAGGAGACGCAGCTTAATCAGAGATATTGCATATTGGACAGTTAAAAAAAAAAAAAAAATTAAATAATGAATCCATTTTAGAAAATGAGCGCTTGCTCAGATTAGCCTACAAACCATGGATGTTGTCGTTGCATCACAAATTCTAACATAAGTTAACAAATCCAAACCACAGAGTAATAGCATGATAAACCTGTCTATATCTTGCTCAGGCATTTTGATTCCATAACCTTGATTAAGTACCTCTTGGCTTGATTTTAGTATACACGTGTAACAAGTGCCCTTCTATAACCTGCGAATCAGTGATTACAACTTTTTTGCATGTGTTTCAATCAGACCCTGTCACAGGTCCACAGTGATCTTAATGCTTCAGCATACCAAGACATCTTGGACGATGCTATGCTTCCAACTTTGTGTCCACAGTTTGTTGAAGGCCCTGTTTTATTTCAACATGACTCCGCCCCAGTGCACAAAGCAAGGACTATACAGACATGGTTTGATGAGTTCTTGTTGATGAGAACTTGACCAGCCCGAACACAGAGCCCTGACCTCAACCCCATCGAGCACCTTTGTGCTGAACTGGAACGGAAATTGCGAGGCCTTCTCGTCCAACATCAGTGCCTGACCTCATAAACTCCCCACAGAAACACTCCAAAAATTTTGTGGACGTCCTTCCATGAAGAGTGGAAGCGGTTATATTGTACTGTAGCTGCCCAAAGGGGAACTGACTCCATAATGAAGTATCCTTTGTCCATATAGTCTGTAATCATTGTGCTAATAATGATGCGGCGAGCGTAGGTCACAACAGAATGAGCACGCTAAGCTACGGCCATGAAACAGTTGTGTAGGCACATCATTAAACTTATAGAGTCATGTGAAGGTCCTGAAATGTAAATATTTTTTAAATATTTAACCAAAATATTATATGTACAAATTAAGATTAACAGAAAGGAAAACAGAATGAAATCAAGAAAGAATCACACAGACCTCTGTAATTACGCCACTGACCACAAGGGGCGCATGGAGCCCTGGTTAAGAAACAGAGGTCTACAGTCGATATAATTGGAAATCCCTGTCTCAGCAAGTTCCACTAGGAACAATGTGGCAGCCACTGAGGTGTGATGTGTTTACGCAGGTGTTTTTAATATTCAGAACATGGAGCTCTGAATACAAGAATATTTCTCCATGTAGATCATCAGGTTCGTGTTCAACTTCAGTGGTTCACACTGGACTCGGGTTGTTGTCCGTAGGTGGGTTAATGACTCTCAATTCACCGCCTCTAGTGAGATAATAGATTCTAGATGTTTTTTAATTACAGACAACAAAATGATTTTAATTTATAACAGATTCTGTAAAGGAATTCTGTTTACACAGCATGCATACACACACACACATGTAATTTAGAGTGTACACAGATATGTGCCAATTAAATAAACACCCACAGTTTTATGATAAAACTAGATTAAGTACATGTTGTAGGAGGTTAAAGAGTTTGTTAAAGAGTAATCTGAGAGCTTTAATGTAATGAGTGATATTATTATTATTATAATTATTATTATTATTATTGATATTATTATTATTTCAGGTTGAAGTCTAACTTATTAATACACAGAAATCACATTCTGTAAGGTTGAGTATCTGACGCCTTGTTTACACTAAGTTGTACTTCTTTGGTGGTCAGACAAATACACTCGCTGTTCGGTAATCGGAGAGAGAATCACAGATGAGAAATGGAAAAAGTAGATCAGATAAAGATGAAGTTTTGTCTTAAAACGACTCCAGCGTGTTAAAATTCACTTATACCACTTCAGCGCTGTTATTTTATATATTACATGTGCGTTTACATTTACATTTAGGCATTTGCCAGACGTTCTTAGGCCAAAGCAACTTACAAACGTCCTTCCATCATTGTGTAGATCCTTACACTGCACTGTAAACCCTAATGCTCAAAGTAATGAAACATATTGAGTTCTGTTACCTTAAACAATTACAATTAGTTCACATTAATATACCTTCATGAGTATTTAGAACTTTTTGGTATTTATGAGTTTGTAGAAATGACACTTTTCAAGTTAGCTGAACAAATTTGATATTTTAAGCCACAGTAACTGTCACCTTAAAGTTCCACCAACTTAAAATCTTTCACCCGAGCGATTTTGTGTCTGACGTCATCAATGCACATGTAAACTGCCCATATGGAAGTGTTTTGTTCAAGATGGTGGATTGTTCTGTCTTCACATGATGCTGTAAGTATAATCTGTACAAATCTGGGCTCCCTAAAGTACCAGAGCACTGGTGGCTCAGTGGGAGGTGTTTCACCTGCCATGTGAAAGGGTCAGGTTCGATTCCCTGCCACTGGATGAAGCGCATGTCCCAAAAAAATGGGATAAAAATGGGAGGGTCGTGTTCAGAAGGGCATCTGGCGTAAAAACTTGTGACAAACCGCTTTGGCGACCCAAAGCCAGGAGCAGGTTGAAAGACCAACAGCAATTTATTTATTTAATTTGCAACAACTAAAAAAAATGATAGTATGAGTTAGGCTACTCAGTAATGCAAGTAAATAACAATTATTATACAGTAAATGAGTACAGGGTGGGCTATTTATATGGATACACCGTAATAAAATGGGAATGGTTGGTGATATTAACGTTCTGTTTGTGGCACATTAGTATATCTGAGGGGCAAACTTCTCAAGATGGGTGGTGACCATGGTGGCCATTTAGAAATCGGCCATATTGGATCCAACTTTTGTTTTTTCAATAGGAAGAGGGTCATGTGACTCATCAAACTTATTGGGGATTTCACAAGAAAAACAATGGTGTGCTTGGTTTTAAC
>QMIH01000589.1:228063-257425 GCA_003987875.1 Clarias batrachus | reverse complement strand
TTTTTTTAGCGGTACACACACAGACCGCAGATGGGAAGACACTGCTTTGTGTAGTTAACGTCAAAGACAACAAAATTTTTTTTTAATTAAAACAAACATCAACAGCCTCCACCAAAGAGTCTGTATCAATAGCATCGCCTCCAACAATAAGGTCTGTCAGGCCCCTCTGTCTCATGCCCAAGGCACAAAACATGGATTGCGGGCCCCCAAACCTTGAAGCCAAATCTTTACTATAGCGCTATTATGGGCGCCTTGGAAACGTCCTTACTTTAACCCGCCCCCCACGACCACCACCACCACCACTTAACATCGCCCCTGGCATAAAATTCAAAGTTCTAATCAAATAAAGAATTTTACCACAAAATTAATTAGGTAGCATGTTTTGACACTTTTTAAAAAAAATTTTTTTTTTAGATTTTTTTAAATGTTTCAACGAAAGAACATGCTGAAAGCTGAGAATGTACTTATTTACAGAATTTAATAATTTCTGTAAAAAAGTCAGTAATTCAACAAAGAAAATGTTTACACTCGGAATATCTTATGATCACACTTTAAAAATTTCTGGGTTAAAAAACCACCCAACCATAACCCCGTCTAATAAGTTAGACAGAACCATAAAATCTCAAGGTGACAATTTGTTAAATATAACATAAATGTAACAAACACTCACTGTAAAATAATAAAACTAAGAGGCCCCTGTAAATCTGATTTGAATTGCATTCATTTTTTTTTTGCATCTAATGCAATGTTTAAACACTTTTATATAAAAGCTTTTGATACAAATCTTATAATGCCAACATTACATCCAACAGTCCCCATCTAAATATTTTAACTATTAGTTATTTAACTATTATTTTAACTACTAGTATTTCATTTACTTTTAAAATGACTTTAAGAACAAGAACAATCAAACGTTTTAAAATATTATTGATTAAATGTGGGGTGAAAAAACTGTTGTCCTCAAAACTTTAACAGATGAGGACTCAGTACAGTAGGTTGAAGAAAAATCCCAGGTGGGAAGACACTGCTTTGTGTAGTTAACATCAAAGACATCAAAAAAACTTTAAAACAAACATCAACAGCCTCCAAAGAGTCTGTATCAATAGCATTGCCTCCAACAATAATGACTGTCAGGTCCTTCTTGTCTCATCCCCAAGGCACAAAACATGGAATAGTGCTCCAGTCCACGATGTTGGTCCACCTGTGGGTTACACACCATCACTTAGTGTTGCAATATAACTGACATTTACGTAAAGCATTTTTGTGAAGAAATTTCTGTTATAAATTCACAAAACAAGTCATTTTTTAAATAAGTACTAAGTAAAAGCAATTTTCCTCTGGGATTAATAAAGTTCTTTGAATCTTTGAATAATGTATGTGATAATGTGTAACGTGTGAGGGATATCAGGATACGTTGCTCCAAACCCTAGTTGAATAGGATATTTGAGTGATGAATTTACAACTTATACAGAAGATTTCAAAAGGATGCGGATCGAGCTTGTTTTCAACTATAACGCATTTTTCTTTCTTTTTAAAAAAAATAAAATAAAATAAAAACAATGAGAAAACACATTAATCCCACACCTCTATATCAAAGCATTTAATTTGAACAAATTATGCTTGCTCCTACCACAAATTACTTCTAAAAAGTATAAATTCAAATGAACTTACCATAAAACACTGAGTGCTCTGAGCATGATCCAGTCAGAATTGAAGAATCCAGAAAGTTCTCCAAAGAATAAACCAACTGCTGGGTCAAAATACCACAACCAGGTGTGTGTTTGTTTTCCCCCAGAATGATCCTGAATCAGACAGAAGCAGAAGACATATTAAGACTGTCAATAAGCATACCACTATTGCTTTTTCACCCCCATATCAAAGTGTGATGGTGGAAAAGTGAATAAACATGGAAATAAGCTTCCTTCTACCACAGCTACAACATTTAAAATTTAGGTAAAAATTCATATAAACTTACCATAAAATGCTGCCAGCATTAAGTGGCCTCGTGCTCCCCGCTTCAGAAGTGAAGAATCCAGAAAGTTCCTCATGCCGTGTCTCAATTCCAAGAACGAAAAGAGCAGACTTGACTTGGAAGTGCACACTCGAGGGTTTAGGACACCGGGTATAGTGCAAACAGAACGCAACGTACAGGATGCGCCTCACAGCCGCGATATATTATACCATAACCGTATTATACCAAAGATTACCTGTTCCGCTCTTTTAATCAGTGCAGAAACATCACACCCAGCGGTAGTTTTCAGAAGTTCTTACCAAGATGAGGCTACGTATACATGATATACTGTACATGAGCGCAGAGCAACGCAGGACTGCCAGGAGTTCAAATCGACGAAATTCTGAGGGCAATTTTTTAAAAACACGCTATTTTTAATAACCGATTGATGTTTTGAGCTGTACATACATACATACATTCTCGCTGAAACAACTTTTAAAACTACACTTTGTGACACAATAACACACACTAAAAAAAATGCTGGGTTGTTTTTACTACCCAAACACTGGGTTGCCTCTGTTGGGTTATTTACAGGGAGTTGGGTACTTTTTGTTTAACCCAGCTTGCTGGGTTGGAGTTGGGTTAGCTAGCGACAGCTAACATCACAGATCAGACCGGCCCTCCCCCGAAGTTCACTGGTGTATTCAGTGGCTGTGTCAGCTTTGTGTCTTTTTTTCTTCCTCCTCACGCATTTAAGAGGAAATGTAAACGTTCAATATAAGGTCTGTATACACACTTTCACTCGCCTATGACTGAATTTGTTCACTGTATGTAAGATTTATTACTGTTACCATGTTACACTCAAACTTTCAGCCTGTTCTGTGCTATAGCATGCTAGTTTATCTGACAATGGCTGCTAACTAGCCAAACCAAAGACCCCCACCTTTGTATGAAAGAAATAGCAAAAATGTCTGAGCTTTTTAGATTTCTTTGTAGAATGCTTGCAGGGTGTACGAAGGTGGTGAAGTGATGAATGAAAGCTAAACTGTTAACTGTAGTGCCAGCATGACGCTAGCATTTAGCTAGGTTGCTAGCGTTAGCAAACGCATAAAATAGCTGAGGTGTTACAAAACACTAATCATCTTACAAATATGCATACTAGCCAACCCTCTCGATTTTTTCCATAAACTTTTACTTTCTTTCTAAGGTTGGAACCAACACCGTGGAATATCTGTCAGTCGAGGCCGTACACCTACATCCTGATGTTGGGAGATGATGACCAGCACTGCTCTCAGGCATTAGTGCTTCTCAGTAATAGTATCGTAATGATGTCTATATTTAACTTGTTTTGTATTATCTGATCTTGTGCTTTTGAAAAATAAATATTTTTCTATGTTTTGTACAATTAATTGGGTGTTGTTTATTGCATATATGTATGGTTTGCAAAACATAGTGTTTTCCTTTGTAATAGACCAGTATATCAAAGTAATTTAACTGTTTTACCCATAGACATGTAAAACATAAAAATAATAATAACCTATTTGTGAGGTAGAATTAACTCAGCATTATAGTTAAATATGATCTAGAATTGTGATTGAATATTTGACCCATTTTGCTGGGTTAAATAAGTATCACATTTTGCTGTGTTAAATTAACCCAGCATGTAGTTGGTCCAATATTTATCCAGCAGCTGGGTTAAAAATAACCCAGTTTGGGTAGTTTTTAACCCAGCATTTTTTAGAGTGAAGTAATATTTAGCACACTTTGCAGGCTACCGTTTGAGAAATCAGAGAATAAACCAGATGTTGGGTCAAAATAACCCAACCAGGTGTTCATTTGTAAATGACTCACTACATCTCATTTGACCCAACATGAACCAACCCAACAATGTGTTTAAAGTACCCGAAATATTGCAGAATTCTGACCCAGCATGAACAACCCAACAATGTGTTTACAGAAACAACCCAGCATTTTTTACAGTGCAGTGATTGGTTATCTGGAAAAAAGGTGTTTACAGACGTATTCAGGTTCAAACCTAATACTCACCAACTGATCATGGTGGAGTAAGTCCTAAAGCCTGGTGTAAAGAACCATATTAATATTTTCTATTTTTAAACAGCAATTTCAAATAGAAAATAAAACTGAGGCTGTAGGCAAGGCCTGAAACCAAAGTTGCAAGCTGTGCTGAAAAAGTTATGGAAGGTGATGTCATCTTTGAATATTCTTTGATCATTTGCATATTAAAAGCATGTTATGCGAAAAAAAAAAAAAGGTTAATATATATTTTTTTTAATTACAATTTTGTGCTGCCTTTTCAGTGCCGGAGCAGGAACCGACAGCATGAAGCACAGCTACAGATTCCGAGGTCCTCAAAGCCCCTGAACCTTGATTAAGGCTTGATTAAGCCAAATCTTTACAATTACCATAGTGCTATTATTGGCCCACTTTACTAAGAGCCCTGGCATTAGGTATAAAAATCAAAACATTTACATGAATTTTACAGCAATATGAACTAGGCAGCATGTTTTGACCCAGAATACCTTTTTCAGAAGTCAGTAAATGAACAAACAAAATATTTACATGCAGAATAACTTGAACCAGATTGTCAGGAGAGCTGGTGCTTGATGATCAGTTACTTTTACAGTTAGTTTATGTTTACATTACATAATGAACACGTCGCAGAAATGTCTTATAATGAACAGGACAGACGAGCCGAGTAACCTGAGGTACACATGGCTCAAGCAACCATCTTGCCTACCCCTGTCTGCTTAAAAGCCAGTGATCCAAAAGCATGTCACCAAAGGTACTACGCTCCAAGTTTAGAAGGAAATTAAAGCGGAAATTCTGCTCTCAGCTCATATCGCTTCGTTAGTCTTAAACACGGATAAGATCAAATATTCAGTGTGGAGAAAAAACAATAGACTTCTCTTTGGTGTTCCAATACCTTTAACAGGATTTTTTTTTTTTTAAATAGAGAGTTTTATGTAATGAGGTAATGTGAGGACAGGGCAGAGTTCCTCTGAAGGCTCCTGTGAAGATTCTTTGAAATAAGACACCACATCAACTTCAGGCTGTCACTGATAACACGTTACTCACACACGCTCTATGTCACTTATCCTGTATAGGGTCACTAGGAAATTTGGGAACGCCAATAAGAATAATCTGCATGTCTTTGGACTGTGGGAGGAAACCAGAGTACCTGGAGGAAACCCACCAAGCACAGGGACAACATACCCTTAACAAACCCTTAACTGTCAAGGTGCAAGGCCACAATGTTTACCACTCTGCCACAGAGCTGCCTTGCTAAGCATTATAACAATTTAGTTTACAATTATCTTTATAATTATCTATCTAAATATTTAACTTTTTTAAAAATCTATTATATGTTATACTTTAGATAGTGAATTAAACAGCAGCAGCAGGTTACACAAGCAGTAGTTGGGAAAAAAGTGATTACCTTTTAATATCTGGTATTTTTATTTTCTCTTCAAACGTATTAAGTAAGCAAAAGGAAGTTACTTGAAATGTGTTCATGTTCGCTCATGCTCTTGCTGAAAAAAGTAGTGGAAGATGACATCATCTTTGCAAATTTTTCATCATTTGCATATCAAACGTGTTTTGCAAAAAAAAGGAAGCTCTATTCATTTTTTTTCTTACAGAATAACATTATTTTTTTATAAAATCTAATGCTGCCTTGTCAAAGGAAGCTACTGAAGCAGGAACCGAGAGCGTTATGCTTGGGCGCTACTACAGGTTCCATGCATCCCCCCCAACCTGGATGAAGCCAAGCCTTTATAATTACAGTAATTATTTCATGAGCAGTGAAAATGTCCTCAATTACCCCCTTTATTGGTACCACTGGTGTTAGGTGTAAAAGTAAAAAAGGTTTGATCAAATGAAGAATTTTACAGCAAAATTAAATAGGTAGCATGTTTTGACACAGAATGGATTCTGATAGGTAGCACGTTTCAACGAAACAATTCTGAGCTGAGCTACAAGCTGAAAATGTACTTATTTACAGAATTCTGTAATTTCTATCAAAAGTCAGTAAATGAATAAAGAAATGTTTAAAACTTGAATTAGCTCAGTAATTAGTTATCTGGAACAATACTGCAAAAGCCAGCGGTGCAAAAGGCTGTGACCAAAAGTACTACGCTCCAAGTTTATAAGGAAATAAAGGCGGAAATTCTGCTCTCAGCTCAATCGCTCTGTTGGTCTCAAACGAAAATAAGGTCTAATATTTAGGGTGGGACAAAAACAATGGACTTAACCTTGCTGTTCCACTACTTTGGAATGGAATTGTATTTTTTTTTAAAAAGGTTGTAACAAGGTGATATATAACGAGGTCATGTGGGGATAGGGCAGGGTTCCACTATAAATTTTGTGTGAAGATTCACTGACAAGCGTTACTCACACACTTTCACTCACACTCTATAGCACTTATTCTATACAAGGTTGCGGGATGCTTGGAGCGCATCCCAGGGGACTCGGGGCATTAGGTGGGTACACCCTGGAGCGGGTCCCAATCCATCACAGGACACACAATCTCACACACACACATTATGGGCAAATTGGAAATGCCAATTAGAATAATCTGCATGTCTTTGAACTATTGGTGGAAACAGAGAACCTGGAGAACATGCAAAGTCCGCACACACAGACCCAAGGTGGGAATCGACCCGTCAACCCTGGAGGTGCAAGGCCACAGTGGTAACCACTATGCCCACTGTGCCACCTTACAAGGTGTAATAACAATTTAATTTACAAATGTTACTATTTAACTATTTTTGGACACTTAAAAAGGTGATCACATTGAAAAAGTCATGATTCATGTACTGTATATATAATTACATTGTTTACAGACATACACTAACCACTGTGATGACTTGTGTTGTTAACTGTAGCGGAATAAGTCCTAAAGCCTGGTGTAAAGTAATTTATACATTTACATTTTCTATTTTTAAACCTCAATTTCAAATAGCACAGAAAATAAAACCTGCAGCTTTAAGCAAAGCCGTCTACTGAAACCACCGTGTGCTTGGCTAAAAAAGTGTCTGGTAAAAAAAATGTTATTCAAGAAAATGAAAGGCAAAGGCGTACTGCTGTACCAAAAACATTCTTTTTGCCAGATAAATCAGTCTTTTTGACGTGGCAGACTGCAAGAATGAGAGGAAAAAACATGCATGAAATTCAATTCCTTCTTATATACGATAAAGATCTTATATGGAACATCAGGTTTATAAATCATTAGCACGATACTTATGTTTGAAGAGAGAGAAAAAAAACTTTTTTTTTGGATGAACTGGCTTTTACAACATACAATAATAGATTTAATGTATAATAAATAAATATGCTGTTTAAGGGTTGTGGAATGATTTAAACACTAGTGAAATGGTTTTATTACTAGAGAACAGAGCTGCTGTTTATCAACAGGAAGGCATGAAACTGCTTGGGGCCACAGGCCAGTAGGGGGCCCTAGAGAGCTTATACGGTTATTTATTATTTATGAGATAATGGAGATTAATGCTGGTTGGTGAGGCTACAAATTTTACTCAGGGCTCCAACAGACTTCAAAATCGCCACTGATGGGGCATTAAGCTGTGATGAGGTCACGGATGGATGTGCATCAATGAAGGATTCTACAGCACAGCTCAGCCAATCAGATTTCAGAACTAAAACTAGCTGATTTTCAAACACTATCCTCATTGTTAAATGTAAAACAGTCAGCAGACAAGCAGCACTCACAGAAACATTCGTACCATGTACATGATTTCTCTTGTTCCAGCTGTGAGGAGAAAAAAAAAACACTCATTAATAAACCCAGAAAAAATGGAGGAGGACGAGGTTACAGCTCCTGACTCCAGTTGCCCAGTTCTCCCACGTTAATCTCAACGTTTCTGGGAAATGAAAACAATACAGTGAATTTAACACACTGGCAACTTTTCTCTCAAAAATTGAGATCTCTAAAATTGGGCTAGTTTTACCCCCTTTGGAATATAGTGTTCTCAAAACTTTTGGACATGTTCGCCTGTAGCCGGGAGCGTTTTCTCCTGCACTTAATGCAGAAATGTGAAACCATTGGCTTCTATGATAGTTATATAATGGCGACCTCATTCTTTTGGAAAGTTAGGGCTTTTTTTTTCGCAAAAGGGAGTCAAATGAAAGATGACAGTTTATTAGATGCTTTGTATCTTCAGAAATGAGTGATGTTTTATGAGTAACAGATCACTGGTGCATATTTTATTCAAATACATTGAATAAATCAAATACATTGATGTGAGTAATTTAATACCAACGTCCATCTGCCTTGTACATCAATACAAAAAAAAAAGTGTACTTTAATAGAAATGATTTATTTACAATTTACAGTTGTGTTCAAAATAATAGCAGTGCATTTAAAAATGTGTGTAAAGATCAAACTCCTTATAATAGCTTGTATTCCCATATACACAAATGCCCTGGGAACACTTCACATTCTGATCTAAATCAAGACATGAAGAAAGATTTATCAAATTAGTTTTTATTTCACAGAAAGTGAAGAAAAATGTTAGTGTTAAAAAATAGCAGTGTCTGCATTTTTCTTCACAAACCCAAACACTTACTGTATAAACTAAACAATTCTTGAGGATTTGTCTTTCTTTTAAATCACTAAATTAATATTTAGTTGTATAACCCCTGGTTCTGAGAGCTGCTTCTGGAGTCGACCAGCTTCTGGCACGTGTGAGCAGGTATTCCAGTCCAGAACCATTGCACGACATACCACATTTCATCTGCATTTCTTGGTTTTGCCTCAGAAACAGCATTTTAATTTTTTTTACAGTATGTCACCCCACAACTTTTCTACTGGATTAAGGTCCGGGGCCTTGGGCTGGCCACTCCATGGCATTAATCTTGTTGGTCTGGAACAAGGTTGCTGCTTGCTTACTGCTCGTGTTTGGGATCATCGTTTTGATGAACCATCCATTATAACCTCTTTCAGTATTTTGATGCATTCAAACTGATCCATGACCTCTGGCATGCAATAGATAGGTCGAAAACAATAGTATGAGACACGTCCCCATATCATCATGCTGGCGCCACCATGCTTCTGTCTTCATTGTGAACTGTGGCTTGAATTCAGTGTTTGATCTTCATCTGTCCACAAAATGTTGCGCCGTTTATCTTTAGCCCACTCAATGAGATCCTTGGCAAATTGTAACCTGTTCAACACATGTCGTTTTTTCAACAGTGGCACTTGCCAGGGCTTCTTGCTGTTAGATTGGCTTCAGATAGTCATCTTTTAATTGTTACAATACTCATGGGTAACTTTAGACCTTCTTGGGTCACTCTGAAGCTGATCATTGGCTTTGCCACAGTCTTCGCCATTTTGGCCATCCTTCGATCCATTAGAAAGGTAGTTTTCCATTTTGGTTGCCATTTTAAATCATTTGATATCATCTCTTTCTGCACTGTTTTATATGGTTTGCTCATTCCAGTCAACTTTTTTTTTTTTTTTTTATCAAAGTGCGCTGTTCTTCTAAACAATGTCTGGAATGACTGACTTACTCAGATTTCCAGAGGGAAGTCCACTATAACCAGCAGGTACAACATTGCTAACCTCGTCCTAAAATAAGAGTCACCAGTTTTTTCACAGAATTAATGAACTCACTAGTTGAACTCCACACCACTATTATTTTAAACTGCTTTCAATTACTAATTCAATTACACAATCAGCAGCATGAATGTCATGACTGTTGGGTCTGTTGATCTTCTGTTGATCTTCTATTACACTACTACACATAGTATGTTTGTTAATTATTAAATCATATTTCTGCCAAAAATAGTGATTGATCTTGTTAGTGACGTTGGACTGTGTGTGGACTAATGTCTAATCGTATAATCACGCTTCATGTCCATCAAGCTCGTTTGATATTTAAGATCCATTTAGACATCACACTGGGGTACTTTTGCATTTCATTTTTATATAAACTTTGCTGTAATTCAGACTGCACAAATGGATAATATGTGAAAAAGCATTCATGTAAGACCTAGAGTGCATAATGAGATTGTTGATTCTGCCATTCTCTCATCACAAGCAATACAATACAACACAGGTTCAGTGATGCTGAACTACTGTTTAGGAGATCTTGAGGAGGTCAAATCCCAACAATGCCACTGCTGGACCCTTGAGCAAGGCCCTTACACCTCAATTGCTCAGATGTACAGTATACATTATATAAATGCAGGTTGCTCTGGTATAGTGTTAATTTCATCAACAAAAATATTGACAATAAAAAATAGTATGAGGATGTGTTTTTTATTATGGCATGAGCAGCGTGTGTCATGGCACACAGCGTATCAGGAGTAGTTTGACGCGCAGTGACGGGATTTTACGAGCTCAGTGACCTTTAACTCTTCATCATCACAGCAGTTTTACTCGGGCAAAGAGAAGAGAAACGATATTTGGGCCCATTTTCCTCATATTGAAGCCGAGAAAAAAGCAGATTCATCATAATATCGGAGGGGAAACAGTGGGGAAACATAATCGCTGGGAAAAATACCACAAACCTGAAGATACGCATCAAGGCATCCCATAATAATCTTAAGGTAGTTTTTATATACAGTACAGAACAAACGTTTGGACACACCACCTCATTCAAAGAGTTTGAATTTGTATTATGGCAAAAACAAAAGCAGCTAAGTCAAGAAAATAACGAGTGGCCATCATTACTTTAAGAAATGAAGGTCAGTCAGTCTGAAAAATTGGGAAAACTTTGAAAATGTCCCCAAGTGCAGTCACAAAAACCATCAAGCGCTACAAAGAAACTGGCTCACATCCGGACCGTCCCAGGAAAGGAAGACCAAGAGTCACCTCTGCTGCGGAGGAGAAGTTCATCCGAGTCACCAGCCTCAGAAATCGGCGGTTAACAGCAGCTCAGATCAGAGAGCAGGTCAATGCCACACAGAGTTCTAGCAGCAGACACATCTCTAGAACAACTGTTAAGAGGAGACTGTGTGAATCAGACCTTCATGCTAGAATATCTGCTAGGAAACCACTGCTAAGGACAGGCAACAAGCAGAAGAGACGCGTTTGGGCTAAAGAACACAAGAAAGAACACAAGAAAGAAAACTCGCTGAATGAGAAGGGGTGTCCAAACTTTTGGTCTGTATATTGGACATGCAGCAGTTTTCGTGATATTTAAAAATAAATATCATTAGCTGAAAACATCAGATAAAAAGATGAATTTCAAATGTTATTCTAATTAATTTGTGAAAAATAAAAAAGGGGTTTTGGCTAGACTAGATTGATTGTAGGGTTAATTCATAATAGTCTTATTGCTAAAACGTTATAAAAAGACTAAACAAAAATAGGATAGAATTGACTAAATATGCTAAAACCTAACAGTGACATTTATCCGGGGACTAAAACTAAAATTGAAAATAGCTTACAAAATCAACGCTTATTATTATCTTACTTACTAGAGTGCCTGCTTAATCCCGTAAATGTAAATAGCCTCCAGTCCTGCAGGTGGCGGTGTTCACATCCATTTCCATGACTACAACTAGATGATTTGCTATTCCTCATAAAATAAAAACCTGTAAATGTCCACTCACAAGCTGGGTTGGCCTAGCAAAAGTCTCCACACAATGTTACCTGTTCATGTCTCATTCTTCCTGGGAATTTGAGGTCGCCCAAGTGACACAACATTCAAATCACAATTACACAACAAAAAAAAAAAGTATTAAAATGCAATAATCCAGCATCTTTGTGTTGTGTGTTGATGTGTGTATACTTACACTGGCTGGTCACTGTAGTATCCAGTTCATGTGTGAAAATGATTCCTCGTGCTCCCAGAACCATGATGGAAAATGGCCGTGCCATCAAGGAAGTACAGTGGCCACTATGCATGATGGGAGCATCACTTCATCACTTCCCTTCCTACCTTGATACACACATCGCTCTGGAATAGGATCAATCTGGACCCATCCAGTTTGGCCAGACCATACGCCACAGGATAGAACACAGATTATACACCTGCACAATAAATACACCTGCAGATACCCTGTATTATGTACATACACACACACACTCAATAAATACAGAAATTACTTGTGTCCCAAATTCTTTTGACATGAACACAGTATGAACTGACATCCAAGATAATGGGACAAGACCCAACCAGCCTCACCAATACATCTGGTTGTTTATTTTTTGTCAACTGGCGCCAAAAAACCTCATGAAAACAGATGAGCCTGCACTGTTAACTGCAGAAACGTGTTTATTTTTGAAGTATGAGAAACGTCCAAATTTTAAAATGTACCCGGGTGTGTTCTTTCCACATGTTAAAGATTGGGCTAGTTCTGAATCGGGGAAACGCTGCTCAGAGGTCTCTTGACTTTCCTTCAGTAGCAGCTCCGCTTGGAGCAGTGGCCTTTACAGCGACAGTTGTGGTGTTTGTGCTGGTAGTAGTAGTGTAGTTGCTGAAGAGGTTACTTTGACAGTCACAGGAAGGTAGTACACATACAGTACTGCGCAAAAGTCTTGAGCACCCGCAGGTGGCCGAGCGGACGAAGGTGCTGCGTTAAGGTCTCCTGGAGGTGTGCGTTCGAATCCTACAGTACTTCTGCCAATAGCTCCAATTTATAGGCCAGTGGTGGCTCAGACGTTTAAGGTTGTGGGTTATTGATTGGGGGTTTGAGTCCCAGCTGCTCCAGGGGTGCTGTAAGCTGGCTGACCCTGCACTCTGTACCCCACTTTCCTAATTGCGATGTGAAAAATAATTTCACTGTGCTGTAAAGTACATGTGACAAATAACTGAATATATATTTAGTTTCTAACGTTCCAGACTTTCTTGTGTGTTTATTGTTTTCTTAAGGAATAGTTCTCCAGGATTCCTGAAGGCTCCTGTACATGAGCAGCTCCAGACAAATGTTTTTTGCTTTTTTTAAGCCACACAGTGACCTATGAATCACTCAAGTGTTCAAAACAAACACTAACTTAAGGCATGAACCAGCGAGAAACAGGTGCAGATGATCCGGCCCGTGATTACTATACTGCTGATGCGAAAGTGTGGTTGGAACAGACAAAAGGGGAAACGAGGTCACTGCTGAGGTTATATAAACGCTTAATTTTTTGTTGCTTTTCTTCTTTATCTTCTTCTAAATTTCCTAAATGCATATGGGAATCAACCTGAATGATGTTTACTGTTATTCAAGGCCTTTGTTTTTGATAAATGTTTTTAATAACTTTTAATGCCCCACAGAAACCTTGTAATAACCAAAGAAATACTCAATTTCCTGTTCAGCTCATTTTTCTGAAATTCTGCTCCTGAAAAAAAATCTCCTCTCAAGTTTCCCCCGATGTTCCAAACCCAAACCAGATCATTTTACCTCCTGAGTGTCTGACAGACATCTTCATCACATTCGTAAAATTAAATGGATTAAAGCATAAATCTGGTGGAATGGCCTCGCTCCTAAAGAACACAAACACACCAGTAGATTAGGATCAATGTTCAGATTTCAGTGATTGTCTGAAAGCAACAAAAGAACCAAAGCTCTCTCTCACACACACACATCCATTATAAACAGTCATGCTGATCTCCATTAGTAACACTACACGCTAAAGGAAGCTGGCGGGTATTTGTTTCACAAGTTTCCTGATCTCGCACAACACCTGAGCTTGTGAATGGACGGATAATAAAGTGAAATACTCTGCAATATTCTATATCCATCCATCACATCAATACACGCATGTGCTTGTTGAACATCACATTCCTGAGGATTAAAGTCAGGATTTTTCCTTGTGTTCTCGAAATGTCAAGTCTTTATAATAGACATCTGACTATTATAAGCTCCGTCCACCCTACGCCAAGTTTTTCTATGTTCACATGAACTAATCTAATATCCATCACTTCATCTGTTTTAATCCTCTTATATTTTGTCGCAGGAAAAAGTTGTTTATTTGGTAAAAAAAAAAAAAAAACTGGAGTACTTAATTTACACAGGACAGATACCTTTTATCTGCTTATAGTTACATTTAATGTTGAGAAACTTCCAGAAACAAGTCACTTTAGTTTTTTAGTACAGCTGTATTCACCTCAAAACTCTCTCCTGAAATTAATAATAATAATAAAAAGGTTATTAATGCACTACTAGCAAACGAATGTAATTTTTTTCTGTTCTGACACTGGAGACTCCTTCCATACATCAGCTCATCAATATTATTGAATCCATTTATCATCAGTAGAGCATCCCCCAATGAAGGTGCTGTTACTACAATAATAATAATAATACATTAGAGAACACCTGTATTCATGTAAATCTAGTAAATGTGGTGTTGGGAAATCAACACCTTCTGACCCATCAGAATCCAGAAAGAAGCACAGCACTTTAATTAGGCAATCTCATACTCAAGGTTGTGCTGTTGAGGTTGTTGGCACAAGGGCACAGACAGAGTTCTAAAGATTTCACAGCCGTGCTGTTATTCAGTAACTTCAAATGTGAAAAAGCTTTTATACAACAGTTCCCCAAACATCATTTATCGTCAATAGATTATGCTTTGTTTCTTTATTTAAGCAGTTATTTTGCTCCTCCACACATACCCTTCTGCGCCAGGCAGAACTAACTAACCGTGACTGGCGGAGTTGGCAACCAACAGTTCGTGTAATTAACAGGAGGTGAAAGTAGTTTTAAACTCTTAGCGGTACTCTGTAGCTAAAAGATGGAGACAAAAACCATGGAGGGGGTGGACAGTCCTGAGAAACTCACCAGATTTACTTTACACTTATTACACTTTAGAATATCAGCTCCGTTAACTTTCAGGTTCTGGGGTTAGGGTTACCCTAACCCTAACTGAAAAGCTAGTACGCTATGTAAGGTGTACAATCCCTTGTTCCACACACCAAGCAGGGCCCTTGATCAGGGGTTAGAGAGGGATTCGGGATTCATCCTTGTGTTTCCTAACAATTTGGCAGGTGAGTCATGCCAAATTGTTAGGAAGAAATGTTTCGTATCCAAGTAACTTCTTTAGACTGAGAGAAGTTGGAAAGTTCCACATACAGTATATTTATGCTCCAGGGTTAAGGATCCTCCCCTGGACGAAAAGGCTTGTTATTTGAACAATGGAGAAGGTGAGAGTAGGAGGGAGAGTCGTTAGAGAGTGGGAGGAGGGAGACAGTTGTTAAGAAACAGTAATAGAGACAGATTAGGGAGAGTCATTAGGTTGTAACAACCAGAAAGATTAGGGGAGTGCTTAGGAGTGCTTAGGAGTCTCCTGATGGACCTCAGAAGGGGTCGAGATCTTCCTGGGGATGGATGAAAGGGCGGCATTGAAAATAGGAGACAGGTTGTAAGAAATAAGAAATTAGATCCAATTATTTCTCACATGTACCTTACAGCACAGTGAAATGATTTTTCCCAGTTAGGAAGCTGGGGTCAGAGCGCAGGGTCAGCCAGGGTACAGCACCCCTGAAGCAGATGGGATTAAAGGCCTTGCTAAAGGGCTCAACAGGGGCAACTTAGCAGTGCTGGGGGACTTGAACCCCCGACCTTCTGATCAGTAACTCATAGCCATAACCGTTTGAGCCACAACTTTAGAGAAGTTACGAGCCCCAGGTTGTGCCTAAAACCTCCATGTCTGTTGAGAGAAGGATGTTTCATTTGCACACAGATGGCCTATTTCACATCTCTCAAACCAAATGTCCCCTCTGGCCAAGATTTGTACATTACAGTCCTCAAATGAGTGTCCTTTGTCTTTCAGGTGAAGGTACACTGCTGATTCTGGTCCTGAGTTTTTGCTCCTGCTGTGCTGGTACATCCTCCGATGTAGAGATTGTTTTGTCTGTGAAGACTCTTTACTGCACCGAACTGCATGTATTATATTGTTCTCATGTTTTGGTGTCCGAGCTCCGGACTGGACGAGTCTCTGTCTTAGTGTCTCTGTCCATCTGGGTTTAAAGTGAACGGTCATGTGGTGTTTTACAAAAATATATTTTCAGCTTTCTTTCTGTTGGATCTGGAAGCAATTTTCTTTAAAAGCCCACTTAGGATCTCCTCAGGCATTGAGACCTGCCCTCAGATGCTTGTATTCCTTCTTTTTAGCTTGAGTGGACTTAGAGATGTTTTCTGTCCTGTGGTTGCAGCAGGATGATGATGATGACTCCCACAGTAATTTGGTGGTGGGAGTCAAACCACAAGCACTGGTCTGTGTGCATGACCTTCCTTGTGTTAGTGCCTTTGTAGCTCATATTAGTCATGAACAGAACACCAGCGACGGTTCGGAGGCGATTCAGAAGGACTTACTGTAGAAGTGATTACTGCAGAGACAGCGTGTTGTTGAGATGTATGTTGTTGCTGAAAGTGCTTCTGTGACTGGGTGCGAGTGTGTGTTTTGTCAGGCAGCTGCTCTCTCCTCAGTACTGCTAGAACACCTGGGACCCCGAGTGATGCATATCAACATCTCAGTGCTGTTACCGTCCATTATCAGCCCTCGTGGAAATCCTCTCGTCCAAGCAGATTACTCAGAATTAACTGTATTAGTAATTAACTGTAAGTTCTGTATGTTTTAGATCTTTATGGTTTCTCTTTGGTTGATATCTGATATCAATTAATAGTTTAAATAATTTAACATTTGAACAAATGACCTGTTTTGCTTGATTTCGACCAAATATTTAAACAGAAAACAAAACAAGGAAATCTCGCCACAAGGTGACGAGGTAAAGTTTTTTATCTGGATGTTTCCACACTGAGCAAAAGGGAAAAAATGGCTAAAAGCTAACTTTCTGCAACATCGTCTCCATCAGACAAACTTGCTTTAAAACTGAAGCCGGTTTGTCAAAAATGTTTTAATCAATTCTTTAGTCAAAGGCGTCTGAAAAGCCTCAAATTCTAAACAATAACAAATTCAACAGTCCATAAGGCTTTGCAGTGATTTTGTTTAAATACACAAGTTAGTGTTTTTTCAATGTATACCTTCAAATTCTTTCTTCCTTTCCAACAAAAAGTCACCTGTAGAAGGAGGTAGAATTTCCATTTCAGAGCGGCTCGCAACAACTAAAGAGATTGCAAAAACAACACGAATTGAGTTAAGACTCGTCCGGAGTATTATTAAAAACCCTGGAGGGATAGAAATGAACCCTCAACTTCACAGAAGAAAAAACATCCTGAATGAACATGAGAGAGGTCACTTAAACGCTGGGTGAAGTCGCATCATTAAAAACATTAGAGTCCAGTAAAAATCAGAGCTTTGTGTTTAATATAAATGAAAATAAAAACATTTCCATACACACACAATGTGATGAGAACTCACAGGATTGAGGAGACTTACGTGTTAATGAGACTCATCAGTGAGGAAAAAAAAGCTTTCAGTTTGCTAGAAAGCATAAAGACTGGACTTTGAAGCGATGGGGGAAGAAAAAAAAAGGTCATGTGACCTGATGAGTCCAGACTGAGTCTATTCCAGAGTGATGGGCGTGTCAGGGTAAGAAGGGAAGCACATGAAGCGATGCTCCCATCATGCATAGTGTCCACTGTACAAGCCTCTGGAGACAGTGTTATGATCTGGGGTCGCTTCAGCTGACCACCTGAATGTACTGAATCACCAGGACATCACATCTATGGAGGGTTTCTTCTGTGATGGCATATGCCGTATTCCAGGCCTGAGTGTGACAGAGCGGTTCAGGGAGCATGAGGAATCATTTTCCCACATGAACTGAACACCACAGGGTGCATCGTAATCTCAGCTAAAGGTTATGAATCCGGATGTTGCGACTCTGATCCATATCTGATCATACAGACAAAACAAATCGTTTAGGAATGTGTACTGGAACTATTTTTATTTTTGGAAAACTATATAAGGAAAGTTGCTAAGACAACCAGCATATCCTTAGGGACATGAAATATCTTCTCGAGTATTAAATCCATGAAACAAAGGTTTGTTTTTTCTCGGGACATGATACTCGACTGTAGTAATGCGGCGGAAAAACTACAAGACTGAAAAAATGTAAGAGCTTGAATTGGCAGGGGTTCAAACGTATTAATAACGAACAAAAAAACAAACAAAAACCACCCATTCAGGTTGATATCTGGCGTCTCGTGTTAGAGACGTCTCTGCTTGCCTTGTTATCTGTCTTGGAGTGTTCTTGATTAGAAAGAAAAAAAAAACATATAAAAAAAATCCTCTGTATAGAAGGTCAACCTTCTGTCCAGCTTCAGGCTTTTTGTTTTGACATCAGAAAAATGCTCAGTATTAAACACAGGTCTGTGTGAGGGTGTGTGTGTTTGTGGCGAAACATGTGCATAAAACCCTCAGGACGTCACTCGAGACCCAGGGCGAGAGCAGAAACGTCAGCTCCGTCTCTCCTGTAACCCTGTGATACCCGTCGTCTCCCCTCAGCGTCAGTCCATGTTCAGGAAGTCCTCAGTTAGGAGCTCCGTGGGCTTGGACGCGCTCCGGGAGTCGAGGAACATGCGCGGGATCTCGCTGCCGAAGTAGATCTTACTGTTCGCCGCTATGGCTTTGTACTTCACCAATTGCAGGTACTCGGGGGTCAGCTTCACCTGAGGAAGGAAATGGTTTTTTTTTTTAATATAATAAATTTCATAAAGGCTGCTGTGTTAAACTTGTTAGAGAAATTCCACACAGAAGAAGCGTCATCAGGGAAGCTTCGAGGATTTCGTTGGGAACGTAGATGGAGACACGAGTGCTTAGTGGCGGAGATGCACATTCGGAATGGTTTAATGTTGCTGCTTCTCTTACTAAAACATCACTATCAAAAAACATAGTATTACCTGGTGACCTCTAGTCATTTGTAATAATTGCGTTGTTGATCTTAATCCTATGCGAATCGGCCACATCAAATTAAAAATTCAGATTTAATTCGTCATACTCAGTATGAAATGAAGTGAAATGCTTTCCTTTCCTTTTACGTGGCCCTGTGGTGCACAAGGATGAAAAAATGATTAGTATTATTGTGTCACGTGTCTAAGGAATCATGTAACAGATCTCGCTGGCTAATACGGCGGTAGAAAGAAGAATAACTCTTAAACAGACGTTCACGCTGTTGTCCTGGGATCGAACACTCAAACATGATGATGTCACAGCCAAGGAACGCGCATTCTTATTCACCCAGATGACGTTGTTCACTCGAGCGTCAATCATAGCGTGAATATCTAATAATGTTACGTCTCTCGTCAATTAAAGTGAAAGTTCCCAGGTGGTGGTGTTTTCCTGCAGTCTGTGAAGGTTCTAATCCAGGTCCATTCAGAAATCTTTCAAACTCTGGCTATAATTCAGTAAAACTTTAGTTAAGGCCATTCATGAGGAGATTAGAGAAAAATAAATAGACAGATAGAGTGTGTGTGAGAGTTTGTAAACTCAGAGGGGAGAGACATGAAATCTAATAATTAAACGTGAGAAGAGGAGGAGGAGAAAGTCAGGCGGATTCACTCTTCAGGGAGCACATGGCTGATATCTCACCTTGTTGGCTTCAGCTGCTCTCTGAGCCGTGTAAAACTCAGCATCTGCTTTCGCTTTCTGTCGGGCAACAAACGCGCTGTCTGTAGAAAGAGAAAGAAAGAGAGAGACAGACAGACAGAGAGAGAGAGAAAGAGAGAGAGACAGAGAGCGAGAGAGAAAGAGAGAGAGAAAGAGAGAGAGAAAGAGAGAGAGAGAGAGAGCAAGAGAGAGAGAGAAAGCAAGAGAGAGAGAGAAAGCGAGAGAGAGAGAGAGAGAGTGACAGAGAGAGAGAGAGCGAGAGAGAGAGAAAGACAGAGAGAGAGAGAGCAAGAGAGAGAGAGTGACAGAGAGAGAGAGAAAGAGTGACAGAGAGAGAGAGAAAGAGTGACAGAGAGAGACAGAGAGCGAGAGAGAGAGAAAGAGAAAAAGAGAAAGAGAGCGAGAGAGAGCAAGAGAGAGCAAGAGAAAGCGCGAGAAAGAGAGAGAGACGGAGAGAGAGAGAGAGCGAGAGAGAGAGAGAAAAAGAAAGATTCAAGAATTATTTGGGAGAAGATAAACACGCGTCCTCTCCACTCTACACGCAATCAGCTCGAGGATAATAAATCACCCCTGTGGAATTTTATTAGTCATAAAAGCATGTTGAAAGATCCTGAATGGAGCGGGAACAAAGACACGGTTGCATTAACGTCGAGTTCGAGGCGCGGGTGACGCTTCAGCCAGCTGTGGAGGGAGTCTTGGCGATCCTAGCCAGAGTTATTGGCAGAAACAAAAAATGACAGAAACAAAATGAAATAAAGTACAGTAAATTATTTTAAGTCGTCTATTTGTCTTTAACGATGCATCGAAACAGATTTTACGTTCAGCACAGATTACGGCGGAGGAGGACGCATGGGAACAAGTTAAACAGAGACCTAATGAGTCTGTGCCACAGCCTCACATCCGCTGTACACGAGCATCTCCAATGAAAACACCCGAACTCGACAGCGACACCGCAGGGGAGGAATGTTAGAGACGGAGGAGGAAGAGGAAGGTCATGGAGGACACACAGCAGGGGGAGAAGACGGAGACAGACGGACCGCTGTGGCAACCCCTAACGGGAGCAGCCGAAAAAAGATGAAGATTATAAATATAATTCTTATAATTTGTGTGCCGTAATTAAAGCTAAAGGCAGTATAATGAAATAAAATGATTTTTTTTCTTGTTGCTATATTTAATCGCATAATAAATAAATAAATATCTAGTTGAATTAAATAGATTTGCTGCATACAGATAAAATAAACAAGTGATCTGATTATATAGGTTTTAAGACTATATAAGTTTTATATTTTATAATTATATGTTTTAATTTGAATTGATCGTTAACATTTTTTTACTCTGGAAAAAAAAAAAAGCAGAAAAGTGCAGTCAGTTTAGACTCCTTCAAATAAATAAAAAGACAAAATATTCTTAGAGAGACGTGAAAATGTCTCAATCACGACACTGGTGTTACAGCGTTTTCACATCGTCACAAAAGATTGATGAAGCGAGACACGTCATTAAACCTGAGTGGGAAGCAGACAGTGTGTGACCACGCCCTCGGCCCAGACGCAGCCGGAAACTCGGGTAAGAGGACTCGTGACTGGAACACGAGCCTGAACTGAGCAGCTCTTGCTTTTAATTGATCCCTGGAATGACGAGCTGCCCACGAGTCCAACAATTAGGCTGTTCAGTTGTCAGCGCCTTACTGAGTGGGGCCAAGAAGAGGCCACACACACACACACCCACATGCAGAGCACCACGGCTCCAAAAGAAACATTTACACACAAAGTCAGATAGAAATCTTTAGGGTCAAAACGCTTTTGTTTATTTCTCTCCTCACAGCGTGTGTGTGTGTTTATGTTCATCAGCTCAAACGTCTCGCTGTTTACAGTAACTCCGGGATGCTGTGGGGG
Source organism: Clarias batrachus (assembly GCA_003987875.1). Taxonomy (NCBI): domain Eukaryota; kingdom Metazoa; phylum Chordata; class Actinopteri; order Siluriformes; family Clariidae; genus Clarias; species Clarias batrachus. The sequence goes on along the minus strand of QMIH01000589.1, from coordinate 236,109 downwards.
AAAAAGGTTTATGGAGAAAAATGTTGTGCCATGTTTAGTTTTATGAGCAAAACCGCTGCTTTATGCTGAACAGCTTCACAGTGCGAGTGAAAAATGACCCCTTCAAGCAACCGAGTGCGCCGGATGTCCACGGGTTCACACAAACGCTTAATGACGTGTGAAAGAAATAGTCTATAAATAGAAATGTATAAATAAAGATAAAGTCCATTTCTAAAACCTTGCTAGTAAACATCATACACCAAGCTTGGCACTGCTTCCTAACGACGCTTCATAAGGAGGTTATGAGCGCCAGAGGAAACCGTGTTAGTAACAGATCCACACCTCCTTCATCACTGACTTCATATCGACTCTATGTCGAGCTTGTTGCTCTCTCCTGATTGGTCACAAGTGTTATATCAGAGCGCTCGTTCTGTTCTGGTACGAGTCAGTGTGGTGATTTATTTATTGATTGATTTTGTAATTTATTTAAAGTTTAAGGAAGGAGTCTCCAAGTTTCAGACATCAGTAGCGTGAACACGCTGAAGTTAAAAACACCTTAAGCTAAACGTCTTTGCTGTTACTGCTGTTAAATCATTATAGGTATCGTGCACATCCTCAGTAAATTTGGTTGTTTTGTTGTTTACTTATATTTACTGTATATATACTTTACTTTTTTTTTCAATAAAAAGCCGTTCTTTAATGTTATCTACCATTTTTTGTGACTCACTCTTTTTAAAGTATTTGTTCTGGAACCGTTTTAAAAGTATCAGTTTGGCACCGGTACCGCAAAAAACCCAAACGATACACAACACTGTTTTTTTTTTGTGTGCTAAGAACAGGTAGTGACTTACATGTATCTAAAAAATAAAAAGCATAAAAAAGTGCTGTTGTGTAAGAGGAATAAAACACACTCCCGGGCACACTGTTATAGGAAAACAATCACTGTTATTGCTTTAACAGACACACACACACACACACACACACCCTGCCGTTGATTAGTTTCCCTTGACAGCCCAACCACCAGCTCTTTACATCACTGCCTCGTCTGGAAGCGATTGGCGACGTACCTTCGATTTCTGAGATCTTCTTCTCCGTCTCCTTCTCCATCACCTTCTGTTCGAATTTGATCTCGGCCACTTGAGCGATCTTTTCTGCCTCTGAGCACACAACACACACGTGTACATCTATTATACATCTCTATAAATATATATAAATATATAAACACACACATGTACGGAATAAACCACTCTCTGATCGACAGCGCTGCTCACCAATCACGGCTCGCTTCCTCTCAGTCTCCGCCTCCTTCTCCACCACCTTCTGAGTCTGTGCAGCAATCAGCAGTTTGGTGCGCTCAGTTTCCCTAACACACACACACACACAAAGTTATTAAGACATGCTCTAGTAAATCCCCAAAGACCTGACTCGGCAAATAAAAAATAAACACACACACACACACACACCGAGGTCTCTGAGAAGAAATCCTTCAAATCACATGAGCACTAAAAGCACTCTCTCTCTCTCTCTCTCTCTCACACACATGCATTATGAATAAACAAGCCTTTATTTGGGGGATTAGGTTGAAATAGTACACACGCACACACACGCACGCTGCTGCAGAGTGGTACACTCTGATCCACCTTTGATTCACTTCACAGGAACGTACAGTACAAAATAAAAACAACTCTTCCTCTTATAGCGCCACTTGTCTGTGTTTAAGATAAAGAACTTACATGAGCTCATAGTTTCTGCGGATGGACTCTGGGATGTTGGGTTTAGTCACACGGACAGCCTGCGAAACGCAAACGAGAGAGAGAGAATGATGAAAGAGTGTACAACGCATTAATTTGCTATTAAGAAGCCATTAAGATGTACTTCAGGCTCAACAAAAACAAAAGGGGAAAACAGTGAGTGCATGAAACAGCAGGAGTGAGAAACTGAGGAGTGTTAAATCCGCTGGAACACGACATCGTCCTGCGGCTGAGCTCATTCTGCTTCTAGTGGGGTGGAAAAAAATAAAGAAAAAAAATAAATAAAGGAGTCTGGCACAACAGCCTCTATTTACTGGAAGTCAAGGAGGAAGAGAGCGACGGGGAGGAAGGAGGAGGTTCAGACGCGGCTTACAGCGCTGACAAGAGTGTTATTGTAAAGCGCCACAAAAACCCAGCGAGTCACTCGGCATGCAACCCGCGCTGGAGCTGATCCCCTGAAGGCACTCGCCAAAGTGTGGGAGACGGAGAGAAAAAACAAAACAAGAAAACAAAGTGACTTCTACACAGAGATTCATTTCACTGAAAAAAGTGTGCATAACAATCCCTGAATAGTTACAGATCATTTAACACGTGTGTCCAGCAGTTCTAGGAAAAGAAGTAACAATAGTGTTACAGTAACTGTTACTACGCTGCAGTGCTTTAGATGTCTTACACCAAAAGCCAAAAAACGTCTTATTAATTAAAGAAATCATGTGTCGCACTTTTTAATCTGTGTATAGTTACGTTTAACGCTCTGGGAAATAAAGTGTTTCAGAGAAACTACAAAAAAAAATTAGTTGCTGCAAGAGTCAGTCAAAAATTTTAATACACTTTGTCCGTCTGTCAACAAGTTCTCATATTCAGTTAATGACAAGCGTTTGATGTTTAGTGCACCGCATCAGAAGTGAGTCCTCGTCCTCGTAGTTCTGCTTCCAGAGGACTGAACAGCTGAAAGTCGGATGGTCTGAGATCAGGACTATAGTGAGGACGCTTTAACACCTCAGTGTGTCGACAGTGAGGACAGATCACCACGCCCCCAGATATCATTGTTAATCTGAAGTTTAGTCTTCAGCTCTTAATAAGCGTCTCACTGTAACGAGCACTGTTGATTGTTGAACTTTTTTCCTGACGATGTTCCAATACGTCTGGCCCTCGAGAATCCCAGAAAACTGTCAGCGTTGATGAATTTTCCAGCTGATGGTCGGCTTTTTTCCCTCGGGTTGGTGATGGAGGATGTTTCCGTTCAGGACTCTGCCGTTTACTCTCAGGCTCGTAGTGATGAATCCAGGACCGGTAACGATTCTCTTTAGGACACTTTCACCTTCCTCAGAGGATCCACAGACAGAAAGTGCTGAGAAGACTTTTAATATCACTGGAGTGCGGATAATTTTTGACTCACCCTCATACGACATATTTCTGTCTCGTTTCATGATCTTATTATTACGACTTGCCAGCTCTTTAGCGTTACTTTTAATTACAACAATCTTACGACCTCGTTATTACTACTTTTCTAGTTACTGTGTTATGATCTCGTTATTGTGATTTAGTATCTTATTATGACTGTGCTATTACTATTTCTTATTATATGGAAAGCCGTTATTTCAACTCGCCCGACCCATTACTGCGACTTGCCAAGTTCTTTGAAGATAATTCATGACTGCTTGTAATTATGATTTGCTAATTGATCATATCATATTATGGCTTGTGGTTATGATATGATGTAACTTGATATCTCGTTATCACAACTATCATGATTATTGCAGTAAGATCTCATTATAGGTACTTGATGACTCAGGAAACTTGTTATTAAGACTTACTGTCTTACATTATTTAAACAAACCGCTTGACTGTTTAACGATCTGGAGCATTTCCACACCTGTAATCTCCTGTCCTTCAGCAATGATGTGCCATGAAGCCATCACTAAACATCAGGACGAGAGCGTTTAAGGCGTGTTCAGACAGCTCGCATTGTCATGGTGTTAGTAATCTAAAAGACCTCACGTGAAATCCTGTCGTAAATCGGTAAGACCTGCACTGCCTCCGACACGACATACACACATCAAACTACTCGCCCTCGGGTAAATCCTGCTCCGACACACTCCGTGTACACACGTCTACACACTTACCGTGACAGGCAATCTGGACCTGTGAGCAAATACGCCTGGAGGAGCGAACGACTCGAACCAGGCTGACTGCGGCAGAACTTTAAGCAAAAGAGCAAAACGACATGACGTAGCGCTGACCAACGAGGCGACGGCCGGTGAACTCATTATCATGATCACTTACTAACTTGTTATTTAGAGATCTCATTATCATGACTTGGCAACTCCTTAGCAACTCCACAACTGTCTAAGTGAATGTATAAAATGTCTAAAGTCTGGTATATTGTGTGTGTGTGTGTGTGTGTGTGTGTGTGTGTGTGTGTGTGTGTGTGTGTGCGCGCGCGGGAGAAATGAGTCGCCTCCCCGATTTCACTGAGTCAGTCCGGGAGCATGATGATAGAAAATGTCTGTCCTGTAAAGCTGTCCTGTTGATGAATAATCCTAATTTCAGGAAATCCTTAACGAGACAGAGCTCACAGTCCAGTACAGTGGAAAACAGCTCCCACACACACAATAACCCCCTCCTCCTAAAGTACAGGTTAATTATTTTTATTTTGAATTTATATTTTCTATTAACCATTTTTATATGAATAATTTGGGGTTGTGGAATGAAGATGACCTGTATTTTGTTAGCTATGGATATGTTAACAATTTTAACTTAGTAATGTATTGCAATCTACAACATTTGCTCATGATCACAACAAATGACAGAGACAACTCACATTTGATGTGTGATGATCAAAACTAAGGAAACGAAAACCTCCAATAAACCCACAAGCTAAAGATATGAACTGGGCTACTAACAGACAGCTACGTGAACAGAAACTGAGCTACTGAATATCAGACATCATGTAGTGGTTAAGGCTGTATGGAGGAAAAATCCCATATAAATGCTTTTTTGTGTCATGATGAAACTGGGGGATTTTATTTCAGTGTGTGAATTAGAAAAAGAAACCAAAATGGGGCTGGTGGGGGAGGAGGGGGCGCAAGGGCCTGGATTTAATTAGTATGATTCTGAACATTGGTCTTATGTAAAACTAAGACAATAAATAAATAAATAAGGCATAGAGGATCCAACCATCGACTGGTTCAAATGGGTTTGTTTTTATATCTGTACAAACAGAAAGAGCCGCTCTGCCCAAGAATCTGGTTTAGAGACAGTTTTGGACTGAAAGCGGTGGGAAAGTGGACAGAGGAGCACGTGTGTGTGTGCTGCAAGTTTTAAGAAAGGAGTCGTGTCCTGAAATCTTCGAAAACCAGAGAGAGACAGAAAACAAGCTCTAATTAAAATACCGAGAGCAGAAAATCACCAGCTTTGGCCGACGCAGCACTTTCGCTCTGACTGTGAGTTGACTGTGAGTGCTTGGCACTCGGCTCTGAAACAGATCCAAAAGACTACAGCAATATCTTCATTCTCAGGAAGACCGAATGCATCATTAGTAACTTGTATCTGAAAGCGGCGTTGCTCAGACTATAACATCAGTGACTATGAAGACGAACAGAAAGCACTGAGGTAAGAAAGAGAAAAAGGAAGAAAAAGTGAAAGCAGGTTGAGAGAGCAGGCTGCAACAGAGCAGAGTTACAGTAAGTAATGAAGGCCTGGTGCAGACTGCTGAAGACATGTCTCCGGCTGGACGCTCCACATCCAATACACCAATCGGATTTCACGTTGTCCGTTACGTCACTCGATGCAGAAGCTCAAGTTGAGACATGAACACTTGGTACAGGATGTAAAACACGTGGGGAGCCGATGGAAGGAATGGAGATGGGAATAAATCACTAGAATTTTCTACAGATTTAAGCTGATCTGGCTGAGGAGGTCTCTAGGGGTCTTTCACTGCTTTTTGCACGATTACTGCTATATATGTCAAAGCCGCACCCTTGAATCTTCCACGCTTCTGCATTACATAAACGCCTGGCTTTACGTCATACTGAAATGGAGAACAATAGTCTGACGGCCCTTTAGGGGGATGAATCAGTACAGGCAAAGGGAGGGTGGGGGAAAAGCTAGGGACAGGGCAGTAAATTAGGAATGTCCACGCTGCATCCAAGCCTGCATGTGTCGTTACCACAGCAACCAATGTGTCGGATTTGGGGCGACAGTCTGAACAAAGCCAAGTCCCATCTAATCACCTTTAAATGTAAGTGTACATGACCAGTCCTAAAGATCAGATTGGTGAAATAAAAATGGTAATTGCATGCCGTCTGAATAAAGCTAAAACGTAGGACAAAGGAACACATACAGGTAGTCCCTGACTTACGAACGAGTTCCAATCCACTTGACTAAATCGAGCCCCCTTTCTCACACTGTCATCACGTGGACAAAAACCGTAACCACGCCTAAGTAAATGAATATCATAGTGAAATTCTGCCTCTGTGCCTTTAAATCAGATTTACAGGACAGACATTTTCTATCATCGTGCTCCCGGACTGATTCATTGAAACCGGTGAGGCCGACTCATTTCTCCCTTAACCACACCCCCCCACCCACCCCCCACAAACACACACACATTATACCAGACTTTAACCATTTTATACATTCATGAGGAAAATATATAGTATATAACTATACTGGCATCTGGGGTGTATACAGCATAATATATATACAGTACAGAGCAAAAGTTTGGACACCCCTTCTCATTCAGCAAGTTTTCTTTCTTGTGTTCTTTCTTGTGTTTTTTAGCCTAAACGCGTCTCTTCTGCTTGTTGCCTGTCCTTAGCAGTGGTTTCCTAGCAGATATTCTACATGAAGGCCTGATTCACACAGTCTCCTCTTAACAGTTGTTCTAGAGATGTGTCTGCTGCTAGAACTCTGTGTGGCATTGACCTGCTCTCTGATCTGAGCTGCTGTTAACCTGCGATTTCTGAGGCTGGTGACTCGGATGAACTTCTCCTCCGCAGCAGAGGTGACTCTTGGTCTTCCTTTCCTGAGCGGTCCGCATGTGAGTCAGTTTCTTTGTAGGGCTTGATGGGTTTTGTGATTGCACTTGGGGACATTTTCAAAGTTTTCCCAATTTTTTCGGACTGACTGACACCTTCATTTCTTAAAGTAATGATGGCCGCTCGTTTTTCTTTACTTAGCTGCTTTTTTCTTGCCATAATACAAATTCAAACTCTTTGAATGAGAAGGTGTGTCCAAACTTTTGGTCTGTACTGTATATATGTATATTAGTTTGTCCAAAGTAGTTGTAGTCCATTAGACTTTAAAGACACTTTGGCACACTTATGGGATTCTCTCAGATTCACGAGACAGACCCCTGGAAACCTTGAATGGTTTTTTGATGTGTTTCAGACCACCAGTTGTCTTGTGCAGAGGAAAGGTGGGTACAGAGTCACTAGCCCTATTAGTGCCTCAAGAACTACTGAATAAATCCACATCCGGGCAAAAAACACTCATAAAAGTGAAAAGTAAAGACAGCACATGATTACTTGAAGAAATAAAGGCCAGTCAATCCAGAAAAATTTATATAAAGGAAAGCAAATGATTAGTGGCTCCGTCCCAGGAAAGGAGGGCCAAGAGCTGCCTCTGCTACAGAGGATTTATTAGAACTACGAGCCTCATAAACCGCAGATTTGCAGCACCTCGAATTAGAGCCCAAATATTTCTCAGCGTTTCAAGCCACAGACATATTTTAACATGCACTGTTTAGAGAAGACTGTGTGCGTCAGGCCTTCATGGTCAAATTGTGGCAAAGATACAATTACTTCACTGTAACAACAGGCTAAAGAGATTTGCTAGGGCCAAGAAATACAAGGGCATTATATCAGTGGGGAAAAAGAAAACTGTTCTGTTGAGTCAATGTGAGATTTTTGGTCCCGCTATGTGTTCTTTTTTCCAGACGTAAAGATGGTGAACAGACGGTTCCTGAACGTGTGGTTATTGCTTGTAGGAACGCAGTTGATGGAAAAAACTTGTCCATTAACTTGTCCGCCACAAGAGGGCGCACTTGCAGTTCCAGCGATGGATGCACAGTATTGGACAGTGTGTTTTAAGTAAACACGATTTGGAGACGCATCACTGTTCTTTTGTGTAGCAACTGATCTGTATCGCCTCACTGAACCCCAAATAAATTATATAGTATTTATCTTTAGTTTACTGAATTATAGATTTGGGATATTTATAAATACTAAATACAATTTTTTACATAATGGGTTTGTTGGGATTGTGCCAGTGGAACTGTTTAAATAACACTTAAATAAAATATATATATATA
>QMIH01000589.1:205136-228025 GCA_003987875.1 Clarias batrachus | reverse complement strand
ATATTATCATTTAGTATTAATGGTTAAATTTATTATTTATTGCTCACTATGGGGTTTAACTAAAGGTGAAGACAAATCTGCGAAATTTTGAGATTTTAAACTTGATATAATTGAGAAAAAAACATGAAAACGGAATGTGTGGAAAAGAAGGAAACAATAAAATAATAAAAGCCTTATAATAAGAAAATTATGTTGTTTTGCTTGCTGGACATTTTGACAGACAGTTAAGAATATTCACCCTTTTTATTATCAAAGAAGAAAGTGCAATATAAAAACAGTGATATCAAAAATGGGTTACAAGTCTGATGGCGTAAATCCTTCTAGTATTAATTCCTGTATTATGTTTATTCTACTCTAGCTTATCTTTCTTTCTTTCCTCACTGACTCTGTGTGTTCTTGTATAAGAAATTCCAGTGCACTCATACCGATGACATGAGTAAAAATCTCTTGAATATGGAACATGAGGTAACTAGATTATGATGTACTCAGTCTTATCAAAATGTTTTCTAGGAACGAGACGTCACAAACCTACTCAGACTTCTGCTGTAACCTTTTCATCATGTCAAAATAAACAGGTATGAGTATGAATGGAACAGAGCCTGAAATAATATCGTTTATAGAAGACAAGTGCAGAAAACAGCAGAACATAATGAAGAATAAAAATGTGTGTAAAAAAGAAAAATTAAATAGAACAGCTTTCTGAAGTCACCTGAATGATGAGACCGGGAGCCATGTTGGTCAGGTCCTCCTGCAAGGTGAGCTTCAGGTTCTCATCAATCTGATCTGCAACACACACACACACACAATAATCATGAATGTACAATTATACAATAAATTTGAATAATTCTGATAGTTAAACTATTAGATCGTCTGTAGGCATAAATCCGAAACATTATTATATTATCAACAAAAACATTATCTTGCTAATTAGTCTGGTGTTTCAAACTATCACTCGTATAAATGAACAGAAGAATACAATATATTTAGTTACAATTATAATCTAATTTAGACTACCTCTTGAAGCTCATCAAGAGAATGCCAAGGGTGTGCAAGGCAGTAATCAAAGCAAAAGGTGGCTACTTTGAAGAACCTAGAATATGACATATATTTTCAGTTGTTTCACACTTTTTTGTTATGTATATAATTCCACATGTGTTAACTCATAGTCTTGATGCCTTCAGTGTGAATCTACAATTTTCAAAGTCATGAAGATAAAGAAAACTCTTTGAATGAGAAGGTGTGTCCAAACGTTTTATATTTAATCATTAAGAAGTTTGTTCAAGGTTGAACATGTCGTCTTGAGACATTTGCAGAAAAGACGAAATCACTCCTAAAGACGCTCAAAACTACAGGTGTAACGGTGCCACCTTCATACCATACAGCAATCTAAAAACTAACTCAGAGGACCTGTTACCACCACTTAATTTAATACATGGATGCAAGTTAAAATTTCTAATTAACTGATTGAGATGAACCTTCTAAATTGCAAACTTTATTTTTACAAGTTGTGATCAAATAATAATGTTGGTAATTACATCAACTTAATTTTGCATATACTTTAAACTCAAATTTCACTGTTAATGGGTTTTTAAAAATTTAGGTCGTCTTAACTAAAAAACTTGCCATGATAACTTAATATTTTAATGCCTTCAGGGTTACAAATTCCGTCTCCTACCCACATAAAATGCCTGGACAAGTTCCAGTGGTAAGATTGTGTGTTAGCTGACTTGTCGGCTAACCAAGCTCGATAAAAACTGAGAAACATTTAATTTACATCTAACTGTTCTACTAAAGTAATGAATTTGCACTTGTTTTATTGTGTTTCACTGAGATATCTGCACAGCAATAGAGCTGATGGGAAAGGGATTATTCGAGTTTTGCTCGTTTGACCATTTGACTGTAAGCTACATAATGTTATCTAGCCACAATTTGTAAAAAAAAAAAAAATCATTCACATAGATGAGTGTGTACTTCCACTTTAGGCATATTGTACTTTGATATTTCTATGAGAAGAATCAAAAAAGTAAAAGCTTATATTGTACTTATACAATATATATAATTAAGCTTTAATTATACTAATTAAAATACTTTATTCTGAAACCCTCCCACTCTCCTTTTTCATATAGCACAATACAACTGAAATGTGCATAGAAGTAGCCATGTTGTATACCTTGGAGAGATGGTAGAGGACCTGCTCAAGGAGTTTGGTGTAAGTAATTTAGTATTTTGACAGAAAACGAAATCCTCACTAAGCACAGTGGAAACGCAAAGGCAGAATGTTGCTCCTGCACTATATGCATCGTGAGTTAAATTAATTCATAAGTATATTACACTTCAAACCACATCAGTATGAAAAGGTGCAGCAAGGACATGGGCTCTCTGAAGAAGTTAACAAATGATTCTGGCTTACATGGTTCAGTTATTGTATAAAACCTGAAAAGAGTCAAGACAAATAAAAAGATGTAAAGACTAACTAAAGGTCAATCAAAACCAAACAGAAGAAAATAAAACATTCCCTGAATCTGTTCAGTTCATATCATTAAACTCGCATGTCTTGCTTAGTATAACTTAGTTTTGTTACATAAACCAAACCTCTTTTTTTTGTAAAGGATATTTGAGGTCAGTGTACTCAAAATCCTGATATGTCAAAGCTAACAAGTATTTCATTTTGATGTTTGCATTGTAGTCACTGTTCTTGACTATACTTAGTATCAGATCTTTAAATGTCTTTGAATGCAAACAAATCTGTCTTAAATACGGATAGAAAATCACTTCTGTAAAGCAGGTTACGTCGGTCACTGAACATGCTTTTTAGTTGTGTGATGAAAGAGAAACGTGTGCACCTTACTGCTGTACCATCAAATTTTTTATCATACCGTGATTTTTTTTCTCATGCTTGTGTGTGTATGTGCGTGTGTATAAGGCTTAAAAGAAAATAATAGCTCAATTGATTATCTGAATTCAGAAGGGACTCAGATAAACTCTATTCACCTCAGTAACACCGGGACTGAACTAATAAACACACGTGCACAGACGAACTGATCAACAATCATCTAACAATTCAATATTTGTTACAAAAAAAAACCTCTTGTCTATCTCTGCTGCTATCCACAAGGACACGTTTACTGTTTCTCATTCCAGTGTTGAGTGTTGAAATGTATTATGTATGTTGTCGCTCTTCGGCGTTTGCACATTTGCACGTGTACTTTATGTTGTCTGTTAATTTAAATGTTAATCTGTTTTCTTAGTTAGTTTTTTGTTAATTTATGTTGTAAATGTAAATTGTATGTAGCACCTTGGTCCTGGAGGAACTCCTTGTTTCGTTTCATTGTGAAATGTATATGGTTGAAATGACAATTAAAAGTCTACTTGACTTGACTGTCTAACAAGTAACCAGTAATCATCTAATCCATTATCTGTTACATAAATTAATCCATAAACTAAAGTAGGTTATAATTGTCTTACAAGGACATGGATGAGTTTGCCAGCCTTGAAAGTCAAGTGATGAAAATTGCTATCACTGGTCTACCAGTCTACCCCTAGATTTGACCACTGGACGGCAACCATTGTGGTGAAGGGAACAAGTCCTGGTGGGAAAAGATATCCCAAGGTGCTGTGCTTTGGTGATGGGCATGATGTATGCTCTCAACCTGAGCAACTGCAAGGGACTAAATAACTAAATACACTTTTGAAGTTTTTTAGAAGTTGTTCCTTGACCTTGATCGACTGAAAGCCAGTGCAAAAGTAATGAATCTCAAGAACATTTTTTTTTTCTAAAGATTCCATTGTTTCTGAACACTGCCACTTTTTGACATTGTTTCGTATTTGAAAATCAACTGAAGATGAAAAAAAATTGAGAATATTTCTCTCTTAGGTTGGCTTTGTTATGCAAAACAAAAATGTTTAATGAAAGGCATATTTTAAAATACATATTGAATGTATTTTCAGTGTTTCTGTAATGACTGATGTGAACTTATTCATATACAGCTTAGTCTTTTGGAAAGTTCCATGGCATGCTACTTGGTTCTTGACTCCAAATTTCATGGAGATTTTCCTAAACTTTGCTGAGATGGCATAAATTATTATGTTTAATACTTACAGTAATTTCTCAAGGGTTCTTTATTTATAATTTGTTTTTGTAAGATTTAAATGAATAAAAAAAGATTTCAACTGCTGTTTAAAAAAAATTTTTTAAGTTAATTGGACAAAAATAGAAGTTGAACTAATGTATTTCTTAAAAGCTATTACATTAACAATACCAAAAAAAAAAAAACCTACAAAAAAGAAACCTGAAAAAAAAAAAATCTATTTGGAACTACTTAATTTTTTAAATGGTTGCTATTTAAAATTTTGTATACATTATTATAGTAATTAACTAGACAACATATAAAACTGCTTTAAAATAATATGGTAAAGCCAGTTGGAGCAATATAGTTTTTATGAGGTATCAACTTAAAAACCTTTAGTCTTAACAAGGAGTAATTAAATAATCTTTGACAGAACACAAGGTAGTTTGTTGGTTCAATATCATTTCAAATGAAGGTGTCATAACTCAACAAGACTAATGCAAAATGTTGCGTAATTTTTTTTTATTATTAAGTCTAAACATTTCTTTTTAGAGTGAGGTTTGGTGCGTGTGGGTGTGTGTGTGTGTGTGTGCTGTGTGTGATCTGTGTGATAGAAACTATAAAATGTATGCATTAGTGCTATTTCTTTGCCTATGTGATTTATTATTTTTCCCCAGTCATGTGTGTACAGTTGTTTAAAATGAAATAAAATTCAATGCATCATAACATCGAGGACAGTCATTCTATATATTGCACAATCTGGACCCCTAGATAGATTTATTAAAACGTATAGTAATGCAAATAAAACGTACAGTAATCTAAATCTGCCTTTTGCAGTTAAATAACTGCACAGGGTCATATCCTAATATTAATTTTGATACGATTCATTGTGCAGCTTTAAATCCGAGTGAATCCACTCCAACTCCGTTAAACTCTGTTAATTCAGATTAAAGGAAGAGGCACCGTGTGACTGAAGACTCAGAGGAAAATATGCAACAGGGATATGGAACGTGTGTGTGTTTAAAAAGTCAGATAAGCAAGTTCATTTAGGACATAATTAAACTTTCCATCCTACGGTAACAGCTGATTCCCAATTAAGAATGAAGTAAGTAATTTCTGACCTTAGCATGTTTGACAGATGAAACACTGGACTCGCTTTACCGAAACAATCTAAATGCCATGGATATTCTGTTTTTTTTTTTCAGTAACACGATAGACAGGTAAGTGATGCATATCTATGTTCTCAAACACCGAGTCAGTGTTTTAGATTTAACAAACGACTCTGTGTGTGTATTGATGAGTCTAAAGCTATAGTGTTATATTTTATATGACGATTTAGCTGAATTCACGCTAAAATCAATGCTACAAAATTAATAAATTATATTGTTTTTAATAGTTTAGTGTTAAAAAATTGAAGAGGATATTTTTCGCGAATTTGCAAACAATTATTAGTGAGGTTCTAAGGAAAAATCTGCGAACGAATGAGGCCGCGAACTCGAGAGGCTCAACTTTACTCATTTACAGGTAAGACGTTTTACTCCGATTAGTTCTGACGCAGTGTTGATTTAAAGCGAAAAACTCACACTTGGGAATAAAACCCAGAGTGACCTCTTGTCTGAGTCCCGTACGCTAACGTCTGCAGATCATGGTACCTCCAGCTCCGAAACATTCCTCATCTCCGCGTGTTCCTCACCCACACACACTTCCTGTATTGATCAGTGTAATTCACTTTAAACTGGTTTACCACAAAAATAAACTTCTCCATAATCTTCAACTTATCCAAAATTTCTGCTGCCCAAATCAGAACCCCAAATACCCATAATGCATCATATCGACGCCTCCCTTCAACAACTCCACTGGCTATCAAATACCTCAGAGGTTAAAATTCTCTTCCTCACTTTCAAAGCACTCCATAATCTTATCCATCAGAGCTCATACAGTTCTACACTCCCACTCTTCCTCATCGTGTCTCCTCTTTACACCCTGACCATAACGGGCTCTAGACTCTTTACCTGCACCACCGCTCCATACCAGAGACTCTCCAAACACATTCAAATCTCATCTTAAGACTAATTTATTCAGAAGTGCTCATCAGGCGTGATGTAAGACTGCACTCAAACCTCTGTGTGATTTTATATGTTTTAGGTGATGATACTGTATTTAAGGTTACTTAATACTCAATGTCATAAATTTATTTATTTAGAATTTTGGACAATGAGCTTAGATAATGAAAAAGGTCTATAGATAAATAAAATGCCTTATTATTTTTATTATTTACTTCAAGAAAAATAGCGTTGTGCAGAAATTTTAACAGCGACATCAACAGGAGGAAATACAGTTTGTCCCTGACATACAAACAAGTTCCGCTCCGGGAGAACGTCTGTAATTCTGATTTGTTCTTAAGTCCAACAAAGTGAGTCTTATATACCTTTGACGCGAAACCACAAACTAAAGCATGCCAATCCACTTAACTAAATCTGTACCTTTTCTCTACACTGCCATGTGATAAAAACAGTAATCGCATCCACAGAAATGAATCACGAGGTGAAATATCGGCTCTGCTGAGGGGAATCCTGGACGCCATTTTGTCTCAGAGCTGTTTTCCATTGTATTGGACGGTAAATTCTGTTATTTTGAGGATTTTCCTGAACGTTTTCTATCATCGTGCTCCCGAACTGATTCTTTGAAACCGGTGAGGCCAACTCTTTTCACCCTCGCCCACACACACACATACATATTATTATATTTATGTATATAATATTACAATACGTAAATATTGTAAACAGATTTTTTTTTTTCCGTACTATACATGAGCTACTTCTGTGATTGAACTGGAAGTAGAACCGCCATCCATTCGTATCTGCGGAAATTCGTAACTCGAATGTTGGGGGTCGGGGACCTTTAATGTAACTACACTCTAAAAAATGCTGGGTTGTTTCTGTAAACACATTGTTGGGTTGTTCATGCTGGGTCAACATTCTGGGTTATTTCGGGGACTTTAAACACATTGTTGGGTTGGGTAACGCTGGGTCAAATGAGATGTAGTGAGTCATTCACAAATGAACACCTGGTTGGGTTATTTTGACCCAACATCTGGTTTATTCTTTATTTCTCCAAACGGCAGCCTGCAAAATGTTTGAAATATTACTGTTATTGTGTCACAAAGTGTAGTTTTAAGAGTAGTTTAAGCGAGAATGTATGCAGAGTGTACAGCTCAAAACATCAATCGGTTATTAAAGATAGCGTCCATTTAAAAAAAGTGCCCCAACGATTTCGGAGATTTGAGCTCCAGGCAATCCTACGGTTTTCTTTTTTTCATTTTTACTAACAGGTATTCTTTGGTATAATACGGTTATGGTATAATATATCGCGGCTGTGAGAAGCATCATGTACGCTGCGTTACAGTACATTATTATAACCGGTGTCCTCAAACCCTCGAGTGTGCACTTCCAAGTCAAGTCCGCTCTTTGCGTTTTTGGAATTGAGACACAGCATGAGGAACTTTCTGGATTGTTCACTTCTGAGGCGAGCAGCGCGCCACTTAATGCTGGCAGGATTTTATGGTAAGTTTATATAAATTTTTACCTAAATTTTAAATGTTGTAGTTGTGGTAGAAGGAAGCTTATTTCTATGTTAATTCGCTTTTCCGCCTTTTTAGTCGCACTTTGATATTGGGGTGAGAGGAGGTCATGTTTTTATATTCTGTGCCAACAGCCGGCTATACTGTATTTTATGATAAAAGTGCGTTTGTAGCACACACAAATAAAAAACAACTAAATGTAATTTTA
This sequence comes from Clarias batrachus, assembly GCA_003987875.1. Lineage (NCBI taxonomy): Eukaryota > Metazoa > Chordata > Actinopteri > Siluriformes > Clariidae > Clarias > Clarias batrachus. Next base: position 220,170 of record QMIH01000589.1, on the reverse strand, counting down.
AATGTAATTTTAGGTAAATTAATAGTAATCTTCACTAAAGCTGTGTGTGTGTGTGGAAAGTCTCTCGGCATATTTTATAATATTTAATAGGCGTCAGAGAAAACTATTGGGATATGTTTAATGACAGTCTTAATATGTCTTCTGTTTCTGTCTGTTAAAAAAAAAAAAAAAAACCCAAAAAAGACCCAGCAGTTGGTTTATTCTTTGGAGAACTTTCTGGATTCTTCACCTCTGACTGGATCATGCTCAGAGCACTCAGTATTTTATGGTAAGTTAATGTAAATTTTAACTTTTTTTAGTAACTTGTGGTAGGAGCAAGCATATTTTATTGTTTAAAATATTTTTTATATTAATATTGTGTGGGATTAATATTGTTTTCCCATTCTGTTTTGTTATTCAAAATTAAATCTAGATGGAGCGCCGTATCCTCACATGTTAAATAGTAAGGTAAATTATTCAAAAATATACACTAAATTCATGTTCACGTTATGTATTTTTGTGTATTGACAAGAAAAAAAATGTACACGAGTACTCATCTCATGTAATTAAATTTTTGAGGACAACAGTTTTTTTCAGCAAACATTTAATCAATAATATTTTTAAAAGTTTCATCATTTTTGTTTTTAATGTCATTTTTGAAGGAAATTAAATAGTAATAGTTAAATAACAGACAGTTAAAATATTAAGATGGGAAATATGTGTGTCTTGTGGGCATTATAAGATTTGTATTGAAAACGTATATATAAAAGGTTTTTAAACATTGTATTAAATGCAAAAAATGCAATTCAAATCAGTCTTACAGGGGTCTCTTGTTTTTGTTTTACAGAGTGTTTATGTTACAGTACATTTATTTTATATTTAACAAATGGTCACCTTGAGATTATATGGTTTTGTCTGACATTTTGGTAAAAATTAAGTTATTCACATTTTCTTATTCTGTGACGATCTATTTACATTATGTGAAGTTGTGTACATTTTGTGTCTTTTTTGAAAATAAAAAAATCAAATGGAATGTGTCAACCCAGCAAGAGTGTCAAGTTTAACCCACTGGTTGGGTCAGATAAAATAATCCAACACTTTAACATTTAAAACAGCAAGAGGGTCAATTTAATCCACTGGTTAGGTCAGATGAACAACTCAGAAATCTGGGTTAAATGGTACAACCCAGCACTTGTCAAAACAACCCAGCGCACGTTCTGTCCAATAGTGACCCAGCAGCTGGGTTAGGGTTGGGTTGTTTTTTAACCCAGCAGTTTTTAGAGTGTAATGTTTACGAATATCCGTTAAATATCCCTTTATTTAAAAGGGAAGCAGCGAAGCAGCGATTACACTATTTGCTGTAGACAGTGCCTTCAACTAGACACAGACACTCCGGTAACAGGAGTTAATAAGCAGCAGCTTCACACCTGACTCAGGAAATAAATAAATTCTATAATTATTTACAAAAAAAAAAAGTTTTTTTTTTAATCCTGGCCAAATACTTTTATCTTATGTAATCACAATGCATGCACGCACACACGGTCACACAGCTTGTTACCTGTTGCACAGTTACACTGACTGATCTGTAGAAAATAGTTAATAATCCTTGGGAATAATCCAAGTGTAGGATTACATCAGTGTACAGTGTCAGGGTGTTTTCGAGGCACACACATGATGTAATAAAAAGATGTTGTTAAACCATGCAATTACTGTGCACGATAAACCTTAGTTCTCTTTTACGAGGAGTGTTCGAGTCAAAGCGGGACTTTTGCAGGATAACAGAACATGGTTCTGAGAGTAAAAACTCCACTTATTCCTCTATATAATCCCCTGATACACTAATGCACTTATCCCAGTGTGTCACTAGTGCCTGGACACCATCCAGGGAGAAAGTTTTCTCAGAAGCCATGATCTGACTTCCTGATTCACTTCTAAAACATCGGCCTCCCAGGAACTCCGGTAACATGTGGAAAAGTCTTGGAGCGAGGTCAGGACTGTACGGGGCCGTAGCAATAACCCCCAGCCCAGCCGAGTTCCTGTAATGTTCGTGTGGTGTTGGTGAAGGAGTGTGTGTACAGTTCACGCCAATGACTGCAGTTTTTAAAACGTTCGCACCATTTTTAGATGTTTTTTAGACTGTCCTTGACGTCTTCTGTAAATGTCAATCACTTCTACGACTTCATTCATCAGAAATTTCATCACAAGTCCTGGTTTGACTTGAACACTTGATGTGTATTATATCCTGAGTTCTGAGATCTTATTTGATGGTCTGATTTGTGGTTATGTTGCTCCACTTTGCTTCACATCTTTTGCAAAAGAAAATGTTCTTTAAAAACTTTTCAATCAACAACACGGGCTTCGACCAATCAGATCATGTCACATGGACGTTCCTAGGCTGCAGGAGGCTGACGCCTAGTGTTAAAAAAAAAAAGAATTTATGGGATAAACGATGGCTTCTCTGAACACAGAGGCAGCTGGGATTCGAGCTCATGATCCAGACAATTAAATTTGACTGGAACAGAATCGGATATCTGCGAGGCCTTAAAAGGGACACATGGAGAAAAATGGGTGGTGGTGGGGGGGGGGGCGGGGTTTGGGGGTGGGAGTAAAGCTGCTCATATCAGCTGAGTTTTGATCAAACGTAAGATATGAACAGCTCTACTTCAGTCATAAAGAGGGGCAACTTTCACAAAGCAGACGAAATGTAAAATCAGTACTCCAGAAAAATAACAAAGCACAAATGTATATACTCGCTAAATCTTATTCTTTTTTGTCTTTCGGCTGTTCCCTTTGAGGAGTCGCCACAGTGAATTATCTGCCTCCATCTAACCCTGTCCTCTGCATCCTTCTCTCTCACCACAGTTAACTTCATGTCCTCTCTCACTGCATCCATAAATCTCCTCTCTATTCCTCCTCTCGACCTCCTGCCTGGCAGTTCCAACCTCAGCGTCCTTCTACAGATACATTCACAATCTCTCCTCTGAACACGTCCAAACAAACTCTGCCTTTTACAAAGTGAAAGCGATTGTGAGCAGCTTTTCTTTCTTTTTTTTTCTTTTTTTTTTACACCTGCGGCGCGCGTTTTCACTTTGCAGAGTTTTGATCAAAAGGCAGATAAATGTAGGCATCAACGTGATCAGATTTACTCATAATAAAAATGCAGATATAATCCCCCAGAAACACAACAAACACAAACGTGTACTCGCTTCATAATCGCTGCGGGAAACACGCCTCCGATGTGAACGGCTTTATTTTAGTCATAATATAATATAACATGTTTTTGCGATTTTGTTTTTCTTGGCATAAGAATTTCATTTCAGTGAATGTTTCAGAATCTAATCCAGGCATTATTGTTGGTTTCTCTCCCTGAATCCCAATGAGGAATCTGAGTGTATCGGTGTGAACAGCTGAGACATCGGAACCCTGGCGTCACCTGATCCTGATCCGGGTGTCAGTACCGATCACTTACATATACATGAAAACCCGTAGATTATTAAGTAAACGGAGGCACTGCTGAAAAACGTCAGACACATCAGTCACATTAGACCAAATAAAAGGTCTTTCTATCCTAGTGTGTTATAATTTAATTGTTTTGCCACGGACACACACACAAAACATCTGCCAGGTTTGTTATTCTCCATTTTCTGTGCTTTTCTGCTAGAGTGTGAAATTGCATTGCTTTTTGTGTGTGTACAGAAGTTTAAAAGTCGCACATGGATCTGACATATTTACATCAGCCACATTATGAAAGCCCAGTTTGTGCTCTACTCTACATAAATAAGGGAAACGTATGAGCTACTATACTGGTAAAGATTCAGCACTTTTCCTAAATGTGTGTATCACTGCAGGTCTTCAGACAGGCCTCAGACCCTTAAGGGTTTTAATTAATAAGAGGTGTGTGTGTGTGCGTGCGTGTGTGGTACACATGGAAGAATTTATTTAATGAATCCATGCGTGTGCAGGAACCCGACTCCGTTACATTGTAACATTTCACACGTCTACATGACCGCGCTGTTGACGTTATACGTGATTAATCGCGGTGGTGTTTCATACCGAACAGCCCGATGTAAACCTCCTGCAGTGTGTGAACGCTGCAGAACTGGTTCAGCTCATGGTGCACTTTGTTGAAGATCAGAGCCTTGTCGTAGTCCACCGTGTAGTTCCTCACGATGCTGTACACTGTGCAGGGAGGAGAGAGGAACGCTGATGCCCATATAAAATCTCACACACACACACACAGTACTGACAGCTTTAGACTTTAGTCACATTCATCCAAAATGTCACTCTTCAGCTATGACTTGCTATAATGTCTAAAACACTCACGCTGCTTTCTATGGTATATACCTGGAGACAGATCAGGCATTTCAGGGTGGAGTCCGACATCAAATAGGGGACGTGGCCTAACACGTGGACTAACAAGAATGCTGTTTGTTCCTAAAAATGCTAGACTGTTAATATGTATACACCCGTTGTTTAGTGTATAAATATTATATTATTGCAGACGGGGAAATGTGAGAATTGAACGCATCATCGCCATGACGACCAATCAGAATTAAATATCTTTGTTTTTTAATAACTAGATATATTTAATGACAATCTGATAATGAACCAGCACTAGGGATGGGAATCCGCAGTCACCCAGTTCCCCATACAATATCATTACAATTCTCGAGTGCCCGTCTGAAAAAAAAAATTGTGATTCTATAAGTACGAGTACACGTGAATAAACAAACAAAAGAATCGTGATTTTTAACTGAATCGATTTAGATCCACCACCTCCCCCCCCCCTAGCCCAAACATCTTTATGTCATTGGTACATTAATAACCAAGTTTACCTCATAGAGCTGATTGACATTTAGCCACGCCCATAAAAATAAAAAAATAAGTTAATGGCAAAATGAACTGAGAAAATAAGCATTCGTGCCTTTTATAGGGCGCCATTACTTCTGCACGAATTCAAATTTTTAACAAACTTCATTTGTTTTAGACTAGCGCTCTTTCAGTTTTTTTTAACATTAAAACAAAAAAACGTTCAATCAGACACGTGACATCAGAAAGCTAAAGTTTTAACAAAAAAGAAATAAAATAATAAAAGATTCCAGTTGGACTAAACGAGACACAGTGGATATTTGTTCTTAGCGAACACAGAAATAAAAGACAGGTTGATTTACCGGCTGAGGGTACGAGGTAGTTCACCACTTCAATCCGATCGAAGTAGATCATCACCCCACCGCTGGAACAGAAACACATTCCTGAGTTATTTGTGCGCACTTTATTACGGCCGTAATCCCATACGCGCCGCGCCCGTGTCCTGGTACCCGTGTCCTTACCTTGTGCCGCAGGGAACGTTCTTCACCTCGTCTGTCTGCAGCGTGGTCTGTGAAATCAAAGACAAGAAAAAAAGAACAGACGTTACCTGGACGTCCACGTGTGCACGCCGTGTCCTTCGCCAAAACACTCGAGCCGTGTGTGGAACGTCAGTGCTTAGCAGCAGGACGTAGGTTTCATTTCCGTTAGAGTCGCTGCAACTTGGCAGTAAGAAGTTCAAACTGTACGTTTCTAATTTCTTTATATTTTTTTATACATAAAAGTGTACTTTTATTGATTTTTTTATAATGGTGCTGAATTCCTGCCTAGAGCTCCAACAGATCCCTATTTGTCCTGGAACGCCATCACCCCAAAATCCAAACGGTCACTGTTCCCACACACTCCGGGCCTCACACATAAGGCTCTTCTCATTTGAAGGCTAGGATTGTGAAGTATTGTATCGTACAGACAGAGAGACAGTATGATGTAGGGTTAGAGAGTAAAAGAGACTAGAATAAAGAACTTTATTTCCGCCTGCTTTGAACACCTCTGAACAGAGCAGTGCCTGTTGTTTCAGGTCAGCAGGGTGACTTTACAAAATCTATGGCGCCACACACGCCTTACGCTGCTCTGCTCAAAATTTCACCCCATATATAAAGAATGACTTTTCTACACATCATCTATTTATATAATATTATAGATAATTGAATGCCAGCAGTTGCTCATTAGGTCACATTCGAAACGATTGACGCTGGGGTGAGTAACAGTATCGCGGCAGGCAAATCTGCAGGAAACTACACCGACAGGCACACATGCAGTCGCTAGGCCACGCCACCATGATGGCAACCAGGAGAAACGTGCGACATCTGGGTACACGCCTATACGGCCCACAAGAAACAGATAGGAGAGCGAGTCGATCCGGTATTAGGGCAAAGAAAAAGAAAAGTGAAAATACAAAAAAGAGAGAAAACTGAAAAGGAAAAGTCTGAAAAGAAAAGACAAAGAAAAGGAAAAAACTGGAAAGAGGAGAGAAGAGAGAACATCATATTGAAGAGGCGAGGACGTTTTGTGTTCCTGTTTATTTCGCATCTGAAAGTAAAAGCGGAGAAAAGAGCAGCGTGACTGGGAGACACAGGAGGTCTTTGTGTTTGTTTATTTTAGTGTCTGTTATAAAATCTTTGTTACGACTGAACAGGAAGAGTCTTCCTGCAAACGCACACAATCACTCCGCGAGGCCCCGCCTCTTAAACGAGTCATACAACAATATGCGGAGATTAAATCCTGAGATTCTGAGCTTTATAACGGTGTGTTGCGTTACCACGTACCTTAAGGATTTGAGGTTTAAAAATGAAGTACAGTACACTGGCAGTGTGAGAGCACTCGCTAGTGTGTGTAAAGTTGTGTGTGTGTGTGTGTGTGTGTGTGTGTGTGTGTGTGTGTGTGTGTGTGTCTCACCTGTACTGACTTGTAGGTGGTGATGAAGGGCAGCATGAGGTGAAACCCCGGGCCGCTGGTGGCCGTCAGCAGAGCGCCACCTCTGAGAACCAAAGAACAAAGTTAGTCCAGTCATTTAAGACCCTGCAGCTAAAATAGGACATTTTTTATCACCTGCCAACATGTTTTAGGAGTAATCTCAGCGGAAAATAAGTGGTTTTCATGAAGGCACCAGAATCAAGCTTCTAAAGCTGAAACAACATTTAACTTAAGCTCAAGTTGTGCAGAACGAGCAGAAACATCAACACGCTGAAGAGGGTCGGTGAAAAGCACAAGGCTTAATCCTGACCGAAGGAAGAGTTTAATGTTTCACAGATAATTCAGTGTAAATACTCCACTCCAGAAAAGAAAAGACAAAAAAAACTGAAAAAAGACAAAGAAAAAAAAGAAGAATGAAGAGAAAAGGGACACAAAAATTAAACAGAGAGAGAGGAAAAAAAGAGAAAACAAAGAAAAGAGAAAACTGAAAATAAAAGTAAACAGAAAATAAAAATGAAAACGATGAAAAAAAGAAAAGCTAACAATGTGCCAAGAGTACTGAGAGGATGTCAAGCTTGTTAGTAAGTCCATGATTGCAAGGACTTAAAAATAAATAAATAAATAAATATTGGGTTTGGTCAGCCAAAAAAAACATTATACACACTTCAGAAAAAGAGAAATAGTTTTTCTTTTCCTGAAGTGTGTGTACATTTTTGTGGATGACTTTGTATATAACATCAGAACGAGAGGTTCTTCTTCTCCGTAACTGTGACCAAGCCACCCGAGATATATTCATTACGACTGAGATTCGACTGTATTTATGTGTAACGTCTCATCAGAACCATCTTACTGGCTTAGAAAATGGACTTTCAAAGCCAAGATGAGTAAACCTGCTGGCATGACGCATAACAAATCAATTAAAATTAAACCATTTGTTTCTTATAATTTATAACTATTGTATTTCATTACTTATTTTATTCTTATTAACATAAAACATAACAATAGTATGTTTACTTGTAGGGATTAAAGAATAAACTGCACAACAGCGCTCCATGTGGACAAAAGCAGTAAGTGCATTTTCCAATATTTTGACACACAGTACAGTGCATTTCACAAATCATTTTGTCCCCTAAAAAAGTGTGTTTTGCAGCACAGGTAAAGTGTGGTCACACCTTAAGAAGAAAAAAAACAATAATGGTCTTAAAATTACAGCAAATTATATAATATATTTAGTTAATAAAGTAAAAAAGCATGGAGAAAAAAAAAGACAATAGTAGTGTTGTGTCGTTGTTGTGTGTAGAAAGTGTGCAGGCAGGTGTGTATACTGTACTACACTCTGTTACATTTTCGGCTTTAAACTTTAACAAATGCACAAGTATTTGTAGCTTAAGGCTACAGCACCATCTGCTGGAGAGAATCATTGTTGACTGTAAACATTGTAAATATTGATTTACAAATCAAGAACTGAATAAATGGAGAAAATAATCAACCTGCCAATTCTAATTCAAAGTGAAGATGAAAACCACAATGCTGCATCATGATATGTTCTGTAATATATGTGTTTAATTAATAGTAACAGTTATCTGCAAGATTACTTTAAGCACAAACATAGTGGTGCGTCACCTGTAATAAACAGCTGTGTGTCCTTCTTCAATCTTGTGAACGGCGGAAAACAGCGCAGCACCTCCGATGGCCAGGATCACAGAAAGCACGGCCCCCACGGTCATCCTGACCTGCTGAGGAAAACCACACACATTCTCATTCTAGTACAATTCTACACACATAACTATGTAGGGTGTATGCAGCCTATCTAGTGCACTACATGTCCAGGGAGAAAAGAACAAAACTACATACAGTGAAAAACATCAGGCCTAGGCCCTACATAATGCAATACATACACAATACACTGCCATGTACAGATTACATGCCTGATCAAGTCCACTCTGTGTACAAGACAGAAGTAGATATGAATTCCACACTCAATCACACGCACTACAGATCCATTACACAGCCAGATGTGAATTACACACCCTATCTAGTGCACTATATATCCATTACAGAGCCAGATGTGAATTATACTCCCTATCTACAGTCGTGGCCAAAAGCTTTGAGAATTACAAAAATATTGGAATTGGAAAAGTTGCTGCTTAACTTTTTATAAGAGCAATTTGCATATACTCCAGAATGTTATGAAGAGTGATCAGATGAATTGCATAGTCCTTCTTTGCATTGTATAAAAATGGCTTCACAGTTGAGGATATTGTGGCTACTAAGATTGCACCTAAATCAACAATTTATAGAATTATCAAGAACTTCAAGGAAAGAGGTTCAATTCTTGTTAAGGCGGCTTCAGGGCCTCCAAGAAAGTCCAGCAAGCGCCAGGATCGTCTCCTAAAGAGGATTCAGCTGCGGGATCGGAGTGCCACCAGTGCAGAGCTTGCTCAGGAATGGCAGCAGGCAGGTGTGAGCGCATCTGCACGCACAGGGAGGCGAAGACTTTTGGACGATGGCCTGGTGTCAAGAAGGGCAGCAAAGAAGCCACTTCCACTCTCCAAAAAAAACATCAGGACAGATTGATCTTCTGCAAAAAGTATGGTGAATGGACTGCTGAGGACTGGGGCAAAGTCATATTCTCGCATGAAGCCTCTTTCCGATTGTTTGGGGCATCTGGAAAAAGGCTTGTCTGGAGAAGAAAAGGTGACGCTACCATCAGTCCTGTGTCATGCCAACAGTAAAGCATCCTGAGACCATTCATGTGTGGGGTTGCTTCTCATCCAAGGGAGTGGGCTCACTCACAATTTTGCCCAAAAACACAGGCATGAATAAATAATGGTACCAAAACACCCTCCAACAGCAACTTCTTCCAACAATCCAACAACAGTTTGGTGAAGAACAATGCATTTTCCAGCGTGATGGAGCACCGTGCCATAAGGCAAAAGTGATCACTAAGTGGCTCGGGGACCAAAACGTTGAAAGTTTGGGTCCATGGCCTGGAAACTCCCGAGATCTTAATCCCATTGAGAACTTGTGCTCAATCCTCATGAGGCGGGTGGACAAACAAAAACCGACTAATTCTGGCAAACTCCAAGAAGTGATTATGAAAGAATGGGTTGCTATCAGTCAGGATTTGGCGCAGAAGTTGATTGAGAGCAGCCCAGTCGAATTGCAGAGGTCCTGAAAAAGAAGCGCCAACACTGCAAATACTGACTCTCTGCATAAATGTCATGTAATTGTCGATGAAAGCTTTTGAAACGTATGAAGTGCTTGTAATTATATTTCAGTACATCACAGAAACAACTGAAACAAAGATCTAAAAGCAGTTTAGCTGCAAACTTTATGAAAACTAATATTTGTGTCATTCTCAAAACTTTTGGCCACGACTGTTGTGCTTTACATACACATTACAGAGCCAAATGTGGATGATACGCCCTATTGATTGCGCTTTATATCAAATACAAAGCCAGTGTGGATTACACTCCTTATCAAGTGCTCTATACATCAATACAGAGCCAGATGTGGATTTTACACCATATCTAGTTCACTATATATCCAATTCAGGGAAATTTTCTTTTCAATTCACTTCAATTCAGTTTTATCTGTATAGCACTTTTAACAATTTTCATCGTCGCAAAGTAGCTTTACACAATCAAAAGAATTATTTAAGTTTGTATGAAATGTGAATGTGAATGAATAAAAAATCTTCAGATAGTCCCTGATGAGCAAGCCGAGGACGAAAGTGGCAAGGAAAAACTCTTTGAGATGGTAATAGGAAGAAACCTTCAGAGGAACCAGACTCAACAGGGAACCCATTCTCATCTGGGTGAAACAGAAAACAGGAATTGATCTGCATTCATACTGTGTGTTGGGTGGCAGGCAGTCCAGTATAACAGGAGATGTTAATTGATGTTAATATGGGGTCCAAGTAGTGATTGGAGTCTCAGGTAGACTTGTAGGAAATTCTAGTACTGAACTATCGAGCGACTGTAGCCAAGTCCTCAGAGAAACAGCTGTCAACATCAGCCGAGGCCAGAACCGTCTTCATAGTAGAGTGAACCCGTCCCGAGACAACAGACGCATCCCAAAGAGACACACAGGGCATCCATGTGACATGATGTGGATTATATACCCTATCCAGTGTACTGAACATCCAATACAGAAACAGATGTGTATTATATGCCCTATCTAGTGAACTATATCTTCAATACAGAGACAGATGTGGATTATATGCCCTATATAATGTACTACACATTCAATACAGAGACAGATGTGGATTATATGCCCTATATAATGTACTACACATTCAATACAGAGACAGATGTGGATTATATGCCCTATATAATGTACTATACATTCAATACAGAAACAGATGCAGATTATACGCCCTATTTAGTGTACTGTACATCCAATACAGAGACAGATGTGGATTATATGCCCTATCTAGTGTACTATACATTCAGTACAGAGACAGATGTGGATTATATGCCCTGTCTAGTGCACTACTAGCACTAACTAGTGCACTATGTCTAATAAAAAGCCAGGTGTGTAATCTATGCCCTATTTAGTGCACTATACATCCAATACAGAGCCAGATGTGCCCTGTCTAGTGCATTAAACTTTTTTTATGATATAAAATTATAGAAATAAATGATACACCTGCCTGATGTAGGTTGTACCCTCTATACAGTGCATTACAGGTCTAATAAAGAGTTATTTAAAATCTTAATCTAAGATCTAATAGCCGTGTTTGGTGTAATAATCTGGAAAGTGTTTAATCATTAACACACTAGCGCGAGAGGAACTTACTTTGAGAGCTAGCTGAACTAGCCGGTCTAATAACTATTAGCAGGTTGCTAGCAGGCTCGCTTGAATCAGACAACTTAAAACAGTTCTTTCTCAAACATTTCAGGTTCGCTCGATTTAACGTTTAACACAAACTCCACACAATATCCGCCGCTAATCCGCTGTTTAACTGAAGCGAACTGGAAGAAAACGGATCATTACCTGTCTAAGTTAATTCAGATAATCCGGGTTAGACACCTGAGCGTCTCAAACTCTCCATGGCGTCATGACGCACGGTTACGTCATTCGTCACCGGAAGTTCCCGCTGCTTCCTGGTTCTTCGTGCACCACCGGTGTTTGGTCGATAGGTGTCGCCAAAAGCCAAAGCTAGAGTTAGTCTGTCAGCTCTTCTCTTAGTTTGCAAACAGTTTTTAAAGCTATTGTGTCGTTTTAAAAACATAAATGTAGCTAAAAGGAGTTATAAGTGGTATACATATATGAATAAATACAAAAATATTTCACAAACATGAGATGTACACTATCTCATATACGGAGCTATTGCATACCTCATGTTGCATTTATTAAAGTTGATTTTGGCTTCTTGTCAATCATTTTATAGCCACACCCCAATAACTCTTCAATATGAGGACAATATGTCACGTGTTTATAAAGTTGCAACTCAAAAAGCGATGTCATGAAAGTCTTTGTTAATGCTAAGCGAGAGCTTTCTGCACTTTGGTTGGTAATAAGGAGGGATGAGTATGTTTTAAAAATAAAGTCATATATCATATGTTATTCAAACCCACCCATTTATCCATTCAGATATCATTCAATATTTAATACCAAAGAATGATATTTGAGATGATGAATCTCTGTGAGTCCTCAAAATATCCAACAAGGTCCCAAAGCCAAAACTGGAGTTTATTGTATATGTAATTGTAAGACATTTGTAAAACTTTAACCGTCTCCCAAATGGTACCCAATACCCTGTTCTCCTCTAAGTCCACAGAATATCATCAAAAAACTGTTTCCTACTAGCAGGTTACTTAATTATCCTGTATAAAATATAAAATGTATAAAATAAAGCTATTCATTGACTAACATTATTCTCTTCCAAAATATGTAACAGAGTGGCAAAAAAGTTATCATTGGCCCAGACCTGATTTCCATCAAGATGTAAAAGATCAATGTTGTGCTCAGTATTCCTTTTGTTAAAAGTTCAGAACTAAAATTCAGTTGAATACCATAATCAGCATCGGGATTTTAAAAGGGCTCTTTGGTGGTGTTTTGGTGACTAAATCTACATCAAATCTCTTTGAATCAGAGAGAAAGTGTGTGTAAGGCTAAACCTCCAACACACGACCGGCCTACATTCCTGCCAGCCTGAAATTAGTTGAACTGCCTACAGCGTTGGCTGCATTTCCATCGTAAAGCTTAACCTCCCTCAACCTGACTACAGGAGAAACATGAGAACCCGGCATGACCTGCTCTTTGGCGCCGTGGTGGTAAATTTATGTTGAGCACCTTTAAACAAAGCAAAAAAGAAAGAAAAAGAAATAAAGGGAGGGAGAGAGAGAGAAAGAGAGAGAGAGAGAGAGAGAGAGAGACGACTTGGCGGAACACAATGAGCGAAAAGAAGTTTGTCAGAGTTCATTAAATATCAGGGGAAGATCTGCGGGGCTGGCAAGGCGAGGCGCGCCGGGGGCCGGGCGCCATTAATCACGTCTGACAGCGAAGCGGGCACGCCGAGACGCTGCTCGTGATTACAGAGAAGGAAGGGTCCTGACCGAATTGGTCGGTTTTGCCGAACAGAAACCCGAGACGAGGAGGCAAGAAAGCGGAACCAAAGAGCTCTCGACCTGCATTACTCCCATTGGCCTCGGTTTTTCCATGGCAAGACCTCTGTCCTGTTTCTAAACAATCACGGCCACATGGGAGCGAATGAGCCGAAGTGACGAGTTGCCAAAACAAGGTCACTCTGCTCTCAAAGTGTTCGCCTCCATGTTTATAGTTTTGTAACTGGCACAGTCATGTCAATGTAATGTAGATGATTGATCGGAGAGAAGAAAACAGATCGTAGTTCAAGCAGGGTCCTGCGCTCTGCCATTTACGAGACCTAACCTGACAGAAGTCAACTATTTTACTGATTCCTTTTAAGAGTTTTATGATGCCTTTTTATCATATAAAGAAACCCAAACGCAATTAGGCTTGAGTTTAGGTCAGTGCTTCAGTAGATAAAACTCAGGTCTAAGAGAACCTTATTTTATTTTTACATTATTAGGGGTATTGGGGGAAGTAGCTATGAGAAGTAGCACCTCTCAAATGGATGCAGTCGCTTGTCTTATGACAAGACATCTGATGTTTGGTCTTCCATAACACATCTTCTCTCACTTATGTCTCCAGTAAATGGTAGTGCACACCATTAGCCATACCCTGGGACCTTGCCTTGACTGGCATGCCAAGCTAAGCGAGGGGAGCTTGTCTTCAGTGAAGACGAGTCTGAGAGAAGCCGCACTCGTAAGTGAACAAAGACTGGACCTGATGGACAAGGCAGAGGAACCAACATGGTCAATGGCCCAGAAAGAAGAAACAGCAAAGTGTGCGGTACACTTGGGCATTGTATGGCACAATGGACAGAATAGCCAACCACCTCAGAAAGGATAGGGACCCAACTAAGTATTTTCCCACAGCTATTCATGAGAAAGAAAATAATTTACCAATAAATCTGAGTTAAATGTTATATTCCTGATTGTTTTGTCTACCCTCCATGTTGTCTGTGTACATGTTATCTAATTCCACCAGAGATTTGCTTGCATTAACCTTTAACACGTTGACTTCAATAAATAATATTGAAGTTCACCGCTGAGGGGAAAAACTCACCACTTTTAAGTTACGAATGCATGTCTAAAGGGTGTGTATCTGAGTTCATATATGGGCTGTGAGACACGCCCATCTGTCTTTCACACGGACACGCCCAGCGGCCTGACAGACCCTCTGTGACTGCTGCGGTTCCCTGTGAGCGATCCGTCTCTCTCAGACAGCTCATGTGGAGAATAAATAGGACTGAGAGCGACAGGCGAGAGGGGGACGAGAGAGCATTAGCGACACTGATGTGTGTGTGAGAGAGCGCGCGCGCAAGAGAGAAGGAGGGGCGGGACTGAGTGACGGCCGGAGATGGAAGCCTGTGTTAAGTGCCGCTCTTGAAGGCACGTCGGGCCTCATTAGATGTCAGATGTAACAATACTGAACTGGCAGCGAGGACTGCTGCGAGTCTCACAGCCATAAATCACACACTGACAGCAGCCTGACAGACACACACACACACACACACACACACACACACACACACACTCACACATGCCTCTATGTTTTGGCTTTCACAGCATCCACAGATTCCTAAATTAAAAGACCGCCAGCATGATGACATTCTTCGTAATCTCTTTTGTGTCTTTGTATGTGTGTGTGTGTGTGTGTGTGTGTGTGTGTATCTTTGGGT
>QMIH01000589.1:178519-204969 GCA_003987875.1 Clarias batrachus | reverse complement strand
TATATATATATATAGCATGTGTGTGTGTGTGTGTGTGTGTGTGTGTGTGTGTGTGTGTGTGTGTGTGTGTGTGTGTTTTTCGACAGAATGAGAAGGGTGGAGCTTAAGTTACATTCATCAATCACAAACCTGATCATTACATAACATACACAATTTAAGAGTAACTGAGCAGTGACAGTTAGCTTATATAAGCCTAGCTAACAATAACGTTTTTTTAAAAATTGATTATTGTTATTATTGTAGTTGAGTTTATTAGCAAGATGTTCTCCCTGTATTTTATATGTTGGATTCCTCCGACAGTCCAAAGACACGCAGATTAGGCTAATTGGCCTCCACAAATTGCCCGTAGTGTGTGAATGAGTGTGTGAGTGAGTGTGTGTGTGCCCTGCGATGGATTGGCACCCTGTCCAGGGTGTAGCCCACCTCGTGCCCCAAGTCTCCTGGGATAGGCTCCAGGCCCCTGCGAACCTGAATACAGGATAAAGCAGTATAGACGATGAGCATTAGCAAAATGGTAACACATTAGCGACCATCAACATCGAATGTCTATCAGTTGTTGAAAAAAATTCTTAATAATAATAATTTGTAAATACTACATTGAATCACACAGTTTTTTTTACTGCTTTTTAAATATGTATTAGCTGTATTGTTTATTCTAACGCTAACAATATTTCATCTGAACAGCTACCAACTCTACAATTGTAATTCAGAAAAAAAAAGTTTGTATACATGGTTAAAACAGATATATGTTTTTATTGTTTCTTATTCTGAGTAGGTAGCTGCTGAGATGAAACGTTGTTAGCATAAACAATACAGCTAATACACAGTATGTTCACTGTAGTTGTCAGTAAAATCATGACAAGGAAAAAGCATTGAAAATGTTTCATTTGATGCTTAATCGCTGTTGATGAATGCTAAAATTTTATCATCTTTTTAACGCTTGCTAAGAAACTCAGCTACAGCTTCGGCTACTGCTTTTCTACAAAAACCTTTTTAAAATCATAAATTATTTAAAGATTTTAATAAACCAGTAAAACTTGTTTTACAGTTAACAGTGACCTGATGCTAGTTTTTTTGGCGTTAGCTTGATGTATCACAGCCCCAAGCGCCTGTGTGTTTGAGAGGATGATTGAGTGTGTGTGTATGTGTGTGTGTGTGTAAGAGAGAATCATTGTGTGTGTGTGTGTGTGTGTGTGTGTGTGTGTGTGTGTGTGTGTGTGTGTAAGAGAAAATGATTGAGGGTGTGTGTGTGTGTGTGTGTGTGTGTTACCGGACAGGCCGATAGGAGCTGTCCTTGGACAGCATTAGATAAACACTCCGTCCTCCCCTCCTTAACACTCGGGCCATCTAACATCCTCCATATGGGACAACATCCTCCTGCTTTGTGCGTCATGTGTGGGAGTGTGTGTGTGTGTGTGTGTGTGTGACGGAGTGTGTGTGACAGAGATTGGGAGTATGTGGTTCCTCCATAATGCTATTAGAGAAGTGTGTTTGAAAATCTCTGAAACAGATCCGCCTATTTGACAGAATGTGTGTGTAGGAACAGATGATGATGGTAATGATGAGGAGGCAGAGGAAAAATCTTAGACCCCCTACCCTCACATGAGCCAAGAAAAGAAACAGATCCAGTCGCTGGAGGGTGGGCGAGAGACCAAGAGATAGAGTGAGAGAAAGAGAGAGAGAGAGTCTGTTAAACTTATTATAATAGATCTAATCACAAGGTAGTTTGTGTGTGTGTGTGTGTGTGTGTGTGTGTGTGTGTGTGTGTGTGTGTGTGTGTGTGTGTGTGTGTGTGTCTCACATGTCTTCATTTTAATTTAAATTGAAATCTAAAGTATATAGATAACTGTACATTTATAGTTAACCATTTATGTATCCCTAACAAGCTAGCCGGCTAACAGCAGCACTGATTAAGCTCAAGCTAAGCTAAACAACTTAAGCTAAACCATCCTTTGTTAGCTTCCTAACAGCTTTTTTAGTCAAAACACTCTCATTCAACCTAGCTAACATTATGCTAAATACTGTAATGTGCCATTAAAAACAACTTTTTATAGAACAAGTTTTCTAGCAAGCTAACTAAAGCTAAAACTATCCTACTGTTCCATTTACCAAGTTTTATTGTTAAGATTACGCTATGTAATGTTACCATTGTGAGAATAAAACCAGGTGAATGTTTGTGTAGTGAGCTAGCTTCTATCCCGAGGTAAAACAAACGGTATAATGTAAATTTTTCATGAGCTATTAGTGTGACATCTAGAAGTGTGCTTGTAGTAAAAAAAGTAGCTAGCATGTCTTTCTTCTCTGTATATGAGACTATAGTTGTATATATACTATACTGTATAAATATAAATGTTTGGTCATTTACCATAAGTATTCCATACTTTACCAGTATTCTACTACAAGCTGCAATTTAAGAGAAGTTTTCGCATAGATTTGTATAGATAAAAATATCTCTTAAAAGCCAGCTAACATTATGTTTAACCACTATGATGATTTCATAAAAACCTGTAACCAAATTTGCTTACAAGCTAATTAAACTGTAAAAGATTTTACATAAATTTTTTTGTTTCATAAAAAAGTTTTCTTGAAAGCTAACTAACTTTTAATGACTATTATGTGTTGCAGATTTATTAGCGCGCGAGCTAGCATTAGCAGAGCATCAGTCCTGAGGCGAGTGTTTCTGGTTCATCAGATGATTAGTGAAGAGATGCAGTAAGACCCTTCATACCAAGCTAATAAAGCTAACATCTACAATGTGTGTGTTTTTGTGTGCGTGTGCGTGTGTGTGTGAGAGAGAGAGAGAGAGAGAGAGAGAGAGAGCGAGAGAGAGAGAGAGAGAGAGAGAGAGAAGCTATGCTCTTTAAGTAAAGGTCAGCAGTAGTGAGAAAGTGACGTATCAGCAATTTAGCAGTGGCTGGAGGACAATCAATCACAACAGAGGTCAGCTAGGTACACACACACACACACAGACACAGACACATGCCTGGATACAAATATAATATAAATGCACTGCTTAGTAATTAATTAGATTAATTAGTTAACACATTATTTTATAACTCCCCCCCCCATTTTCCCACCTTTTCTCTGCCTCTATCATTTTCTCACTCCTTTTCTCTTTCTGACACTTTTTTCATCACAGGTTCACTTTTCCTTCCTCTCTCCATCTTTTTTTTTCAGTTTTCCTGTCTCTTTTTTCTCTTTCTATAATTGTTTTCTCTCTGTCTCCACTTTATCTCCGCATGTCTTATGTCTTTTTCTGTTCACTCTCTCTTCTCTTTCATTTATTCTTCATCTCTCCTTCAGTGACTTTCCTCTGTGTGCAAGTATTTTCCCTCTATCGCTTTAATTCTTTCTTATCCCTTTATCTGTCTGTCTTTTTATCAATATATCTGTCTCTATGTCTCTCTGTCTCTTTTTCTCCTTTTATCTGTCTGTATGACTCTGTCCTTTTTTGTGCTACAGTATATATCACACTCTATTTTTTAACTTATCTTTTCCTTCATTGTGTTTCTTTTTCTTTCTCTATTTGCCCATTTTTGTCTTTCTATCCATCTCTATCCATTTTTACTCATTCTTGTTCTGTCTTGTCTTTTCTGCCTTGTTTCTATCCCTCTGTCTTTCTTGCTCACTTTTTCTCTCTGTAACTTTCATTCCTTTATTCTTTTGGTCATTCTGTTACATTACTTTTCTTTTTACTTTCTTTCCTTTGCTCTTTGTCAAACTATCATTCATTCTCCAACTGTCTCTTTTCTTTTTCCGTCCCTTTGAAAAAAATTTTTTTTTGGGGGGGGGGAATACTTTTTACTCGTTTTCTGTTGTCCTGCCTTTTCCCAATCTCTCCATCTCTCTCCTGGAATCTGTTTCTTTCTCTCTTTCACTCTTGTTGTCATTCTATTCATCTATCTTTCTCTCCCTTTGTGATTTTCAGTGGATCATTTTTATTCTCTCTTGTCTTTTTCTTCCTTCGCTCTCTTACGCTTTTTTCTCTTTCTCTTTCACTCCTTTTGTCTTCCTGTCCCTCTGTCGATTACCTTTTACCTCTTACTTTGTACCTCTTCTCTTTTGAGACTTTTACTTTCAGAGTATAATTTTTTACTCTCTCTTGTCCTGTCTTGTCTTTTTCTGCCTTTTCTCAATTTGCCTCCCCCCCCTCCCCTCTCTCTCTCCTTCTCTCTCTCCGTTTCGGCCCTGCTCTGTTTTTTTCTCCCCCTCCTTCCCGTAACCTTTGCGTGGCCTCCGAGCAGCTCTGCCATAAATCAGTCCTAAGATCATGTCTGCCAGTTAGACTAAACAGGAGCATTTGTGAGGATTTGCTCGCGCTCATTAATCATCCTGACAGTTTGAAAAACACATTTCTCCTTTAATGACTGTATTTGGATAATCAGGCCTCGTTCCCCTCCCTCGCTCCCTCTCTCCCTCCTTCCTCTTTCCCTCTCTACAGCAGTTTTCAGTGACAGCTGGCTTTGCTTTATGGTCAAGTCAGAGGCTGGGAGAGAGAGAGAGAGAGAGAGAGAGAGAGAGAGAGAGCGCTCAGCACCACCACCTCTTCAACTCGCGTGGAAAGATCATGTGACTGGAGAACCGTTCCTGTTCTATGTTCCTCTTTCTGGTTCTCATATGACTTGGGTTAAAGCACAGGGTCACGGAAGGAGACAGAAGGACAGTCGAGTGAAAGAGTGTGGTGTGTTTTTTTTTTTTTTTATACAGGAAATATGGCACGGCGATGACAGGAGCACTTTTATCTTTGTGCCTTTCATTAGAGGAGACGTGACAGATTTCTGCACCCCGTCTCACACCGGTGTGTGTCCTGACATCGACGTTCGACCTGACATAGGGCATGTGGTTTATTCCCACACGCCCCTCCACTCACCTCTGCTCACATACCAACCCTGAAATCACTTTTTTTATTTTAAATGAAGAAGTCGAATTTTATTTGTCACATACATAACAATATGCGGTGCATCGTACAGTGAAACACTTATTACTGTAAATTAAACTGTACATATTATAAAAATAGAATAACACAAGAAATTTAAAAATAAATTAAAATATACATTAAAAAATACAAGTCAGATTTCAAGTCAACAACTAAGATTTTAAAAATTACAATTAAGACTAATTACTTTTTATTGTTATATATCTAATATTATATATAGTATATATATTGTTTTTTTTTTACCCCTTATAGTCTAAATGCAACTTTCTCTCTCTCTCTCACATATTTACACGACATCACTTTTTGATGACACCATGTGATAGAGCACTGAAACACCAGTTCACAACAATTACATTTTATTACTACAGAAAGACACATCTCACTTTATTTACCCATGTACAGCTATGTTTAGTGTTCTGGCCTTGAATGACAGTGAACGCTTTTATGGAAGAAGTCTCCAGTGTCAGTGTTGGAGTGTTGTTGTAAAGCTGAAACTTAAAGGTTTACGAAGTCTTTAATTCTCCTTTGTTAATCTAATTAGCATCTAAGGGAGAGAAAGCAGAGAGGCTGGTGAGGGCACGTTGCTCCTGACCTTAGGACCAATCAGAATTCAGGATGTTGTCTGGTACTATATTCTGTGAAGTGTCTCTCGTTTCTGTAATGTCGTGTAGAGATCAGGTTCTCGCAGCAGGTCCGCCGGCCCGAAGCGCTCGGCTCTGCTCCGTCTCAGTGTCGGATCGGTCAGCTTTCTGGTCTTGACACATTACTGTGTCATTACGGAACAGTGTGTCATGCTGGCTGTCGTGAGTTTATGCCGGCTGTCATCGAGCTGACGCTAACCCAAACTGTGTGTGACAGGAGGTTTAAAAAACCGCTCACACTGTCGTGCCAAGTTTCTGACGAACCGCCTCGGGAAAGTTAAACAGCCACAAATCTGACTCGGTGACTAACACTGACACCTACACTGGAGTGCAACTGTGTGTGTGTGTGTGTGTGTGTGTGTGTGTGTGGAGTTTCTCACAGTGGAGATATAGTACAGAGCATTATGACACCCTCCAACAGAATGTTCTAGATCTGGGAGCTGTTTGCTTCACATCTCCCTAATGCTTAAGGAATAAACCACTCCGTGTGATGAAGAGGAGGCACTGACACCTCACTGACGTTGATTAATTTCTTGTAACAGTATGCCCTTAGGTAGCTCTTTCCTCTTATACTGTAAAATTAACAACATTGTACTTTTCATCTGCTTATTGTTATTGTTAAAAATCCTCTAATCACGTACGTTATAGCAGCTATAAACCGTCACTTCCTCACTGCCCGTCTCGTCTCTTTCTTAAAGTTATCGAGTTTATTAAGGGTATTAAACTTCTCAGTCTTGGAGATTCCTTCCATAAATGCTACCATAAACACCTTCTTTTAGATTTATTTATTTATTTATTTATTTCCCGTACATCCACTGTACATGTTATAGAAACGATAACACTTCAAAACAAGCACTTTAATAAATAATGAAGCTACGCTACTGTATGCAGCTATGGAAAATGTATCAACACCTTCCAACCAATCACAATCCAGGATACTAAGAAGATGATTGAACAAAAAAAGACAGAAAGCTTTTTATACAGACTTTTCTAAAGTGCCAATGTAAAAAAAAATCCAATTAAAGTTAATAAATAAAAACTTCACTTTTGCTTTTAGATTTTTTTTTTCTCTCTCAGTCCCAGGTTGAATAAGCCAATTATGAAAACTAAACGTCATCTTATATTTATTTCTCTTCCATGACATTGAGCAATAAAAAAGTTATAAATGTGGAAAAAGTTATAAATAACTTCCTTCGGTTGCGTCGAGGCTAACACACCTACAGCGAAGTCGTTCAGAGGCATACGGTTTGGGAAATACCTCCCCCCCCACCTCCCACCCGCACACACTTTCAACCCCCAGCCCTCCAGATGAGCGTCATGTGTGCTGTCATTTGGAGCACGGCTCTGGCTTGACTCGAATCCCGACGTTCCCGTGCCAAGGCACGTTTTTCCACGAGTGCTGAGTTCCCCCGGAGCGTTCCTAAATGGAGTCCAGCTGGTGGTGCGGCGTGCGGCGTATTAGCCGCGCGCCATCGTTCCTGCGCCTTCACCATGCTCGGCTGCCGATTTGTTCACAGGCCCGCAATGATAAATGGCGAGGATGTGAAACCGTGACGCGACAATCACAGACTGTTGTTGTTGTTGTTTTTGTTGTTGTTTATGGCTTGTTTTACAAAAGCCTTGAAGGCTGGACAGGAAGTAGTGTCTCGGTTTGTTGCTTCAGAATCTGGCATGTTTTCAGGAGTAATGGGGTTTCGCTGAATGTTCATCAGGAGGACGGAGAGACGGAAAGATGGAGACGGTGTGCTGAGAGACAAAGAGGCAAACGGAGAGAGAAAGAGAGAGAGAGAGGAAGAGGGAGGAAGGGAAAAGAAAAATGGAGGAAAGGAAGATAGAGTGCGTCTCACTCTGCTTCTCGCTCTGGCTAATTGGAGAGCAACTCCACACGCTGTCATCATTAATCACCGGCACTGTCGGCTGCCTGCCCAGGACACTGCTGAGGCCGAATAAAGCTCTCTCTCACTCTTACACACACACTCTCTCTCTCTCTCTCATTGCTGACAGAGCAACGGGGGACGTCAGTAACCTCACATCCTCCACCTCCATTCCAAACCCCATGAGGCTGAATCCTCAGAGAAGAGAGAGAGATCAATCAAACAGGTGTAGTCCTGCTGAGGAAAAACTTGTCAGGGACTGGAATTTTCCTTACATACACACATACACACAAAACACACACACACACACACACACACACACACACACACACACACACATACATGCACACACATGCACACACACACAGGCAACAGGACTGGAGCGTCGATTTGCATATTGACTTAGCTGAAGCCATAAAGAGGAGAGAGAGAGAGAGAGAGAGAGAGAAATGGGACAGTGAGATGGATGAGGGATGTGATGAACGAGCGTGAATGAGATGCATCGGTCAAGATGGAGTGCCTTCCCCTCTGTTTCACCTCTCCTCTCCTCTCCTCTCCTCTCAGCCGTTAAAGATCCAAAGTCATGTGAATAAACTGTAGGATAAAACGCGTCCAACATTGACATCTCCACCAGTCAGGACTCGGTGATATAACCGTACTATATCCATATCATGATCAAATAGATTGCGATACTGAGCGTCTATTTATTTATTTAATTGATCATTGTTTCGATTTTTTTCTTAGTTACTGTTTAGTTCATCATTTTCAAATAATTGTTATTTTAAATTGATTATAATACTTGACTAAATTGGATTAATAAACATTACTCAAATATTTATTATTATTTTATCATCATTATTCCACTCTTTTTTCATTTAAAATATTTTATTGTCAAATAAAAAAAAAACTTTTGAGGTGTTTATTTGGATACTGAAATATTTTTAAATTGATCGATAGTTCCACTTTTATCTTTTGTTTAGTTATTTGCACTATTTTAAATAACAAAAACTTTTCTTTCAGATTTTTTTTTGTTAAATCTTAGAATTTAAAACATTACAATTATTTGTACTATTTAAAAAAAGATATATAAATACATAATTTTTTTTACAACAATGTGCTAGTAGCTGATTGGCAATTTTTTACTTTAAGTGGGTCTGCCATTATAAAAATCCCAGCTCTATTTTAATGGCATTTTGCTAACAAACGTGAACAAAAAAAATTTAAAACACTGTACATGTTGTGCATGATAAAAAGAAATAATATGACACTGTATTTGTTCTAGATCACCGTGACTTCCCACCGATTACAGCCTGCTACACTTACGCAAATTTCAACTTACCATTGTTGTACTTGCCCTTCATCTCCACTAGGGGCAGTGCAAACCAAGATGGTGTAAGGTCTTCAGTACGGGCAAGGCAGTAAATAAACTTGTCTTAGAGTGAGTGTCTTTATGGTTATAGATTACACATACTACATATATATGATATGTAGTATATTACATATTACAATAATGTATTGCAACATAACTTATCTTAATATTGATATCCAGGAATCAATTGTTTTATCAGTAAAATCTGAATTTTGACCTAGCTGAACAGAGTTCATAATGCTAGCTTAACAGAGACAATCTTATCTGTACTCCCTTCCTCTTGGCGTCCTACAACCTCATCATGGTGAGCATCTTTAAAACCATAAAAACCTTTGGTGGAAAGCTTTAGGGGACAGAGCTGACCTTGCTGGACAAGCTGGACTACCTGAGGCTCTCTGGTGTGATCAATTCAGTTAATGGTCCTGTCAAGTGACACCTGTGCAGTGTCCTCTTCTGTCTCAAGTGCTAATGAACTCAGAGTGTGTGTGCGCGCGCGAGAACCCAGCTCTCACTCCAGCCAGTTTTAACAACCTTCAAGATACATTACAGCAATATTACTCCCACTACCTCAGCGAATACTTATAAATATTGAAATATCCCTCTAGTTCCTGTGTTGAAGCTAGTAAACAGGACTAGCGACCTCCAACAATAAGAGGCGTCCTCGTGAGGGTCATGTCAGGGACGCGTGATGAATATTTCTCCACTAACAGACTCCTGTTGTCGTCGTTAAGCCTTTGTGCGACATGAGCGATCCATCATAGGTTGCAGGGCAGCGAGTTCAGGCCCTCAGCAGGGATATTACCGGCCTCCTGTGGAGCTGTGGCTAAGAGTCACCGGACTGTCTGATGCTGAGGAGACACTGTACACAACAACAGCATTGTAAAAATGGGGGGGTGGGAGTGGGGTGGATTCAGTTAGGTACCGTGGATTCAGTTAGGTATACTTTGTGTGGCAATTCATGTAACACCTCATTAACTTCAAAATTGTTAATTCTTAATGCATGGAAAAGTTCCTCTAAAATCCTGCAGGTGGAGCATTCTTAACTTTTCATACGACACACCATCCAGTGTGGCAGGAGTTTGTTTGAAATTGTAACAAGACCTGAACATCCCACAATATTAGATATTTGTAAAATCGTGATACTTAAAGAATCACAGTACAAATCAAATAGGCAACTGGGTATCGTGATAATATCAGTTGGTCCCTGGTTATTCCCATTCCTACTATGCAGATTTCCCAAAAATTCCTACTATGCAGATTACAGTCCCAAATATTTAATATCAACATAGAAAACTGGGATCCTGCCAAGCGTTTAACGAAAATACATGGTCATTATTGTTAAAACTTTCAAATGTCCACCGGAGACCTTTTCTCCATGGCGTATGTAAGGTAAATATTTTGAAGTGCCATGTTTGAATATGTTTTGCTTATCGATGTGAAATATACATTTGTCTAATGAAAGTACTTTTAAGATCATTACGAAAGGAGGCGTGGCTTCTACCAGGTAAGATATAATCTGAGCTTACAAGCCCTGTGAACTCTCAATCATTACACATTCACATGTCACAGGAGATAAAAGAACACCGCTCATTTGACATATTTTTGAGCAACATCTCATACCAGCATTCATCCGGCGTTAAAAAGTTTTGAATTCCTATGCGAAATGAGTAAAAGGTTAGCCAGTTTGTCGTTAGCATGGTGAACAATGCTATAATGTAATGCTATACCAGTACCGCATGAAAAAACAAGAGGAACTAAAAAGCATAAACGTAATCATGTTTTCTTTTATTTCACAAAATAAGACATTCTGTTAATTGTATAGCATCACCATCTTTACATAGGACTCTTATTTGTGTATTGTGCATTTCCCCCCATTCACTTCAACTCTCCAGTAATCTCCCCCCAGCTTTCAGAATCAGTCACCATAGAAAATATATCACATCTGTTTATGTTTTATTCTTTTGAACTGTACAAGTACAAAAAAAGGAAACAAAAAAAGGCAAATTTCCAAGACCAAACCGGCTGTCAGGCAAGTCATGCTTGCTAGAGCACTCAAGAAAACAAAAGCCAAAAAAAAATGACAAACCGAAAGATTAATGAGTTTGTTATAAAAATGTTTTGTGGAAAGAATGATATCAATCTCTGAAAATATTGTTCTTGTACCAAAGTGACAATGATTGCAATTAGACGGTAAATGTTTCCCAAGTACAAAGCCAAGCGCTGGGGAGAAAAATAAATATACTTTTTTAATTAATAAACTGAAATAAAACTTTGATCATCAAATAATATTAAAGGTGTCAGTTCCATTATTCTCAGGAATGAAGCACAGGTTCTTCAGATCCGACAGTGTTCCTGCCTGAGCGTCCCTGTGCTCTAGACTTCCATGGTTCACGGAGGTACTGCCATCCGTTCCCTTTAAGCTCGCTTATTGGCTTAGAGCCTCTTTTAAGGATGGTTCTTGTCCTCATCTTGACCTTTTCCTCACTTTCCTCCACCTGCATGTCCATTAAGGGTAACCGAGCGCAGATGCAGAGCCCAATCTCTGGCTGTAGAGCGCATACGGCGAGTAGTATGGTGCCGTAGCAGGTAGAGAATGCATAGGTAAGGAAGGTGCTCCAGGCAAATGGGGTTTACTGTAGGGATGGTAGCGAGCCAGACCAAGTCCAGGTGAACCACGAAGCGAGAAGGAGCTTGGAAGAGCCCCAGGGCTGCTAGGAGGCGGCAGATGTAGGTGGCAAGAAGCAGCTGAGGAAGGGGCGGAAGACGGATATGCAGACAGCAGCTTTCCGTCCACGCCAGGAAGGGAGGTATGAGTGCGCAAGTGCGCCAAAAGTTCCTCAGAAGTGGCGAAACGTTTGTCGCAGGGCCCACTGACGGAGACCCAGTTACAGGCATGAGGAAGGGAGTCACTAGGAAGCATGAACCCGTAGGTGTAGAGCGGGTGGGAGAGAGAACCGGAAGCACCAGATGTGGACAGAGAGCCAGGATGGAGTGCATGGAGGTGTGGAGAAGGGTACATCAATGGGAATCCTGACTTGAGCGACGAGGATGGGTCATGGACGCAAGTATTGCAGTTGCTTCCCCCTAAATGGGGCGCATTCGGGTAGGTGAGGCAGTACGGGTCTCGGCACAAGCCTTGCATAAAGGATGGAGGAGATGTGCCAGTTAAAGGACTGGAGCTTGGGTGTTTTGCCATCCCAGTGGCTCCCACTAACCCAGACTTGGCAGGGTCCAACCCAGACATGAACTGAGACGGATAACCGGCATAGGCACCAACAATGGAGCCATGGTATCCCAGGGTGGAAGCAGGCAAAGGGAAGACGGAGTGCCCTGGCTTGAACGGTGAAATTGGGGCAACATGGCTGGAATTAGCTAAGGATGTCTGCGGTGGTTGGGAATCGCTTTTGCTTTCCGGTCGGGGGCTACTAGAGGCACTACCACTGCTAGAGTTGACACTTGCGCGTGCCTGGCTGGAGTTGGCTATCTGGGCATTTTCAAGTCTGCTGTTATCCAAGTCTTTTTTCCCAACACGATCACTACCACTGCTGCTCTCCGTGCTTGAGTCGGAACTCCCAGTTTTGGAGTCTACGCTGAGAGGTTTCTGTGTGGACGGAGACTGTGTCTGCCGATGCACATGTACCTGGCCTTGGGCATGCTGGGATGGCGAGCAGGTCCTTGGAGACGAGGTGTGAGGAGGGAACGATGGGCACGTTGTGGTAGCTGAACTTCCAGCAGCAGTCCTGAACCCAGATTTGTCGCCTGACCCGCTTAACACGGCTCCCTCCTTCCGGCATTCCGAGCTGTTTTTAGAATAAGGTTTGAAACTGGATTTGTCCTCAAGGCCCTGCTGTTGCTCTGCTGATTTGAGGCCCGAACCAGTCGACCGGCCATCTTTGTCTCCTAAGCTGCCAGACGAGAGAGAGCCTAGCTTAGAGGAAGAAGGAGGGTCTGGCTTGCCGATCTGGGAGCACGTCTGAGCCAGAAGAGCTAGCGGACTCTTCTTAGCATCCAGCTGAAAAAGAAGAAATTGAGAAATAATTTCAGATTCAATTCATTGCCAAAAAAAAAAATATTGACTTACAAGTAGTCCTTGGAAAGGACTTTTTGTTACTCAAGGCACATCCAGGGAGCACTAGTAAGCTAGTGTTTTCATTGCTACCGCCTATATTAATGAAATAAAGTCATGTATACAACCCTCGTTAAAATGAGCTGACAAGCAACTCAAAATACCTGAAGGTGTGGTTTAGGGAACTGATCTGGAACTTACGGTATGTCCAAGTTGCACTGTTTTCTTCACTATATGTATATCTTTGAACGGAATAAGGTCAAGCTTTTTATACAGGTTGCACAGTTTTCTGGGTTCTACTTTAAGACCTGGTGCATTTTACTGCTACCTTTTTATAACGCGGGCTGTTTTTACACAATAATCACAGTGTTAGAATTGTGAAATATGTACTCATGTGGTTTTACTCCACACCCCAACCCTGACACACCACCTGCTCACAAGAAAGCGACTGCCTGTCACGTCAACGGCTATACATCCTAATAATAATCTAATGTCAATAGAACACCATGCTTTGATTTATGAGCATGTTTATTACACAGGATGAAAGGAAAACGTCAGTCGTACTTTATATTCCCTAATAAATTAAATAAGTAATAACACTAACGGTCAGATACGGAGAACAAAGCTGGCATTGTCTATAGTTATAAATAATCCTCCAGTGATAATAAAATGCGCTGGATTTAAACATAGGTGGAAGATAAAGAATGGATATGCTTACAGAACTTTTTCATGCTCGTGCAGTTTGTTTTGCTTGCAGAAAAGTCTTCATTATTTTAAAAAGATGGCACGCTTTTTATATATTTTTTCAAAATATTGTACAATAAATATAAAACTTCTTATATAGTAAACATTTCCGAGTTTTTATTTTTCCACATCTTTCTTATGCATTTTGTGGAAAATATTTTTTTAATGCAAAAAAAATTAAATAATAATAATAATCCTACACATGAAAACCATATTTTTTGCATAATAGTGCTTATATTATTATTATTATTATTATATTATGATTATTATAATTTATCTTGGGCTTTCCCAAAAATGAATAAACAATAAAATTATATTTTGGTTTTAATTGCAATATTTTAGTAATACATGTCACTTAGAGCCAAGTAAAAAGATATATATTTGTTGTTATTACATTTTATAGGATCTTTGCATAAATAGTAATGCAGAATATAAAATAAAAATAAAAACATTTTGGCAACTATTATTATCATCCAAAATATTTTAGAAGTAAATAAAATCTTTACATTTTTATTTCAGCAATCTCCAATGCTAAAAAATTATTAAATAATAAAATAATATTTTGGTTTTAACTGCAATATTTTAGTAATAAGGCCAATTTCAGCCTAAAGATTACTATCATTATAATTAATAATACATTTTACAATATTTATCCAGTAAAATTGAACATTAACCTTTCCCTAAAAGTAACTATTATTACTATTAGAAGCAGTAGTACATTTTATAATATTTACCAAGTAAAAAAAAAATTTTTGCACCTAAAAACACGAATAGTGAACAGTAAATATTTGCAAACCATTATTATTATTAAATGTTTTTATATTTATCCACTTATTTCAGAACTCTCCAGGCCTTTGAAAGAAACGAGTAAATAATAAAATAATATTTTGGTTTTAATTTAAATACCTTAGTAATAAATGTAAATTACAGCCAAAGGATTACACACTTCTTCTTATTGTTGTTGTTATTATTATTGTACCATTTAATAATATGTATCCAATAAAAAATATTTACTTTTTCTTAAAAGTTATTATTATTATTATTATTATTATACGATTTTTATTACTTTTGTTATAATGATTATATTTATTCCTGTCCTCCATGGCCAGGGGCGCGGAGCTGAATATTGTGATGTTTTTTATGATTATAATTCTAATGATGATGATGATGTTTATTCCTGTACCTCAATGGCCAGAGGCGCGGAGCTGAGCGGCTGCAGGTAGTCCGCGTGAAGCATGTGAGCGGCGCGCGCGCTCAGCATTTGGAGAATCCGGACGGGAAGCCGCTTCGCGTGACGCACCGGATCCGATAGAGGCAGCGGCGGGGCGCGAGCCTGCGCGCGAGGGTCGCGGTCGGGGTGCGAGGCGCCGGTGTGTGGGGGACTCGGTGTCCGCGCGACTCCAGACGGCGAGGGCGCGTCGCTCATGTGGCGCGAGCGTGTCGTCGTCCGCTTCTCATGTGCGTATCCGCATGGCACGTGCGTCCCGAGGCTCGGTGGAGATATCCAAAGTTAAGGAGAAGGGGGGGAAATCCGTGTCTCTATGGAAATGATACACTCCCGTGCGCGACTCCAAGAAAACCCCGACAACCTGTACACACACTCTTATAGAACTCAATCAGCAGGACCAAACAAACGACAGTGCGGCTCATCCACACTCAGGAGTAACACAGCGGCGGCGGGGAGAGACAGATAGACCGAATGAGAGAGAGAGTGAGACAGAGAGAATCCCTCCGGTGTGTCCGGTCCAGTCCTCCGCCCGAGCGCGCGTCGTCCTCAGTACTGTCTCCGTGCGCTCCGCGCTCGCGCTGCTCACTCCAGCTCTCAGGCAGGGCTTCAAAGCCTGCAGCCGACAGCCAATCACAGGCAGAGTGGGCGGAGCGACTGGTACATGGGGGCAGGACAACATCGCCCACGCTCCTCCCACACCCCCGCGCTCTCACAGTGAGAGCAAGGGGGGGGGGATTAGCGTGACCCAAATACTCCACAGTGAAGTGTGACAACAAACTGTCAGGAATGTCAACATTTACCTCAGAAATTATTAAAATAAGCGTGGATACGACCAAAAGCACACTGTAATTACACTTAGCACCAACTGCTAAAATCCCATCAACATTCCAGTCAATCTCTGAAAAAACAAACAGACAGGGTGTCTCGACTGTTTAATTAAAATTACAAAAAAAAAAACATTAATATGTGTAAATACTACAGTATGGTTTTTCAATTAAAATATTATAATAAGACCCCGTGGCGTAGTCGTTAGCACTGTCGCCTTGCACCTCCAGGGTACGGGTTTGATTCACACTTCGGGGTCTGTGTGTATGGAGTTTACATGTTCTCCCTGTGTTTGGTGGGTTTCTTTCAGGTACTCTGGTTTCCTCCCAAAGACATGTAGATTAGGCTAATTGGTGTTCCCAAATTGCCCATAGTGTGTGAATGGGCATGTGAGTATGTGTCTGTACCCTGCGATTGGCACCCTGTCCAGGGTGTACTCCGCGGTCATGGCCTTAGTCTCCAGGCCTCCACGACCCTGTATATAGAAGCGGTATAGACAACAAGATGAGTAATAAGACATATTCACAGAACAGCGTAATAATCCGAATGATGCTTCTATTGTCAAATCACTAAAGCAAACAGAAATACTATAGATTAAACTTTATATACCTTATTATTCTACAAAATGACTAAAAGAAGCAGAATTAGCCAGATCAGATCAATCAGTCAGCTGGCAGAGATGCTTTTCTTTTAAAATGCTCTTTATTATTAGATCACAAGTTAAAAATATGAATTTTTTGACCACACGAAAAAATAGGTCAGCAAGTTAAAGATCTACTAATTAAAATTAGTTTAATTTGATATAAACATGCGCCCTACCCAAAAAAAGAAAAACACACTTAAAATAATAAAAATACAAAGAATGTAAATAACATACTTAACAAAAATAATAGATAATCAATAATAGACAGGTCAGATCAGATCAGACAGTTAGTCGAGTGACTTGACTTAATTTTTTCACTTCCAGAGATGCTTTTTGTTTTCGGGACACACATGGTTTCTTCCCCCATTCCAGTTAAATGCATCACCCTACCTGACTACCAGATTCCTGTTTTTATTTCCAAAATCCATTGTTCATTTCTAACAGCACCAAATGATTTGACACACAACAACTGCTCGTGTCAAAGTGGTGTCAGTTTCCAGATCTGGAATGTTAATAACTTTATTTCATTACCGCAGGCTGCTTTGCCAACAGAGTAATTTAGCTAACTTAATTACGCAATGAATTGGCTTCATTAGTTAAAGCCGAAGCCTGGCAGAGCGACGGTTAGCGCAGGCAGGCTGGAATAGCTTAGCGTCTCCATGCCTTTGAAGTTTGGGAGTCATTTCTGGCCTATAATTGTTCACGAGTTTGAGCGGCCTGCATTATTTCATCCTTTGTGTGCTCTGGATACACAAAGGCGCGGCTTGTTTACGGGACACTCTTTAACTCTTTGGGGGGATTTTTTCCTTCCTATGTTAAGAATAGTCAATGTTTCTAATTAACTAACAAACAACCTAACTAAATAACTACTATAACTAACTGCTCAAACCATGCCATATTACTTATAGGAGTCTGTCCAAATGATCAACTGCAAAAGAAATTAAATATACAAATGTTTCTATAATGACAATTAGCACAGGGACTTTTTTCACGGATCTACTGCATACTTGAAAACTAAACATAAACAGCTAAAAAAAACTACATATATAAAATTTTGACAAAGTTTTGTGCTAGGAAATGTTTCTGTAACATGCAAGGAAGGAGTCTCCAGTGTCCATGCTTTGAGGTAAAGCCGAACAGCATATTTATACTCTTTGCGGTTTTCTGTAACACAACAAGCTGTTAACAGGACTGACAGGTGTACGTTTGCTTCATGTCTCGGTACAGTGACATGAAAAGGCGTTCATGCTAAGCCCGCATGCATTATTTCGCTAAACAAACAGCTTGAACACCAGAGAACAACACTTCTAATATCTTATATAAATATGAACAGAATGTTTGCTAATCCTCACCCAGCGCATACACATGCAAATTAACACACACACACCACAGGTGGATATGTATTGTAGCAGCCACCTGAGGTACTGAATTAAAAGAGTTCAAGCCAAAAAATAGTATAGAAGTATAGAATAGAATAAGTATAGAAGCAGATAGCTGTTTAGAGTTTAGCTAGCTAGAGAGACCCTTACAGCTAGTAAGCTAAAAAGAAAGGAGGTTTATAGACAGAATACTAAAACCTAGATAGGAGGATAGTATGTTTAGATGAGGTGACTTGGGTGGTGGAACGGTGATGTAGTGGTTTAGCACTGTCGCCTTGCACCTTTAGGGTCCGGGTTCTATTCCAGGCCAGGCTCGATTCCCGTCTCTGTGTGCATGGAGTTTGCATGTTTTCCTCCAAAGATATGCAGATTAGGTTAATTGTCATTCCCAAATTGCCCGTAGTGTGTATGTGTGTGTGACCTGCGATGGATTGGCACCCTCTCCAGGGTGTACTCTGCCTTGTGCCCTAAAACACCTGGGATAGGCTTCAAATCCCCGGAGACCCTAAATCCATTACAAGGTATAGACAGTGAGTGAGATGACTTGGTTTAATCTTTCCTCTTTAAAAAGTTAATAATATTCAAGTTTTCAAGAAGAATAGCTAATGATCCATTACTCAATTTAATGCAAACACACCTAAACTTGTTGGAATGTATATCTGACAAAGTATGCATGATGTATACTGTACAATTTGTTAAGTGAAATGGGATTTAATTGTTGTTGTTTAATTGTACACTTCCGAATGTACACCTATGTTTGTACTATGGTTTTCTGCAAAAAGTTACCTAACTAGATTTGTTTTGAGATAGATTGTGGTCAAAAAGTATAATTTTTTCATATTCTTGTAGATCTTGTAAACAGCATTGTCAAAAATGAAAAACATTTTTTCACAAGTCATTGTTTAGAGTTTGCTATTTAAAGCGTTTAGTTTTATTCAGGGGAATTGTGCGTAGTATTCCTAGAAACATTCTAACAAACAAGTAACAGTTTGCCAAAAATGAAATGCTGAACAGAAAACTATGTATATATTTTTTTCTGTAAGCAGATTGTGATTTTTTTCTGTAGCTTTATCACCATCCTCCCGTCACTTCGACAATCAAAAGCAATCAAAGTCGATTCAGATTTCTGGTTTGTTTTTATTATCCGAGGCGATAAACTGAAATCTGTTGCCATCTGTGTTCTCTTGAATTTGCCTCCTCACATGGCTTTGCATACGTTTTGCATGGTCAGACCTGCAGCTGAGAAAAGTGTGTGTAGAGGAGTGACATGATTTGTATCCAAAGAACGAAACAGGATATTGACCAGAAATGCGAGCAAGTGTTAATAATTAGTCAATAAGAATTAGTCATGCAAATCTTGAGAGAAACCAGGGACCATGTGTAGCCACAACAACAGAGTAGAAAAGCACCAACAAAAAAAAGCCTGAATGTAAATAAAGAAACTTTATGTTAACTTGCACAATGACAAAGCCTAAAGCGTTTGAAATAGTTATCTAAATAAAAAAATTAAATAGATATCTTATTGCACAATGAGGACCAGTATATAAGTCACATGTTACTGAAGCTAACACACATTCCTAGAATGTTCCCCAAACTTTGCCATAACATTAATTACAACATTCCCAGAGCACTAACCAAAACTTTCCCAGAATGTTCCCTCAGTTCACAAAATTTAATAGAAAATCATTCCCCAAAATATTATTCACAATATTCCAGGACCATTATAAAGAATGTTCTCATATTTCTCCTAATAAAATTCCTAAAACCTTCCCAAAACTTACCTAGAATGTTCCCCACACATTCTCAAAAAATTAATTGCAGAATTCCCAGAACTTTATCCAAAATGTTCCCACAATGTTCCCAAAATGTTATCCAAAAACATTCCAACAACCTTAATCACAATTTCCCCATAGCATCAAAATCTTCCCAGAATGTTCCCCCAGCGTTCCCAAAATTTTATCCAAAACGTCCCAAAACATTAATCACAACATTTTCAGAGCATTATACAAAATGTTCCCAGGATGTCCCCCAAATTCTCCCCAAACATTATCCAAAACAATCCCAGAACCTTATCCAGAACATTCCCAGAATGTTCCCCAAACAATCCCAAAATGTTATCTAAAATGTGCCCAGAACATTTTATGTGTCCAAAAAACTGAACAGTTGAACAGTCTAAGAACCAGAACTCATAACATTCAAAGATCGTTCTTCGATTTCAAAATTGTTTCATGGGTGGTACTGTAATCTCGCTTTTATGAATTTGTAACTTTTCTTGAAGCTGTAATACAAAAAAATTACAATTTTAATTTAAAGGTCATCACTAGCTTTTCCTTTTTACTTTTTTTATTGTTATTTGGCCTGGCATGATGCTTAGCACTAATAGCAGTTTTATAATGTAAACACAATATCATAGCAACATGAGCTAAGCTGCTAAGCTAGCTACTACCCAAAATGCCACTATGTTAGCTTTATCTAGATAACTACTTAGCTCTGCTAGTGCTATATTTTATGCTAGTCTTGGTAGTATCATAGGGTTGCTACAAAGATAGCTAACAGGAGGTGAGTTATTATATTGCGCAAGAAAAACATAGAAGAAGATTGCTAGCAAGGTGGTTAGCACTGTTACTTCGCACCTCCACTGATGGTGGTTTGAATCTTGCCCCTGAGCGAGATGAGGAAGAAATAACGACTGGTATGAAAATAGACACGGGTGTTCGAGAACTGCTAGTTATTTTCAGCAGCTACAGAAGTCCAGATGCCTGTCATGTCCTTACAAAACATCTTCTTTGATTGATTGCAGTAGAAGCGGCTGTGTGAGAAGGTGTACGGGTCCAGATCTTGGGTGCTGGTGCGGTGGTGAAAACAACGCACACCTGCAGAGACAGATGAAAGCCGACACTTACCTGGTTCATGTAATAAAAATGACAATAAGACAGAAAGCTTGAACTGTTGACCCGGGGAGGGGTGGAGCCGCAGGCTAGCGGGTTTTTTTTTTGTTTTGCTGCTGCTGCTTTGTGTAGCGTAACAGCGTTGTGTATTTGAGACTGCGTGCTTAGGGTTATGCTAGCTGAGGGTTTGGACTTGTCAACATCCTGTCATTTACAGGCAACATAAAAGAAGACACACACACACACACACACTCATAAATGGGCACACCCATAAACGCTCCCTCTGACTGGCTGACAGATGAGTACAGGCAGGTGAAGTGTCGCAGGTATTATTACAGCGTCGCTGTCTGGATAATTAATGATCCTCAGCATGAGTAATCAGCGACGGTAATCTGTAACACGGCTCCAGCTGTCATGCTGTGGTTGACCGAGGTGTGAAAACCTTCTCAAAAAGAATTTCAGCCTTGGTTTGTCCTTGTGTAAGAGTTCTTTGGTCATAGAACTCGGGTGATTTTAGCGCCACTTTGAAACTAGATGGATGACAGGAAACGTTTTTAATCGTGACCAATGGGAGGAGAACAAACTTGCACAATATCTTAGCAACATGAGCTAATGTATGCTGCAAAAAAAAATCATCATTGCAAGTGAAAATATCATATTTATTTACAATTTCTTAATCTAAGATTACACCAAAGAAAATATTAAGTTAAGTATCTCATTTCTAGAATATTTCAGTAATTTTAAGTGTACATTTCTTGCCAGATTTCATTTAGCATAAGATTTTGCTAATGTTAGGCTTTCATTTTCTAGAAATAAGTGCAAATATGATACTGAAGAAATTCATGCCTTAAATTACTAAGAATTTCTAGAAATAAGATACATATTTTCTTTAAGTGTTTTTTCTGTAATCTTATATACAAGAAATTATAAATGAATGGATTTTTTACTTTTTTATCAGAAAGAAATGTAGAAAACCTTCATCTACATGTCATGGTTTTCTAAAAAGGATCAGATTAATGATGGAAACTAGGCAGAAGTCTTTTTCACGGGAGGTCTGGTCTTAAAAGATCGTTAGCGAGTCCATTAGAGCGTCCAGCACAGTGTGCCAAACAGAAATCTGTGGAAATCACACTGACTAAAACCAGCTCGCGTCACTTTTATGAAAGAGAAAAGTGCGGATTATGGAAAGTCCGATTCCGCTTCAGTCGACACTCCCGCTGTTTGGCTTGTCGCTATTAACGCCAAGCATCACTCTTCACGCCGGGCAGCTCTTCAGCTGCAGTGTAAACGCACAAAGCCTCTGCGGATGAAGTGATCTGATCTGTCATCTCACTCCATACACACACACACACACACACACACACACACACACACACATCACTGCTGCTGGGATCGACCTGTCAGCGGGCGTATTACCTCAGCCGATGTTGTGATTTTTCATGTCATGCTTTAACACGCTACGCAATCCATCCTACAGCGGCTCCAGAGTGTGTGACCCGCTTTGTGTTCGCACAGCAAAAAGATTCATAGCGATGAAGATTCATTCTCTTTTAATACTTTTAGGTTCATAAAACTTTTTACATTTATTTTGTTATTTATTTATTTATTTATTTTTCTCCAATTGCTATAGCTGTAAACATTTTTCACTTTAGTGACGTGTTGACGCTAACATTTTAATAATGAAATAATTCAATCCAGAAATTGATTTTCATCACTCTCGATTTATTCTGTCTGATTTCTTTTTACTATCAGGGGCGTTCAAGTCAAAGTGGGACTTTTGATTGTACAGAATAACAGAACATGGTTCTGAGAGTAAAAACTCTTTTTATTTCTCTATATAATCCGCTGCTACACTAATGCACTTATCCCAGTGTTTCATTAGTGCTTGGACACCATCAGGGTAGAACGTTTTCTCAGTACACTGGAGCCGTGATCAGACTGCATACTCCACGTATGAAATGCTGGCCTCCCAGGAGCTCCTTTAATGGCCCTGACATGTGATTCCAGGGGCGCCGAGCTGACCTGAGCTTTATAACAAGAAGCTGGGATATATGAAGAATAAATAATTTCACTGTGCAATAGTGTACATGTGATGAATAAAGTGAAAGCCTGAACTTCCTGTAATGTGCGAGTGGTGTTGGTGAATAATTGTGTGTACAGTTAAGATTTTTTGAAGGATCAGGCGTTCCTCCCACTGAATGTTCACGGTGTCACATCGTTCATCATTCATGAACGTACTGCCTTCTTTAAAAGAGTCTTATCACTGTACTGTGCTTGAAGTTTTAAATGTCAATAGCTTGTACACATTCATTGACAAGAAACGTCATTACAAGTCCCAGTACAGTCAAGCAAGAAGTTTGATTGTTCTTTATAAAAGCTTGTATTAGGTAACTAACTACTTAACTTGCCAGTAAGGTAACAATTTCAAATAGGTAGAAAGAACTTCGCTAGTTCGAATCCTGGGTGATGCTGTAACCTCTCGCAGCCGGAGGTCTAGAGAGAGCTGATTGGCCGAGCTCTCTCAGGGGGGAGGGATGAGCGGTACTTAGTGCTCCCACATTAATCACGGCTCTACAGCCAGTCAGTGATAGTCTTCGGCCCTCCTGGATGAGTGGTAGTAGTAGCCTTAATGTTGGAGCCCCCTAGTGACGGGGAGGAATTGGACACGACTAAATTAGGGAGAAAATCGGGGAAAAAATCCAAAAAAAAGAAAAGAAAAAAAAAGAAGAAAGAACTTTTTGTTCCCAAACCATGGTCAGGTTTTCAGGAAGTTCTTACAAATTATTCTTTAAACCTGATATTATGCAAAATTTGCAAAACAACATTTTGATTGCATTCATGTTGAATTATGTAGTTAATTGAAATGTTTTAAAAATGTAACATTTCTAAGATTCCTTCTTCATTCCTGCAACTTTTTACACTGAGGGAAATGTAAATGGTGACGTTTTCATAATGTTAGTTTTTGGTTAACAAGAAAAGTTTTAACATTGCAAACTTACTAAAACACTTTTTTTTCAGTCCTAAAGATTTGTTTAGTGAATTTACTAAAAAGAAAAGAAAAAAGTAATATTAGTTAACTAACAAATTTGCTAAGCTGCTAAGAAATGTTAAGTTGGTTGAACATTTTAGGAAAGTTACAACGTCTCGTCTACATTTTACAATTTCAATTTATTTATCTATTTATTCACCTAATTGGAGTTGCCATGACATAATCACAATTTCTGGACTTTATATTATTTTAAAAGAACAAGCAGCTAGTGAATTCCTTAACTTGGTAAATTGTTAGAAACTTCAAGCAATGAAGTCAAATTTTTAAGCTTTTCCTACAGAAGAAAACATTCATGCTAACATTTTTAATAAAGTTTATTTTGACTTATTGTAAATTTTTAAATGTTAGAATTGATATTAAATCATGTTGTGTCTGTTTTACAGAATCGTAATCCTACCATAGCATTATAATAGCATCTTCTACTAGCGACTTGCTAGCATGCTAAAGGCTGAGTAGGAGAGTTAATAAGTGAGGACAGAGACTGGAGGAGATCTGGAAGTGAGAAAGTAAGAAAGGAATTCTCATAGCAACACAGAGATAAAGAAGAAGTAGCAGATAAAAAAAGTGAAGAAAAGGAGGAGGAGAATGAGGAGGAGGAATAGAATGTAAATGTAAAAAAAAGATTGAGAATGAGAGAAAGAATAAAAGGGAGGGTTGGAAGAACAGAGGATCAGCTCCTTTCATGTCTGGCCTTGAAGTGGGCTCTAACAGCTGGTTCTCCGTGCACATGACTGATGGCCACTTCCTGTCAGAGCTATTTAAAGAGCCAGAGTCTTGTTTAAAAAAGAGAAGAGGAGAGGAGCAGTCCCTTTAAGCCCGGAGGTGTTTTGCTAATGCGTGGTGGTATCACAGGCCAGCGCTTTTAACAATACACTCGCCAAACAAAAGGTTGAAAGGAACACCTACACATCCGGAGACAAGAGCTCGCTTTCTGCTCTGATCCTGCGAGTCACAATAAACAGTCCAGCTCACGGCAGGAGCTCGGTACCCCGGGGCAGTTGGGGGGGGTGGATGCAAACACCGCAGAGGACTGGGTGTTAAAAGAAACACTGAAGAATAAATATAATAATATAATAAACCTGTAAAACTATGATTAACCCCATGTGCGTCCATATGTCCAAGAGCTTTGTTTCAAAGATTTTACATCGGATAACCAACTCCACTGCTCATGTTTTGAGCTTTTCCCCGAATGTCCTGGATGTGGGAATTTTTTGTTCCCTAAACCGCAGAATCTGTCAAGGTTTCAGGAAAGCAACCTATTTTAAAAAAGACAACGCTAATGGTTTTTCATGGTGTGCTTTTACGCAGAACACAATCCGTCCTGCTTCTGGAATATTTAGTAGTTGTGTGATCAGATTTCCATTTGAACAGTGAAACAATCACAAACATGTTTAAGAACTTCACAACGCTATAAGAACTTTTTCTCCTCCACCCCAAATGTTACCGAATAACAACTCTGTGAATTTGTTTAAGTTAAGAAGAATGTAACCTTTTTCATAGATTGTTTAAGTTTCTTATTGTTAGCTAAATAAGCTAGCATCTGTAAAAACCTTCGTCTTGGCGGCAGACAAAGAATGAAGTGATCTGATGAAGAAATTACTCCAGAAACTAAAATCTTACAGCTTTACAGACACTTATAAATGTATAAAATGTTTTGAAAATCCTTTTACGTTGAAACTTACATTCTATAAATGTTACTATAGAAGCCATAATGGATTATAATAGATGCACAAAAATGAATAAAATAAACACATTTTGACCAATCAGAATCCAGAATTTAATACGACTTTGTGGCTCTTTATATAGGCTGATAAGGAATTTGAATTGTAATTGTGATTCATTGTAATGAATTATCTCCATGATGGACTGGAGAGACATGATGCACTCGTTTATTTTCTCGTGACAAACACAAGACCAGCATTTGTATCTTTAGTCTTTGATTCTTTCTTTCTTTTTTCTACAGGTCTATTTTCGTGCGTGTGTTATTTTCTTGAGCGTGCTCAGCCAAGCTCCGGCTGTAACGTGAAGGCGCTGTGGGCTGAGAGCCGACCTGCCGGTCGTGATTTAAGCACAGAGAAAGAGATTAAAGAAGAGAGACAGAGAGAAGGAATTGTAAGAAGATCTGAGTGGGAGAGGCAGCGCATGCAAATCACTCATATTTAATTAGGTGCGCCTGAAGGATGAGGTGCGAGCAGCGTGGAGCGTCCAGAGGCCAGAGGCGGGGCTGTGTCATCTCCAGAAATAAGAAGCGTTTGAAAGAAGGGGAACGCGACAGGTTTATGGCGTGTGAGTGACATTTGGCCAGCGGGCCTGAGGGATGAGGAAAAGCAGAGCTTGCATCGGCTCTGTGGTTCTTCACCACAAACTCCGGATCAAATAATAAAGATCAGCACAACTTCACGGACCACGAGGCATGGAATGTGTGTGTGTGTGTGTGTGTGTGTGTGTGTGTGTGTGTGTGTGTGTGTTATAGCAAAACCAGCTGCGATTAAAAAAGTATGGAAAGTAACAGACAGGAAAAGTAGACATGTCACACATTTAGTTACTTGACAGTTGATTTGCCTGATGAAGTGATACTGCATTTATGAAAAGATTCCAACAAACATACAGGACTTGGATGTGTCCTGACAGCTCAGCGCTCCTGACCAGTTAGACCAGACTTAGCAGTCAATGCTAAGTGTAATTAGTGGCACATCAGACGAACATGTCATGGTTACCAAGGATTCTGTCACATTTCAGCTGTGAGTTCTTTGATGGGAAAACCAGAGCAGAACTGCCGTTGCTTTATATACTGTGTGTATATATATA
>QMIH01000589.1:154281-178411 GCA_003987875.1 Clarias batrachus | reverse complement strand
TATAAAGAGAGAGAAAGAGAGAGAGAGAGAGAGATCTGACAAACGCTCTAAAAGAATGATAAGAAGTTGAAAATTATAAATTAAACTATAAAATAAAGTTATAAATTAAGTAATAACAAATTAGTTCTTGAAACACAATAAAGGCCCCATTGAAATTTATTCAAAATGTTAACTGAAATGTTAACTAAAAAAATAGTTCAAAAGGTTCCGGGAAGATTACCCAAGTGTTCCAAAAAATTATAATCAAAACATTCCCAGAATGTTAAACAAATGTAAAATAAAAAAAATAAAAAAATACATGCAATATTTCCGAGACCTGCAAATATTGTTCTTGAAATATTACACAACCTGAAAATATTCTCAAATCATTTCCCAAACATTCCCAGAACATTATCCTAACAATTCCCAGAACGTTATACTAAACATTCTAAGAATATTATCCTAAACATTTCCAGAACATTATACTAAGCGTTTCCACATTATCCAGATCATTCCCATAACGTTACCTTATACGTTCCCAGAACATTATTCTTAATATTTCCAGAATGTTATCCTAATCATTCCCATAACCTAATCAATCAACCTAATCAGTCCCATAACATTATCCTAAAAATTCCCAGAAAATTATTTTTAACATTCCTAGAACATTATCCTAAAAATTCCCAGAACATTAATCTAAACATTCCCAGGAAATTATCCTAATCATTCCCGTAAAGTTATCCTAAACATTTCCTGAACATTATTCTTAACATTCC
Source organism: Clarias batrachus (assembly GCA_003987875.1). NCBI lineage: Eukaryota > Metazoa > Chordata > Actinopteri > Siluriformes > Clariidae > Clarias > Clarias batrachus. The sequence goes on along the minus strand of QMIH01000589.1, from coordinate 177,656 downwards.
CAGAAGACTATCCTAACTATTCCCAAAACATCCAGAACACTGGAGTTGAAAAGTTCCAGGAACCAAAAATTAAAACATTCTAAGAACATTCTGCTAACCTACAGTTGTTATCTAGGCCTGTTACTTTCTTCTTTTTAACATTTAATTTTTTAAAATAAATAATTTTCTTAGGCCTTTCTCCTCACAACAAAATTCAATTCAATTCAATTTTATTTGTGTAGTGTTTTTAACAATTGCCATTGTAAAGCATAAAGCAGCTTTACATAATCAAAATGATGAGATTGTTCCTGATGAACAAGCCAGGGGTGACGGTGCTCAGAAAAAAACTCCCTGCACTGTAAACCCGAATTAGTTGGCAAAACTCAGAAAATTTGAGGTAATCAGTTACATAAAATGTTTAAAGTAATGCTGTTTCCAATTGTAAGTAAACAGAACTATGAGTTTGTGAGTTTGTTGTACTCATTCATATTAATTGTTATTTACTTGCATTATTGAGTCGCCTAACTCACACTATTTAATAGCAATTATAATTTTTTTAGTTGTTGCAAATCAAATAAATTGTTGTTGGTCTTTCGGCTGTTCCTGGCGATGGGTCACCACAGCAGGCGATCTAATCCACACACAAGCTTGGCACAGGTTTTACACGAGATGCCCTTCCTGGCACGACCCTCACATTTTATCTGGGCTTGGGACAGACACTTCATCCAGTTGTTGTGAATCGAACCCGGGTCTCTCACATGGCAGACGAAACCCCTCCCACTGAGCCGCCAGTGTCCTATTGCCCTGATGACCTCAGACACAAAATCACTAGTCTGAAAGATTTTAAGTTGGTGGAACTTTAAGGTGACAGTTACTGTTACTGAAGTACTTACAGATACCTAAAACATCAAATTTGTTCAGCTAACTTGAAAAGTGTTGTTTATACAACCTCATAAACACCGAAAATTCTAAATACTCATCAAGGTCTATTCATTTGAACTAATTGTAATTATTTAACTTAACAGCACTCAATATGTTTAATTACTGTGAGCATTAGGGTTTACAGTGTGAGATGGTGATAGGAAGAAACCTTCTCACACTGAGAAGTGAGGAACCAGACTCAACAGGGAACCCATGCTCATCTGGGTGATAACGGAGAGCAGGGATTGATCTGCACTCATACTGTGTGTTAGGAGGCTGGAAGTTCAGTATAACAGGAGACGTGTTTAAGTTCATATGGAGTCCAGTTGGTTATTGGAGGCTCAGGTAGACTGTAGGAGACTCCAGTCCTGAACTATCGAGAGACTGCAGTCACGAGTCCTCAGAGGACAGCTGTCTGCATCAGCTGAGGACAGGACCTTCTTCAGTGTTTAGTGGAACCGTCCCCAGTCACCACACGCATCCCGGACAGACCACACGTGGCGACGAGATCTCCAACCAGAAGTGAGACACCAGGATGAGTCAGACAGGTCCAGAGTACGGAGGGGGTCTGGATATATTCAGAATCTTTTTACTGTGAGTGTTAGAAGGATGTTTGAAGCCCGACAAAACATGAATGGCTGAATGAAGTTAAAACTGAAATCTATAGATCCTCGCTGGCAGTAAAATCTTAAATGATGTAAATTTGATGTGTGTGTGTGTGTGTATGTGTGTGTGTGGGTGTGAGAGAGAGCCATGCAGGTCGTGACTCATCACAGATAATCAGCGCTGAGCATCTCGAGACGCGTGTAATGGCCTGATGAGACGGTAAATATTTGCGTGTGGATGTGACAGAGTGAAGATTAAGACATCAAGGGAGTGTTTCCGTGAGACTAATTCACGAGACTCCGAGTGAATTTCCAAAGACCGGCGTAGCGGATTAATCAGCGTCTCGGGAAACAGAGACTCCTCACAGCGTACAGGCTTAAAGAGCTGTTTCATGAGTTTAGTATTAAAGCGGCGTTCAGATTAACCTGTCTGTGTGCCTTCTGTCTGTCTGTCTCTCTGAAATCACCAGCATGCCTTGAAGTTAATGAGGGAATTTTATTTGGGCCGTAAATGCCTCATATGCACACACACACACACACACACACAAACACACACACACTTGTGAATTTAAGCGCACTGCTCAGGCTGAAACAAAAGCAGTCATTGTCCTCCACATGGTGAAGTTATCAGCGGTCGAGTGAGGAAAAACACTCCCCAAAACACACACACGTCCTGATTCGAGCACGTAACCCACAAATCAGGTCAGAGCATGCTGCAGAAAACACACACACACACACACACACACACACACACACACACACACACACAATCACACACATACAAGAAGCGTAAAAATCCCATCAGACCTGAGAAGGTGTTTGGCGCTACTTCAAATATGACCATTTCAGCATTGAGACATCAGGACAACGAAACATCCGCCTTTTTCCACTTTCTCTGCTTGCTTTCTCAAGTGTAAAATGAAACACACAGACACACACACACACACACACACATTGTGTGTACAGCTGTTGTATGAAATGACCTGAAAATTTAACATACACAAAAAGTTGCTTTGAAGTTCAATAACAGAGGGATTAGCATGCTACGTATTGTATACGTCACACTAGTTTATTATTAAGCTAAAGTTAGAACTAGCCTGAACTAGCGGCAGGGATTTTTGGCACCGATTACTAGCGGCCTTGTTTAAATTAAGCTAGCAAGCAAGTCAGCTATTTGCATTATCGGTTAATTTTACCTGACAATCGGTGGACAAGAACATGAGCAGGTATACAAATCTGAAAAGTGATTGTTTTCACTAAGAATTATACCCTATGTTCTCAAACCTTTACGTAGCTGTCTTCCCACTGGCAGACCAATGTTTTAGAAGTCACTACTATGGCTAGCATATAATAAGTGTTTAATCTCGTAGTATGTTACATAACGTCATACATCATTTGCAGATCCAGGCCGAACCCTAACAACTCACCAGTTGAGTTTCCTCTCAGCTCATAAAAATGCTCTTTAAAAAGTCCAGATGTTTTCATTACCTCACTTCAACTGTCTAGAGTCACATTAACCAGCAATCCACTCCAGCGCACCAGGGCCATCTCGACTTTGTACAAAATATCATTCACTCCCTCAATCATTCTCTAGAGCACCCTGGACAGAGTAATCCATCACAGGGCACAAGAACATACAAACACACACTTTTTCACAATTTTGGTAATTTAGGAATGCTAATTGGGCCTACTCTGCATGTCTTTGGACTGTGGGAGGAAACCAGAGTTCCCGGAGGAAAACCTACCAAGCATGGGAAGAACATGCAAAACTCCATGCACACAGACCTGAGGTGGGAATCGAACCCGAAACATGGAGGGGCGGGGCCCCGCTGAATTTTACACTACAGCATTAACCCAGTTAAACCACTGACACCTTGTGACCTGTAGTCATTCCACAACTCTAATGTTCTTTACATTTTCTATTATCCATATATAATTGTAGATTTTTTGTGCACATCTTAGTCTCTCTAATATAAACCTGTACATTCTCTCTCTATATATATATATATATATATATATATATATAGAGAGAGAGAGAGAGAGAGAGAGAGAGAGAGAGTGACACTCTCTGAGTGTGATAACTCTAATATTAGAGAGAGAGAATGTACAGTACAGAGCAAAAGTTTGGACACCCCTTCTCATTCAGCGAGGTTTCTTTCTTGTGTTCTTTATTGTGTTCTTTAGCCTAAACGCGTCTCTTCTGCTTGTTCCCTGTCCTTAGCAGTGGTTTCCTAGCAGATCTTCTAGCATGAAGGTCTGATTCACACAGTCTCCTCTTAACAGTTGTTCTAGAGATGTGTCTGCTGCTAGAACTCTGTGTGGCATTGACCTGCTCTCTGATCTGAGCTGCTGTTAACCGCCGATTTCTGAGGCTGGTGACTCGGATGAACTTCTCCTCCGCAGCAGAGGTGACTCTTGGTCTTCCTTTCCTGGGACGGTCCGCATGTCAGCCAGTTTCTTTGTAGCGCTTGATGGTTTTTGTGACTGCACTTGGGGACATTTTCAAAGTTTTCCCAATTTTTCGGACTGACTGACCTTCATTTCTTAACGTAATGATGGCCGCTCGTTTTTCTTTACTTAGCTGCTTTTTTGTGCCATAATACAAATTCAACCATACTTTTGGTCTGTACTGTATATAATATAAATCTGTACATTCTCTCTCTCGCTCTCTCTGAGTTTGATATTAATATTAGAGTTGTGGAATGACTACAGGTAAACAGGTAATAAGGTGTCAGTGGTTTAACTGGGTTAATAGTATAATATGTCTTACACTTTTGTGTATTTAATTTGTATATACTGCTTTATCTTGTATACAGGGTCACGGGTGGCCTGGAGCTTATCCCAAGAGACTTAGGGTTAACCCTTAGAGTAACTCTTAGGTGGGGTGCACCATGGACTAGGTGCCAATCCATCGCAGGACACACACAAACATACTATGGACATTTCGGAAATGCCAATAAGTCTATTCTGCATGACTTTTGTCCTGTAGAAGGAAACCCACCAAGCACAGGGAGAACATGCAAACTCCATGTACCCACACCTGATGCGGGAATCCAACCCTTGACTCTGGATAAGCAAAGCACCTATTTAATTGTATATTTGCATATCTCTTACTTATATTTAAGAATAATACTTGCTTATATCTCTTATACAAGTTTTCCTGTTACTGCAGTGTCATTTTCATTTTTATAGCATTCCCAAAGTTCTATCTATCTATCTATCTATCTATCTATCTATCTATCTATCTATCTATCTATCTATCTATCTATCTATCTATCTATCTATCTATCAAGAACAGAAAATAACAGAAACTAATTTGAAATAATATTCCCCTTTCATAAGAGTGAAACAAGTCTATAAACAACGTACAGAAATGAAATATTTTAAATCCATCAGTCAATCAGAATCCAGAACTCAGCAGAGGTTTAAGGTAAAAACACTAATGTACAGTATGTCGATGCCATACATTAGTAACGTTCAGCTAATTGTCTAAATGAATGCTATTTTCATAAACCGTAGCAGATCACTCTGAGACATGATGCAAACCTGAAGTTTTATTTGAGTATTTTTAGGTACTAAATCATGAGCAATAATAACAATGCTTATGCTACTGGATAAGTTTTTTCTCTTTTCCTCCATGTGTGTGCATTCTGCGTTATCCGCTATCAGACAAATGAAAGAGTTTCTCACAGTTTCTGTAAATCTCCTGCTGTTGTCTGTAAACTGCACAGTTGGAGACGTTGCTGCTCGAACACACTGACTAAACCTGATGAGATTCCTCCCTGGTGGTCTCCATAAACAGCTAAAGCGCTTCTGGGACTATAAAGCACTGCACGGGAGAATTTTAATTTATCTGACGGTAAAGAGACCAAATTGATTCCTACAGAGCTAAACCTTAGCCGATCGTTTTCTCTGCATTTCAAGGACATTCCTGCTGCTGAGGATTTCAGCCTGTAACCTTGATAAACATTGCAAAACAGGGACAATGTCTGGCGAAGCAGCCCTATTTTTTTCAGGTCAGTTATAATGTCTTTCAAATTTTTTAAATGTTTTAAAACACTCTTAGTATTAATAATTCTGATTTCTAACAGAAATTGATTTTTATGGACATTTATGGACATGAATGCGCATCTACACATTCATGCGTATTTTCACACTCCCTGGACATTTCCATTTAAATTATATTTCAATTTCCATAATCGAAGTTTTCTATATTTTAGTTCTTATTTTGTTCCATGATTTATTTCTTATTGATAATGTTTTTTTTAAGGTCACGGCCGGTTGTACAGTATAAGCATTTCACTGCATATCGTACTGTGTATGTGACAAATAAAGTTTAATTTGAATTAAGCTTAAGCCTGGCTAATCACAGCACTATAACTGCTTATAAGCTTGCATTGTAAATGTTTATGACCACGCTGTAGCTTTAACTACACTGTTATGTCTGCTTGTTTTGTTTTCTAGTAAAAAACTTTTATGTATGTCTGGAACACAAATATTTTAATACGTTTTCAGAAACTTTTCCCACCATTTTTACTTTCTAGCTACAAAATTAACTTCATTATGAACTACATTCATAATTCAAAAACTCCAGAAATTTTTTTAGCCCACAGGCGATGACCCCAAGCCCCGCTTCCCGGCCTCCAAACTCCCCAGATCCCAACCCGATCTAACAGCCATGCGATGCACCAGACAAACAAGTCTGATCCACAGAGGCCCCGTCCCACAACCCACAGGCGTTGAATGACCCACTGTCGAAATCACCACGGCACACCTTCAGAAACGCTCTGGTGGGACCCAAAACCTAGTGTAGGTGTTGTTAATGTTAATGTTTTCAATGTTATGGCTGATCTGTGTGTATACAGTATGTGTATATAGTATGTGTATATAAACATTTGGTGTAGAAACATTTAGGAAGTCATAATTTTTGGTTGCCACAAATTTTATTTCTTGAAAGTAGCTTTTCAGTTCTTTGTATTCAATTGATTCAAATCCTTATGTTTGAAAAAGGTAGAAGTGTGTATGATCTACTTGTTCTTAGTATTTTGTTAATTTGCTAGTTTATTCCATTAACACTCTCATCTGGACTTCAGGTTCAGTTGTAGGTTATGAATATTTCTATACGACCTCTAAAAAACTTTTATAGATAGAAAGATAGAAAGATAAGGTTTTTCATGATGAAGCTATTGGTGTGATCCAGGGCTGTAGGGATGAGGATGTTGAAAATGTGCTTTGATTGAAAAGATTGAAAATCTTTGAATTAATCAATAGTATAATTATCGAAAAAAGGGCAAACAACAAAATAAATTGTGTATAATTATATAAGAATTGTGTAAAAATGTATCATTTAGATTTTAACACAGATGTGGCTCATGAAAAGTTTTAAAATACAATTTCTGATATTTAAAAAAAAATCTCTATCTATGAGGACTACCAAAGATTCTAAAAAAAGTTAGTCATGTAACAGTAACAGGCTACGGAATCGTATCATATTGTATTGTGCCACATATCGTATCATAACGTCTTCACTTGTATTGTCGTCACACTGCTTTGTCGTTGTATCGTTGTATCGTTTGCAAGCCTGACATTTAAACCCCTATAATAAGTACATCATCAAACAATGTAAAAAAAATATCCTAATTATGAATTCCATGATGAGGAAAATGATATGGAGAATATATTTTCCACCATAGCAAGAATCCATCATAAAGACCTTTTTTAGCCCTTGCTGCTTTTAGCAACACGAAGGCGCTCAATTAAAAGCCAATCTGCACCCATCATTCTTGTCACTTCAAACAAAAGATTATTACTCTGATCCGCCCAGCTCATTAATCTCTCAGCGAGAGGCGGCCAGAGAGGGTCGCAACGGAGAAATGCACCACACGGGGTGGAATCGTGAAGTTTCTGTCAGCTGATATCCATTCAAACTTGAACTGTTTGGTGATATATATATATATATAAATGACTTACGAACCATGTCATGGATGTCATTACAGCACAGTACGGAGATGAGACTCTTAGCCGCAGTAAAACGTTTGAAGGTTACAAACATTTTAAAGAAAGCTGTACGAGTGTGAATGACGAACCAAGCCGAGGTGGCACACTGCGGTCAACTGCACCCTTGATCCTTGACAATCAAGTCATCATTTACTAACATGACTTCAACACCTCGCTCCAGCCATTATTACATGTTTGAGTAATTAAAGGAGTTCCTGATAGACCAGAGTTTTAGATGTGAAGACTTTCTGAGAAGATCTCAGATGAAGTCACCATGATGGTATCCAAGCACTAGTGAAACACCTGGATAAGTGCATTAGTGTAGAAGGGGATTGTTTTGTCTTCGTGACCTTATTGACCATAGCACACAGACCTTTCTAGATCCTGTCCATAGGGTTTTCTTGGCAAGTATATTGGAGTGGGTTGCCATTTCCTTCTTCAGAGGAGTTTGTAAACACTAATTAGCCTTATCTGCATGCCTTTGGACTGTGGAAAGAAACCAGAGAATCTGGAGGAAACCCACCTAGCACAGGGAGAATATGCAAACTCCATGCACACAGACCCAACGCGAGAATCGAACCAAGGAACTGGAGGTGCAAGGCGCCACTGTGCAACCAACTGCGGATTACATACTGTATACTTAAAAACACTAATAGAGAAATGAAGGGAGTTCTCAGACTCGCAGAACTGTATTCTGTAATTCTGCACAATCAAGTCTCACACTGACATTGTGAGAACAAGTGAAAACATTTGATGGTTGATGCCTGAAGCAGATTTTCTACACAGATTATAGAAATGCAGATGTGTGTTTTATGGCTGTTGGACTGAAAAAGGAATCAGGAACTCCGAAGAGTGAAGGGTGCCGTCCAGCGCTGCTCCAGTCGCAGCCCAAAATCAGACCAAAATAAATTTAACTACACCTCAAGTCTCCGGCACGCATTAGAACTCTAATCACAGCAGTGAACTGAACACCAAATGGAAAAGTTGTTGGATGTTTATTGTAAAACTGACATGAACCTGCACCAAAGACTGGTCTTGAAATGCTATAAACGCTCTAAAAGATTTAACTCTTACAGAAACTAAGCGCTCGTTCAGAAGGTGTTTACATATCCAACAACTTTGTGAAAGATTCTGCAAATAAGGAACTTTTACAGCATCCCCCAGGAAACACCAGTTTGTTTCGCTTCTGCTTTGGTGTATAAATGGCCATGCAGGTAAAATAAAATAAAAATTTCTTCAGTGATAAAGGGTTTACAGCACCATTAAACATCTAAAGGAAACTTTGGAAAGATTAACTGCTTTCACATTCTGAAGAAATCAGAAGGACATCCAGAACATCTAACAGGAACTGAAGAAATCCCTGGTGTAGAATATAAAGAACATCTGAAGTCTTCTAGAAGATTATGTGTTGGTTAATGAAAAAATCTGCAAGAACGCTTAAGACACATAAGGATTATGGTTAGGACAGGGAAGCCATGAATGGTTTTTCTGACAAGATGAGGAAGATCATCATTTTAAAAGATCTTCCAAGGAACGAAAAGTTAATTAGAAACAAATTTCTTCAATGATTGTCCAGGATGTTCTTGGAAGTTCTTTAATAGGTTCTTTAGATGGTCATGGAAGAGAAGAATAGTCAGACTGTTCAAATGTTCTTGAAACTTGAGGAATCTGCTGCTGAGACAATCTAAAGGACTTAAGATCATCTTCCAGGTTGTTCTGCTTTAAAGGACTCCCTAAAGACCTAAAGTAAAAATTCTGATGTTAAATCTCTAAGAGCTGCTACAATATCTTCCAGGAACACAAGACACAACCCTAGCATGAATAGCTCCAAAAGATCTTCCAAGCCATGCTAGTTCTGGTTCTGACCCAATCATTTACATTTTAACTTTTAAAATATATTCTATGGATAATAATCCCTCTGAAAATAGAACTTAACATTCTACTTAAGGCTCTATTATCTATAAACCTCTGATCTTTTTATATATATATAAAAAATGGTTCTAATGATAAGCCATCAGAAATGTCTGTAAAGATCTTCCCGAAGCTCAAAGGGTTCTGCTGTTGAGATAATCGCGAGAAAAAAAAGATCAGAAAGATCTTTCAGGAACCTCTGGTTCTGCTGGTATGACAATAAAGTTCTAGGAACCTTAAAGGTTTTCCAGAACAGTGAAAGTTCCGAGAGAAGAAATCTGGATAAAAGAAAAAGACACACACACACACACACACATAGACACTAAAGAAGTAACAGTTGACAGCCAGACCATTGAGATCTAATGTAAAGTTATTAGAACTCAGTACAGACACATCCATCACTCTTTTGTTTTCAGCTTCACGGACAAGACAGGAGGGACAGAATCACACACTTGTCCTCTCACGTCCAGATTCCACTGCTGTTCCTGGGAAAGCCGGAATTATTAGTATATGGGGGGAAAGAGAGAGAGACATAGAGAGAGAGAAGTCTGCTTGCACAAAACCTGCCAGAAGGTTACACTGCCTGTGTGTCATAAATTACCCGTGACAGTCCACCAGAACGGGGGCTGCGGTGTAGGGGGGCTGAGAGAGAGAGAGAGAGAGAGAGACGGGGGTGGTGGCAGCTTTCTTCTCGCCCCCGCTTGATGAACGAGCCTCAGAACAAGGCAGAGAATACATCATATCACCTCTAATGGGGCCCCATTTCCCCGGCCATAACTCAGCCGTTTAAAAATAGAGAGGAACGGGTGAAATATGGCGCCGTATATCGGGCCGGGCCTGACACTTTTACGAGTCCTCCCTACACTACGGAGGCACTGATTGCTATTTCAAAAGAAGCCCGTCACGTCCTGCACTGAGCACAACCAGCTGCTGCCGAGGGAGAGACGGAAAATTATGGCCTCCGAGATTTGGGTTATCTTTTCAGAGAGTCGTTCAAGCCGCTGATTTACAGTGTTTGCGCTCGGCATTATTAAAAACCCGAAATCTGCGGCCATGCCATCGCTCAGGCACATGTGGGAAATTCCGTCGTCAGGGGGGAAAGAACAAGTACACACGGAAAGACAAAAAGGTTAACACTTATGTGGACTTTTCTTCTTCATCTACTTCTTTTCTCTGTCTGTGTGGGTGTGTGTAGGACAGAACCCATGCCTGCTGAACTTTCTAAAGACGGGATGGGCTTGGGGGAGAATGCTGCCTTCAGTATGTACGATGTCAGAACTCTGAGCTACACAGTGGAAGAATGCCACCATGAGTGCCGATGTTAGCACCGGTCGGTCTACGTTAGTGTTGAAACTAAACACAAGTTAAAGTGGAAATGACTTTGGATTTTCATAGGTTGGGAGGTTGGTTTCAAGCATTAGTTAAATGCTGTATAATAAATGTGTGTGTGGGTAACAAGTTTTACAGCTCAGCTCCAAAGGCTCTAAAGGCAGCACTCCAAAAGGCAAAGCAGCCTTCATGGCTGAGCCCATATTTCCTTATCACTTACAGGTGCACATTCACGTTCTTTGTATTTGTATGCAAGACTGGGTTTCTGAGATTTACATTCAAATGGTCTCCTACTTTAGGAAAAACCCTGTGAGTTTTATGGAAATTTCTTCTCCAGACATGTTTCTAACACTGGAACCTGTTCCAGTAACTTCAGGTGTGGTTCCACTACAGCAACCCTTTTAAGAAAAAAAAAAAAAACTTTCCAGAAGAGAAGAAACTCTTGAAGGAACTGAAGAACCTTAAAGATTTTTTGATCACACAGGAACTCTTTTAGGAACTTTAAATCTTCAAACACTCCTGGAATTCTTTCAGGAACTCAAGAGCTTCAGATGTGTCGCCATAGCCGAGCTCTTTTCATTTTAGAATGTCAGAATCGCAGGTTTTCCCATCGCAGGAACCTCTTTCAGGAAGTTAGCAACACTTTTTGGCATTCATGACCTTTAGGTATGTTTCCATTAGCGAGCTTTGTTGTACCCTGTATCATTGTCAGGACGGTGTAAATACTTTCAGGAACGTCTGGCATGTTTGCGAAACAGGAACCTTTTCAAAAATTCTTTGCATTCCCATTGCTGGAACCTTTTCTGGAACTCTTTTATGAATTCAGGACCATGTTGACCTGTTTTAGCACTAAATGAGCCAGGCTTTAGCTTTCGTACTGTACTTGATATGAACTTTTTCAGAGTTTCCTTTGGACCAGGAATTGAAGAGTTAACTGGTTTTACTGGCTAAAGTCAGCCGCAAGGTTTATATAATTATGTGGAACGCTATTGGTTAAGGCAAGCTAGGTTATGTTGGGTTGTTATTAAGTAAGCTAGCTAGAATCCGCAAGACAATGTTGTGTACCTGCTAGCATAGGAGTTGGCTAGCTACTGAGTTGCTCTAGATATCTAGCTACTATAGCTAGTTTAGACAGTAGGCATTCGATCCTAATTAAAGATGTAAATTCCAGCTTCTCACTAGCACTTCCTCTACCTTTCTTCTGCGCTCTATAATTTTTTACAAGAGTTTTTGACCCCACAGAAAAACATGTAAACTTCAATACTCAGCATGTTCGACTCTTTCCTGTTGTTAAACTGGGCTCAGCTCGAGCAGATGCGTCTCTGTTAGAGCACTCCTCCGTCTCTTTGTACTCGACAGCACCGATGGAATCAGCTCGTAAAGTTATTAGGCGCTATCTCTGACCTTGACTTTTATTAGCGTGGTATTTATGGACCATTTTAACAGATTCTTTTTTTTTTTGTAGGGGAGTTAGCTATGTACTACGCATTTCAGAAACGTCTTCCAAAAGCACTCCTTCAGCTCCGCCCCCATATTCCCCATAGATCAGTCTATTAAACTCCATCCTGGACTTCTGCCACAAGCACATCATTTATCTCAGGGCCGGCCAAGAAGAATTATTGTTGTGTAAATCTCCAACCCTTTTAGGAGATCAAAGTTCCAAGACATAAATCACATTAGCCCACAAATCCAACACACACACACTCACACACACACACACGAGGGAGATTCTTGGGTCATTGTTTTCCTCTTTTCCTCTCCTCGCTCCCCCACCCGTTCTTTTCCCTTTTTTTTTCTTTTCCAGCTTCTTCCCCAGGACACTGATTTCTCCTTGCTGGTTTGTGTTCCTAATTTTTTCGATCGGTTTCTGATTTTTAGATCTTCAACTTGACATAAACTGACCGGACGAACAAAAAAGGACCTGATTTTCTTTTCCACAACAGCGAACCTTCAACAAACTTTTACAGTTAGAATCATGAGTGTTGATGAGACAAGACCACGATGGTCATAAACACCATCAGCTGTGTGTTTATTGCAACAAGGGAACTCTCACAGGTTCAGTTCGTCTCCAGCAAACGTCTCATGTTTTCCATCACTGGACCCTTTTAAGGAACTAGTGCATTCGTTCAGAAAGTCTGGGACTTCTGGTGTATTTGGAGAACCTGCTTGAACGCCCACCAGCGGTTCTGTGTGATGCAGCAGATCCCATCTGAGCGAGACTCGAGTTGTTGTCTGGCTCCACGTCGCTCTTCCTCCGTGTCAGGAAAGGATGTAGAAGTGCCGGAGGTTGCGGTGACGGTGTGCCGGAGTGAAGCCGTGTGACAGCGCTGATGTTCCAGACCTCGTGTCTGCTCACTGATTCTATCAGCTAACAAGCCTGAAGAGACAAAATAAAGAGCACGCAGGCTGAGAGATAAAAATGAGGAATTATCGCTCTTCACCTGGCCTCATGTGTCTGTGCGCTCTGACGGCTTTCACAACACACACATCTGCCGGGGAAATGAACTGACAGCCAGAGGAGAGACAGAGAGATGACAAGCAGAGGGTGGAAGGGAGGGAATACATAAAGAGAAGAATGAGGAGATTAGAAGACAAGAGAAGTGGGAGATTAGAAAGGCAAAGCAAGAAAGAAATAGAAAAAGAGAAGAGAAGAGAAACTTGGGGAGATTAGAAAGAAAAAAGAAAGAAAGAAAAAACGAAAGAGTAAGTGTAAAGAAAAACACCCATTTCTTTTTTTCTTTCTTCTCTCTCTCTCGTTTTTCTTCATGACGTTTCAGCTTGCAGAGTAAATAGTCAAGAATAATTGCAGCTGCTGAGACAGGGCCGATTTTATTTGTGTGTGTGTGTGTGTGTGTGTGTGTGTGTGTGTGTGTGTGTGCGTGTGTGTGTGCGTGTGTGTGTACACAAAGAGCGTCTGGAGGAGAGCTCAGACAGAGAGCTTCAGATCCTAACAGATGATTGTGTTCTTAAGACCAGATAATGTCTGTAAGCTCACTGCAGTCTTACACAAACACACTGCGGAGCGGCAGCGACACAACAAACAGCACCGATCACTTCCCCGTCCTGCATCGCATTCCTCTCCTTTCTTTCTTCTTTCCTCCCTCAGCATTACTCCTCTGTAGCCCACACCGAGTTGCCTTTGATTTAAATGTGCTAATTAATCGGCCAGTTTGATCCAGTCTCCCTGAAGCCATCTTCACACTCGAGGTTGTGCTGTTGTACTGAATAACATCATGGCTGTGATATGCAATCTGTGCTGATATCCATCACAACAGTACTCGCTCTTGTGTGATATCGCTTAGTTAAGTGAACAACCTGTCGCCGTGGAAACCATAACATATGAGAATGAATAGGATGCTGTCTTATATAGGAAGCTTTCCGTGGCTGATGTTACTGGAGAGAGCTGGAGCTAGAAATCGAAAGCGCTGTGAGATTTGGAGTTTAATCCTGGGAGAAACCGTTCCCTCTAAAATGAGAAACATCGCAATCGTGAAACGTACCGTTTTAGGTTTATTTTCCAGTTCATCTGCCTGTCTGAGATCCTTGTTAGCGGCGTGTGTGAAAAGCTGAATGTTCATAAGATTTAAACACAATGACAGGATGAATTAAACAGGATGACCTTCATAACCAGGTGATGGACTGATTAGGTTTCAGATACGAGCCAAAAAGAGTCAAGGACACAACAAGGTCACGTCTCCATCCACACGCATCCATCTCTTTGCTTTGTCTTTTCCTTTCTTTCAAGTATCAACTGAGTGATCCTGAGATTAAACCATGAGCCACTGTGAAGTAATCGTTTCTAAGTCATACCAAACCATCCGTATTGTTTTATTTACAGCTACAAAGCTAACTAGCTTCTAACACAGGACCGAATCCCAAATCCCTCCCTAACCCCTGATCAAGGGCACTACTCGGTATGAGGTACAAGGGATTGTACACCCTACGTAGGGTACTAGCTTTCCATTTGACGCTATTTAGCATTCGACCCCAGAACCTGGAATTTAACAGAGTAATAGAGTTAACAAAGTGTAATAAGTTTCTCAGGACTGTCCACCACCTCCATGGTTTATTCTCTTCACCTTTTGGCTACAGAGTACCGCTAAGTACACTACTTTCACCTCCTGTTAATTCGCTTGCGCTCCCTAACTCTGCCAGTTGGAGTTAGTGGGCGGAGCAAAATAAAGCTACACATTATAACACTTAACACTATAACACAGGGTAAATAAAGCTACACATTATAATCTGTTGATAATAAATGGTGTCTGTGGAACTGTTGTATAAAAGCGGTACCACACTTGGGGTCATACTGAAATTAAGCACTGAGAGATGTGAGATTAAGTATTTAATCCTGACACAAACATCACTGAGATATGTGTTAGCGGTTAAACCATAAGCAACTGGGAAGTTCGCGTCATCTCTATTTTTGAAGACTGTCACCTTATAAACTTGACAGGAAGCCCCTCCCACTTGCATATGATGTGTGCCTGTGTAACCCCACCCCCAGAAATCATACACCCAGATACGGATATTATTTATAATTTGTTGGCGAGCCCTTGTCACCCTCCACGTCTCTGAGTCAAAGCATCCTGAGAACGACTCACTGACGATTCCTGAGCAAGAGGCGGGGAATTTTTACAGACCTGTAAACGTCTGGTTCCATCCCCTGGAACAAGACGTGTAAAGCCACCTGGGGTAAGTTCACCCCCCCCCCCACCCCACCCCGCGTCTAGTCATCTAGCCCCCTAAGCAAATGCAGTATAGTGGCCTCACACCATGATGACGGGCTAATATCCAGCTTATAGCAGGTTTTAAAAGGAAGGTGTCGGCCCTTACGCCTCTGTCCTTCGTCGTCCGGCTACCGAGTCATAAAGCCGTGAAACAGAGTGCTAAGGAGTGCTGAGGAGGAGGAGGAGGAGGAGGAGGATTTTACTGCACTCAGCTGTTCTGAGCTGTCAGAGACGTGGTTAAATTAGGGTGGTCACATGACACTTTCGGGGCTGCTGGGATACTAAAAACATCGTGTGAGAAAGGTGTTTATTAAAGGAGTAGCTCGAGCCAGATAGCTTCAGGGGAATCACACAAACGCCCACACACACACACATACACACACAGAGTTGTAAGTTTGAAGCTACTAACCTCACATCCTATCCGGCAGGTTTATAAAAACAATCACAACCAAGAGAATTACTGTCTGTAAAATAAAAAACACATGCTTTTAATTTGTTACCTTTTTTAATCAAATGAAAAACATGTCTCATGCTAGCTTACTAGCCTAGCATACACTTTAGATTAGACTCAGATCCTATCTTATCTTATCTGGTTTAATATCGATTGACAGCAAAAACCTTACTTGCGTATCATTGTTCAGTTTCCTAAATAACAGCTGAAGTTACATCCTTCATGTACAATACAACGGAAGTAGCAGCAGTTTAGGTCAGAATTTCTAGATCAATATAAGCTACAAGGTCCGTTCAAGTTGACCGGGACTTGGTGATGAAATTATTGATTCTTGGCGATGCTAAGAATCTAAGCTGCAGTAAAACATTTAAACGGTGCAAACATTTTAAAGCAAGCTGTACGTCCGTGAATAATGATCTCGGCAGAAGTGGCTCGGGTGTTCCCATGAACATTCAGAGAGGGAAAATCCTTGAAAATGGACGGATAACTTGTTTCCAATTTGCGGAAGAGACACACCTGTCTGCGGGAACTGTACACACAATCATTCACTAACACCACGGCTGAGAGTTATTGCCACATCCCCTGTACAGTCCTGACCTCGCTCCAGGACATTTCCACAGTAAAGGAGTTCCTGGGAGGCCGGAGTTTCAGATGCGATTCAGGTGTGATGGGGGTTTACTGTACTTTCAGAACTACGATCAAAAGTCTCGCTTTGACTCAAACACACCTTTCAGCATTCCAAATGATAATTCGTACCAAGAACTTTTTTTCCATATGAACAAATTGTCCATGTACAGGTTTTTATTTTGGCAAGTACATGACAAGCTGGGTTTTTTTGTTTTGTTTTTGTTTTTGTCTTTTTCAAAACTTAACATCAGAGTTTAGCGAGAATTTTCAGCCACTATTTCGTCAGCGATCCTCCAGACGAAAGAGGATGAAGTTCTATTAATCTGAGTAAAAAAGAATGAGTGTCATGTGTGTGTGTGTGTGTGCGTGTGCGTGTGTGTGTGTGTGAGGAGTCATGTTGAGATTATTCATGGCCTTAGGGAGCAGTGTTCAAACATTCACATGTCTTTCTGTCTTTCAAAAGCAAGTAACAGCCCGAACAAGTCAGACAGAAGCGACTCCTGAGCACTGAGTCAGGCCCGGCACGTGCCACAGGTAGAGTGGAATCTCAGTGACGGGCAACAAAGCTGCCTCTCACAACCACCTGCTCTACAGACCAAACCTGGGGTCCAACATTTTTATTTACTTCTCCGCTCACAGCTTTAATTCATATGTCTAATTATGTCCTGTTTACTGTTTAATGCACAAAAAGACTGTGTTAAGACACTGCAAATTAAAATAAAGCCTGGGAAGCTGTAGAAGAAATAACTATGTAGCTAGCACAGTTAGCTCAGTTAGCTCATTTTGCTAATCTAATCTGAGAACGAGAGTCGTACACATAAATCACACAACAGACTTCTGACAATTTCGATCTTTAAGAAAGTGAAGTAATATGTGTGTCATGGGAATGTCGGACAGGCCACGCCCAGCTGCAGAAAGTTGCTACACCTACACAAAAGACATCCATTAAGTGACGCTTCACCTGCAGGTGCAGTGCAGGGTTAAAGGTCACATTCCCAACCTGAACACACCTGTGACCTGCTGAAGGCCCTGAGGAGAAACATCATGTGAGTCTGAGTTCAAGATAAAGATTTGACATGAAACGTGACTTGAAAAGCGGATGCTATGAGTAGCTTTATCCAGTTCTGGACTTCTTGGGAGGAACATACTGTATAATGTAGACTGGATTCAAAGAGGAGATTAGTGGAGACCTGTAAGACTTCTAAAGCGCATCAGCTACACCTTCTTCTCCTCCTCATGTAGACAATCATGAATATTGACCTTCACCAATGGGTCCAGGTGGAACGGCTTTAGAAAGCCGAATTAACAATAATTTAAAACAAATGGGAAAAAAATTTAAAATTTTGAAAAAAAAAAAATTGGAAAATTATTATTTCTAAAACTGAGACGTCCATAAAAAAAATTATTTTTTGGACTGGCCTCAAGTTGTGATGTCACAAAAAAATGATGTGGTTTTGAAACTTGTCACATTTGAAGATTCCATTACATTAACTAGATGTTATGAATATTCCAGATAGTTAGTTAATTAAAACTAACTAAAATTAAGTTAACTAAATAATTATCTAACATGACCCATTTTATTATTCCGCACATATTATTGTTATTGCTTTAAATGTGTAAGAGTAAGATGTAAAGGATCTCTGCTCCGTCAGTCATCGGTCAGGTGAAGTTTAGGACAAATGAGGTGGAGATGGAGAGAGAGGGATAACAGACACTCCTCCTGTCCAACCTGTCCCCCTACCTCAGGGCATCTCTCTCTCTCTCTCTCTCTCTCTCTCTCTCTCTCTCYTTTCTTTCTGCTCTTGTCTCTCTTCATGCTGTCACTTTTGTCTGAGCCTGGATTAAGCTACAGCGTCACAGTGTGTGTGTGTGTGTGTGTGTGTGTGTGTGTTTGTGTGTGCCTCGGGAGACAGTATGATGTCAGCACTCTCATGTCAGTAGCTGTCCGTCATCTCTGTCCTGTCAGCACGCACGCCATCGGGACGTCACTCTGAGTTACCGCGGTTACTGTCGCCATCAGAGATCTGAGAGACACTGAAGCTCAGGTTGCAGCTCTGCATTGTCACGGCGCAGACGAACGGGACACGGGCGTACTTTTTGTTTGCAGTTAAGAGCTCAGAGAGAGAGAGAGAGAGAGTTGTAGAGGGTTGGCATCTGACAGTAAATGTATTAATATTTCTGTCAATCTCCTATAGGGAAAGAATAAAGAGAGAAAGAAATGAGCTCATCAAAAGAAACAGAGCTATGTGACATGGGTCAAGAGATCAAAAAAAGAAAAAGTGAAAAAAAAAATCTAATTTATCCCTCTTTATTTTGTTCTTCTTCAGCTTCTTTATTTTCTTCTTTGTCTTTTTTATTGTTTAATGATTTTCTTTATGTTCTTCTTCCTCTACATTTTTGTTATTAGGAGAGCACAGGACCTGATGCATGATGGGAAGAAAATGATGAGGAAATGGGTGAGGGGAAAAGTGGGGAAGCAAGGAAGAGGAAATAAAGAAAGTAGATAGAGATGGAAGATGACCAGGAAATGAAAAGAGGAAACCTGAGAGAGAGAGAGAGAGAGACAGACAGACAGACAGACAGAGAGACAAAGAGATAGACAGACAGAGTGAGAGAGAGAGAGAGAGAGATGGAAAGAGAGAGAGACAGACAGAGAGAGAGACACACAGAGAGAGAGATCATTATACAGTAGATTGACACATGTATAGTGAATATGCTGTGTGTGTGTGTGTGTGTGTGTTGTAAGGATCCATTGTGTGTTGTGAACTTTGATCAGTGGGGGAGGGGCAGCTGGATAACTCAGTAATCCTCTCTGAAAAAGATAAAGAATCACAAAATGGCCGACCGTTAGCTAGCCATGGACAATGCTAATCACTGCACAAGCCTTTCAGACTTCCTGTGTGTGTGTGTGTGTGTGCGTGTGTGTGTGTGTGTGTGTGTGCGTGATTCCTCACAGATCCAGTCTGAGTGAGATTTTAAGTTAAACTTCACAGCTTTACTCATCACTCAACATGTTTTGATAGTTATTTAATAAAACATTAGTTGATCGAGTGAACTGAGGACGGATTTCAAACTAGTGATTGAACACATCTGCGTTATTTTTTCTCAAATAAAACCGTTAATTAGCTAGCAAGCTAAACAGATTACAGATAAACAGCTTAACTACTAATGTTAGTTATGTACATAAGTGATGAGTTACATTATCGTTAGCTAGGACATAGCTTTAGCGTTATGGCTATATAAATGATGCCTGTGAGGATATTGTGTTAAGTAGTGATGTACTAATTTATTTATGTATTCATTTTAGGCTCAGTTCCTTTGTCAAGAGATCTAGCTAGCAAAAAAAGAAATAAAAAGGGCACATAAAGCAAGAAATAAAATCAGCAATAGTTTGAAAATATTTGAAAATTACTAAAATTATGTTTTTAAAAATAATTATAGGATATATAAGGCTAAGAAATTGTGCACAACAAGAATAACAATGGAAAAATTAAATCATCAAACAATATAAAAGATACATTTATGATGATGTTTAAGATAATATTAAGAGATAAAATCAGACATTGTCTTTTTTTAAGTAGCTGATGTTAAAAAATAACAAAAGTATTTTGTTATTTATTTTTTTTAAAAATCCAAATTATGGTTAGAATAAAATTATCAGATGATGTTAAAAGTAAATTAACAGTTTTTTATTTTGCAGAAGATGTTATTAAATTATTCATGAAAGACCAGATGATTTTAAAAAATAATAAAAAATAATTACCTAAAAAATATGATGTGTTAATAAATTTCTCAGATGTCTTTTGAATCTCTACTTGTGGCAAAACCAAAGTTAATCTGGGAGATGTTGGATTTCTTGGGGTCACGGGGAAAAAAACGGGTCCTAAGGGTAAATAAATTAGTTCAGATCTTTGGTTTAGAGTTGCACGGCTGTTGGCCTAAACCCCGTGCAGTGCTTTGATAAGCAGAGCAGGACCGGAGCACCAGCAGCTGAGAAGAGAATCGCAGGCAGGTCGCGCCCTCGGGAGCGCACTCCAAATCGGCCTTGTCTGATTAAGAGATGCCCCTCGCCGTGTGAGCACTTTGATGTCTTTCTCTGTGTGTGTGTGAGCTTCCTCCTTTCTTTCGCTCTCTCTAATGCCATTACTCGAGCGCAGCCGAGGGGCCGAGGTTCCACTTGAGTGTACATCTGTGTTCACGTGCGTTTGGAGCGTGACCGGCTCACTAACTGAATTAGACCCGACTGAATTATGGAGGGAATTCTGTATCAGGTTCCACCTGTGTGAAAGAAATAAGGAGGACACAGCTTGTACTACACTTATTAGAATTATAAACAAGTGTTTTAAGAAAAAAGTGATCATTAGATGTTAATGTTAATAGAGTTCCTGTATGAAGAACCTGAACACAAATGAATTCAGGATGTTTATATTCACGCCCTTGTTCTCATATATGTTATCGTTTCTATAGCAACAAGGATGCATCGAGTAACAAAAAACATAATTACTGTAATTGTTGATACAATGACATTTTTGTGGAAGGAGACTCCAGTGTAACTAAGTTTTCCACAATCTTAAGGAATGTATAAGTCACGACTTTTGCACATTCATTGTTACAACACTCATGACAACCGTTTTTTACACTTCAGCCAGATTAAAAGGTATAAAACTATTTAGAATACAACATGAGCAAGGCAGGTCATGTGCCAAAAACTAACCAATCAGCTTTACCCTTGCCATCCTCTTGGATTAGTTGGTGGAAGTGCTCGTATTTTCTTGATGCTTGAGAAGTGGGTGTCACCCAAACTGGTCCATAAATAAATCTATTAGCAGAGCTATTGCATGAGAATTCCGGTGCTGGATATCCATTTATATCCTGCAACTTCTTCGTCATCATACAGCACACACAGCTCATGGATGGTTGCTTAGCAACGGCATACACCATGGGCATGCAGGATTGCAACTGCTACAGAAAGACGGAGAAAGCACGTTTGTAGATGCGACATGTGCACGACCCCTGACATTTACATTAAGGCATTTGCCAGATTCTCTTACGAACGTGCTTTGAAGTTTCCGTAATTGGATAGTATCCTTACAACTGGGTTAATAGGTTACTAAGTAGCAGCATTCAAACAGTGATGGAAAGAATGAGGGTTTTTTGTTTCTTTCTTTTGGGGAGGAGATTAACCCAAATATTTAAGAAACAGATAGGTCTTTAGTTGTCGCTTAAACTTCTTTGTGGTTTCTTGCTGACATGACAAGCTGAGATTTTTTTATTAACTTTGAGAGATAAGAATAAAGAGAAGCTGGTGAGAGATCATCTGTTTGCAGCTGATATAACGTTAGTGAGAACAGGAACTAACTTATTTGCAACATGTTAACTTTAACAAATAAAAAAATCTATAACAGAAAATTGCTGTGGAGTAAAAAGAATAAAATACACATGTGGACAAAATTGTTGGTACCCTTCGGTCAATGAAAGAAAAACTCACAATGGTCACAGAAATAACTTTAATCTGACAAAAGTAATAATAAATAAGAATTCTATTAATGTTAACCAATGAAAGTCAGACATTGCTTTTCAACCATGCTTCAACAGAATTATTTAAAAAAATTAACTCATGGAACAGACGTGGACAAAAATGATGGTACCCCTAGAAAATACTGAAAATAATGTGACCAAAGAGACATGTTAATTCAAGGTGTGTCCACTAATTAGCATCACAGGGGTCTACAATGTT
Organism: Clarias batrachus; assembly: GCA_003987875.1. Lineage (NCBI taxonomy): Eukaryota > Metazoa > Chordata > Actinopteri > Siluriformes > Clariidae > Clarias > Clarias batrachus. The sequence goes on along the minus strand of QMIH01000589.1, from coordinate 155,372 downwards.
CCTGTGACTACAGTTGCACATATTATTCAGACATTTAAGATCCATGGGACTGTAGCCAACCTCCCTGGACGTGGCCGCAGGTTACGCATGATAACAAAAGAGCCCAGAAAGACTTCTAAAGAGATCCGAGGTGAACTTCATGCTCAAGGAACATCAGTGTCAGAACCAAAGTGGACTACATGGGAGACGACCAAGGAGGACACCATTGTTGAAAACAAATCATAAAAAAGCCAGACTGGAATATGCCAAACGACATGTTGACAAGCCACAAAGCTTCTGGGAGAATGTCCTATGGACAGATGAGACAAAAATGGAACTTTTTGCCAAGGCACATCAGCTCTATGTTCACAGACGGAAAAATGAAGCACATGAAGAAAAGAACACTGTCCCTACTGTGAAACATGGAGGAGGCTCTGTTATGTTCTGGGGCTGCTTTGCTGCATCTGGCACAGGGTGTCTTGAATCTGTGCAGGGTACAATGAAATCTCAAGACTATCAAGGGATTCTAGAGAGAAATGTGCTGGCCAGTGTCAGAAAGCTGGGTCTCAGTCGCAGGTCATGGGTCTTGCAACAGGACAATGACCCAAAACACACAGCTAAAAACAGCCAAGAATGGCTAAGAGGAAAACATTGGACTATTCTAAAGTGGCCTTCTATGAGCCCTGACCTCAATCCTATTGAGCATCTTTGGAAGGAGCTGAAACATGCTGTCTGGAAAAGTCACCCTTCAAACCGGAAACAACTGGAGCAGCTTGCTCATGAGGAGTGAGGAGGCCAAAATACCTGCAGAGAGGTGCAGAAGTCTCATTGACAGTTACAGGAATCGTTTGATTGCAGTGATTCCCTCAAAAAGTTGTGCAACAAACTATTAAGTTAGGGGTACCATCATTTTTGTCCAGGTCTGTTCCATGAGTTCATTTTTTTAAAAAATATAATTCTGTTGAAGCATGGTTGAAAAGCAATGTCTGACTTTCATTGGTTAACATTAATAGAATTCTTATTTATTATTACTTTTGTCAGATTAAAGTTATTTCTGTGACCATTGTGAGTTTTTCTTTCATTGACCGAAGGGTACCAACAATTTTGTCCAC
>QMIH01000589.1:137725-147725 GCA_003987875.1 Clarias batrachus | reverse complement strand
TCTATGAAAGTGGAGGTGACGCTTGCAGTTCAGAGCAGTGGGGTTTACGTTACACACTACACCTGAGAGAAGAACAAGCTCATGTTTGGTGTTTTGGCCTCTGTGATAATATCTTGGTTACCGTAGTAACTGTGTGAATCTGTGTGTGTGTGTGTGTGTGTGTGTGTGTGTGTGTGTGTGTGTGTGTGTGTGTGTGTCTGTGTGCCTGTGTCTGTGGTCAACTATTAAATTGAGGAGACAGTTTGCTGACAGCAGTTTTTGCCAGGCTGGAGGACGGCAACAAATACTTAATGGATCCTAAGCAGCAGCAATCCTAGAGCAAGAAGGCCTAGCTGTGTCCATCAATTACAGAAAAGAAGGTGTGCTCTTTGTACCTGTCAATCATAATAAGGTTGTGAAGGAGATGTGACCATGAGGGAGGTATATCCTCAGTACCCATCAGTTCCAGTAAAGGATGTGTGTTCTCAGTACCCATTAGTACCAGAAAACGAGGTATGTCCTCGCTACAAATTACTCCCAGTAAAGGATGAGTGTCCTCAGTACTCGTCAGTCCCAGTAAAGGAGGTGTAAAGGAGTTGTCCTCAGTACCCATCAGTTCCAGTAAAGGAGGTATGTCTTCGGTACACATTACTCCCGGTAAAGGAGGTATCCTCAGTACCCACCTTAGTACTCATCAGTACCTGTAAAGAAGGTGTGTTCTCAGTACCCATTACGGCCAGTAAACGGGGGGTGTCCTCAGTACCAGTCAGTCCCGGTAAAGGAGGTGTGTCCTCAGTACCCACCAGTACCAGTCAAGAGGATGTGTCCTTAGTATTCACAGGACACAGTAAAGGAGGTATGTCCTCAGTACCTAGTACTGAGGACACATCTCCTTTACTGGTGGGAATGACGGGTACTGAGAATTCCTCCAGACACTAATGGGCACTGAGGACACTCTTCCTGAGTGGGACTGAGGGGTACTGAGGATACGCCTGTTTGGTCCCAGTAAAACAGGCATATCCTCAGTACCCCTCAGTCCCACTAAAGGAAGTGTATCCTCACTACCCATCAGTCCCAGTAAAGGAGGTGTGTCTTCAGTATCTGTCAGTCCCAGTAAAGCTGTCTTGCAAGATTTGAATCAAAACAGATGAAATTATATACCTAGATTCTTTAAACTGATACTGAATTCCTCTCAAGCTATGTGAAATTGTATCATCTCTGAAGTAAAGACAGTCCTAAAGATATCTTTCACATTTTGTCAGGACCAAGATCCCAACAGATTTATTCTAAATTTGTCCCAGCATCCTGTCTGTAAGCTTCTTATGAAGTGTGAGTAACCGGTAAACATATCACACGCCTAGATCTTTTCATTTAGTCTCCTCTGGCCTGAATTTAAGCACACTGCTGAAGTGCCGGCAGTGACAGCCTCGTCAACAGCCATATTTCAGCTGAGAACAGAAGCCTTCTCTGTTTTTTCTCCCTCATCGTCAGTCTCTTCCCTGCCAAAATACATTTCAGCACCAAACCGGATTTCTCCTGATCACATCAGCGGCATGAAATCACCCTCAGGACAGCTCAATGTGCTGCAGACCCACCTGAGGGCAAACAGGACGTTATCTGGGCCAAACCATTACGAGAGTCCAGGCGAAAGGGTTGGGTGTGTGTGTGTGGGGGGGGGGCGTGCAGAGAAAAGCTATTTCTAACAGTTTATCCACAGTGTTTTGATGAGATCAGCTGCTCAGTGGAAAAAGTAACATTCCCTTTTGTCTTTGATAGGGCTTGGAATACATTTCACTGAGTAGATGATCCAAGCTAATTTCTGGGATTCAATTGGGGTAATGTTTGTAACAATGCAATCTTCAATTTAACATCGTGAGTTCTGGCTTCAGTGGCGTGTCACTGATCTCACATATCCGAGGCTGATTGCTTTCAGTACTTTGTGGTGATGTAGAAGCAGCTCTGAAAGATGTGGTGACTTCACATACTTTGGAAAAAGCACAAGATTGTCCTTAGTAGGAAAATAGGGGACTTTTTAAATTAGTTATTAGAATAAAGGCTATATTAATTGAGAAGAAAATGAGTAGTAAAAAACATTTTTCTTTATATTTAACTTTGAAGTGAGTAGATATTGGAAAATCAGTGAAATAAATGGCTAAAATTAGAGGAAAACTAATCAATTATCTACATTAGGATTAAATTTAGTAAAAAAAAAAATATTACAATTCGTAAATTGGTGGAAAATATTAATGGCTTTTAAGAGAAAAGTGAGCAAAATTGGAACACCTAAATTAGGAGTAGAATGAGTAACAACTTTCTATTTATATTTAAAATAATGTTAAATAAGAGAAAATATATTACAATGAGTCAAATGGGAACATTTATTTTTTAATTAACATAAAATAGTCTTATGTTTATTGTTAGATTTAATAGAAAACTATAAGAAGAAAAAAATCAGAAAATGGGCAAATTAAAATGAAAAAAAAGGTAAAAGAGAGCGAGAGAGAGAGAGAGTACAAAATTGATTTAATTGGTAGAAAATTGTTGGAAAAGTGTAACTGTAGTTACAAATTGTTAGTTGTAAATTTAGTTAAGCTAGGATAAAAATTACTTTAGAGTCCTTTAAAACTTTGCTACTTTAGAAGAAAAATCTGAAGAAAAAATAAAAAACAATTTATGATTAAAGTAAAAAGAAATTAGGCTAAAAACAACAAAAATGCCAATTCTGCTAAATCATTTTTAAAAATGAATTTTTAACTATTTGGAATAGAACTGAACATATTTCTTCGACTCAGTGATCATTCTCCTTTGTAAATTCCTACATCAGGTTCCTCCATAACTCTTATCATTATACTGAATTATTATAGCACATGAAATCTAGATTAATCTCTGTGAACACTCTCGGCACTCGTTTTTAATAAATCGCCTCCTTCGCGTCTCAGAAGAGGAACTGTCAGGTTCAGTGGAAAAATGTAAGCGATGAATTTAAACAGCGGGGAAAGAAGAAGGAGCGAGGAGAAGAGGAGAAGAGGAAGAAACTGAGAGGAAAAGAGGAAAGCGAAGACCAGGAGAGAAAGAGGAGAGAAGAGGAGAGATGAGGAGGGGGATTTTATTTCTGATGAATTAGTTAGTCCACTTTCAACTGCCAGACTGTTAATTTATGAGAGTGCAAACTTGCGAGTGTTTGGCTTGGCCTCCCTGCCCACTCCCTCGATGACTGCGGAATGAAATATGGAGGCGGCGCGTTACTGTTTTATTTATTTCTGAGCCCGCGGCTATTTGTTCTAGCGCTAATCCTCAAGAGTGCCGTAGCGAAGCTCGATTTCTGCACGCAGTAATAAAAATAATTTTTTACAGAGCGAGCCTAATGGTGGAAATGTCACTTCGGTGACTCTTTCCCGCCCCCGCTCCGATCGTAACTCCACAAACCTTCCTTTTTATTCGCCGTTTTTAAAAAGAGTCGAGGGAACGAAGGTGCTAGCATAACTTTTGTTCGGCGTTTGGACATGGAAGGTGGTCCAAATGTCAACCAAGGAACTCTGGCAGCCTTCGGCCTGTTCCTCTGGAGTTCACTGCCTCAAATGATTCACTTTTCTCTACGATTTTCTACTTCTACACTGCAGTACAAAGAGGACACGCACTCTCTCTCATGCACACACACACACACACACACTGTACATACTGTACACTCAAGTGGTGTACTGGCGGCGATGTAAGTTTTGCCTTTTACTGTCTACATTTTAAAGTAAAAAACTGTACTTTCCGCTAAACTACATTTCCAAACGTCATGGCAAAATCGCGCTGTGGTTTATTTATTAAACTTAGGTAGGATGATGTACATCACACATCTTTAACAGAAGAAAACCTCAAAAATCTGGAGCACTCAAAACCTTAAAGATATGTGCAAATATACAGACACTGTATGGAACCAGTAGAGGAACCAATTGCCATCAGAAGTTATCTAATTAGAATTAGAGTCCCAGTCCTGCTGGAAGGTGACGCTCCGCCCCAGTCTCAAGTCTTCGGCAGACTCTAACATGTTTTCTCCTAAGATTGTCCTGTATTTGGCTCTATTCATCTTCTTATCAACTCTGCCCAGCTTCACTGTCCATGCTGAAGAAAAGCCTCCCCACACATCATGCTGCCACCACCATGTTTCCTGGTGGGGACGGAGTCTTGATGATTTGCAGTGTTAGTTTTCCACACCTTATAGCATTTTTCTATTTAGTCCAAAAAGTTCCATTTTGGTTTCATCCGAAGCGCCTTCTTCCACATGTTTGCTGTGAGAAATTAATTTTCCCCATCACTACATTAAATCAGCATGAGATTTGAAATTGTTGCAGATTTTTTTTAAACAGTAAATGTAAGAGTTCTCAGTGTTCTCACAACGATTAGTGACTTCTTACCTGATCTTTTTAATTGCTTCAACATAAACTCAAAGTTTTTTTTTATTTGTTTTTATTTTCTGGATGCATTCTCAAAGTCTGGATCAAAGATTTTTGTCATGAGAAAGACAAATATGACTAAAATTGGAGTTTATACTTACGGTCAATTCAGATTATTTTTTATTCAATTCACTCGCTCATCATCTATTCCACTTTATCCTGTATTCAGGGTGGTGGGGGGCCTGGAGCCAATCCCAGGAGACTTAGGGCATGAGGCGGGGTTCACCCTGACCAAGGTGCTGATCCATAGAGTACCCAGAGGAAAGAAGATGCAAACAAGCACAGGAAGAACATGCAAACTTCATGCACACAGAGACGGGAATCGAGCCTGGCCAAGAATCGAACCCGAGGAGGCGCAAGGTGACAGTGCTAACCACTGCACCACCGTGCCGCCTTTATTCAAAGCAGCTTAACACAATCCAAATTTACAAAATCATGGAAATTTGTATGAAAGGTGAAAATGTTTATGAATCAAAATAATTAGATACCCAGTTTATAACGAAGGACATTGCTGATTAGAGTGAAGTATATAACGTTACCTCATGAAACTTAACTTTTATTTAAGTGAATCATTTCACTACTCTTACCTCAGCTGGTAGTATTAAGTTTCTGTATAGGTTTAGATATAAAAGCGAGGAATATGATGAGAATATTGATATCATGATATTAACAGGGTTTCACTATAAACCTTCCTTAGTTTGATCATCTGCATCATTCCACAGCTGTTCTAGAACCATGATATCATATTATACTGTATGCAGTGCTGTGAAAAAGTATTTCCTACTTCCTTTATTTCTGCATATTTGTCAAACTTAAATGATCCCAATCATAAAAAAAATGCATATTTTAAATGATTATTTCATTCTCTCTTCTGTGCAGAATTGCTTTAACTCAGACACACTGGAGGGTTTCGAGCATAAACAGCCTGTTTAAGGATCTCGATCAGATTTATGCCTAGACCACTCCAAAACCTTCATTCTGTGCTTTTGATCCATTCAGAGGTGGATGTCGTGTTGGTGTGTTTCAGATCTGCATAACTTGAGCTAAATGTCCTGAACTGATGGCCGGACGTTCTCCTTTAGGATTTTTTGGTAGAGCGCAGAATTCATGGTTCCATCAGTTATGGGACACGTCCAGGTCCTGAAGCTGGGAAGCCCCAGAACATCACACGACCACCACCATGTGTGACTGACTGTAGGTATGATGTTCTTTTTATCAAATGCTGTGTCACTTTTATGCCAGATGTAACGGGACACACACCTTTCAAAAAGTCTCATCAGTCCATAGAATATCTGCCCAAACATCTTGGGAATAATCAAGATATTTTTCGGCACATGTGAGATGAGACTTGTGTTCTTTTTGAACTCTCCCATGGACCCCATTTTTGCCCTGAGTTTCGTTCTTATTGTTGAATCATGATCACTGACTGAAGCCTGCAGATCTTTAGATGTTGAACCTCCTGGGATTTACGTTTTCTATAATTGTGGATAATAGATGTACACTGCAGAATACTTTACAGTGTACAGTTTAGTACAGAATTTAGGACTGAAAATGTCTCACTGATAACACAAATGCAGTAACACTAGAGTGTGACACTGTGTGTGTCAGTATGGAGTGTGTGTGTGAAAGTCCATGTGTGTGTGTTTGTGTGAATTCCTGCTGAGTTCATGGTAAGGCCAGGCCTCTGTTGGAGTGTGTGGAGCGCTCATTAATTACAGGCAGTGACAGTGGGCCGGCGGGCTGCAAGCGATGCCTACCGAGCAGCAGGAAGGCTCACACACACACACACACACACACACATCGCTACTTACTCACAATCACACACACACAAATACGTGCACACTTATGCACACACTCCTGCACATACATACTGAACTCCTTCTTTTTACTCAGTGTGTGTGTGTGTGTGTGTGTGTGTGTGTTGTAAGGTGACCTGTGGACACTGAGGACAGACTGGCTCTTGCTGGGGTCCTCAGAGCTCCTGCCGGGCGTCCTTTGATCTGCCTGATGAATAATGAATAACAAATGACAGCAGGCACATGGCCCACAGCTCTCTGCGCGTGTGTGTGTGTGTGTGTGTGTGTGTGTGTGTGTGTGTGTGTGTGTGTGTGCATGCCCGACTTTCTCCTCTTTGAGAGGGTGAAGGCCTCATGTCAGCCCCCTGTGTTCAGTTTATAGACGAGTGTGTGAGAATGTGTGTGCGAGCTTGAGGGTGTGTGATGGAAGTTTGGCATCCAGGCTGGGGTCATGGAGGAGTCATCTGTATAGGTCAGAGGTCACAGTGCATACAAGAACACTGGTCTGTCCAGGTCAGCTGAACATGAGGCTTGTGTGTGTGTGTGTGTGTGTGTGCGTGCGTGCGTGTGTGTGTGTGTGTGTATACGTGTGTGTTGAATTAAGAGGAGGTTATTTTAGTGTTAATGTGACAAATATATAAATATGAAATATGACCGTTTATATTATTATTATTATCATTTACAAAGTTTCCCACTGGACAGTGTTTATATTAGAGCTGTGCATTATACTAGGCTTCGTATCAGGCATTGAGATGTAGACGTGAGCTTTAGTGTTGGAGCTTAGTATTTAGAAATAAAATCTGTAAAATAATATAGTATAGAATAAAGTATGAATAGTCTTCTAGATGTTAAAGATAAAGTATTTGTAATGTATTATATAATATAGCAGTAAAGTCACCTTTAAGGTTCGAAATTCACACTGAACCCAAGTTTTATATTTAAGTTTAGTATTTAGTTTGGTATTCAGTTATTAAATATACTGAAGTCCTAATGTGAAGACAGGAGTGTAGAATTAGATTTTAAATTCAGTATTTAAAAATATATATATATATATTTGTTTATAGCATTAGTGTTAAAATAATTTATGATATTAGTGCATAGCATTAGAGGTAAGCATGAAAAATATTAATGTATAGTGAGTATATAGTGAGTGTAGTATTGGGGTGTAGTCTTGAAGTATAGTATTAAGTTTATTGTATTAGAGATTAATATTAATAAATATTATTATTAAGTGTAGTATTAAAATATTGCATGAGTTTAGCAGAGTATAATATTAGTATATACTCTTAGAGTATAGTATTAAAGTGTAGTAATAGTGTATAGCATTTGAGTTCGGTGTTAGACTATCCTTTTAGAGTTTAGCGTGAGTACAGAGTGTTAGTCTATAAGAGTACAGTATTAATTTAGTATTTAAAGTACAGTATTAGTGTTTATTATTAGTGTTTAATAGTAGTGTAGTGGCAGAAGGAGTGAAAGGTGAGATGGAGAGGCAGGTGGGGACCTCTGGGCTACAGACAGCGATAACGCAGTGACCACAAGTGCTATGTGAACTGAGCGGCCATGTTGGATTCACAATGCTTGAATCCACAGTGAACACAGAAGGAGCTGCTAGCTGAGTGAGAAGAGTACCTCGAGTTGACGAGTGGACGCCTTTAACTATTGACTAATGACTTTTGGAAAATGTGAGCTAGTCAGCAGTGAGGACATGGGTGCTTGGGTATTGACCCTGTGACCCTATAATTCACTGATGAGGAATTCCCTATAAGGCTGATGCCCCGCCCACATTCCTACCCTGTCATAAATCAAGCAAATTGGCCAGTGTCTTGGTGTTGGAGTGTGTGTTTATGCATTTGGATGCTAATACACAGAGCTTGGCGTCATCCATCAGCGCAGTAACTCAGGACCTGCCGAGAGAGAAAGGCAGAGAGAGAAAGGCAGAGAGAGAAAGGCAGAGAGAGTGAGAGAGAGAGAGATAGGGGGGGAGGAAGGGAGAGAGAGAGACAGAGAGAGAGAGAGAGAGAGAGAGAGAGAGACTGGGGGGAGAGAAAGGGAGAGAGAGAGAGAGAGAGAGAGAGAGAGATAGGGGGGGAGGAAGGGAGAGAGAGAGACAGAGAGAGAGAGAGAGAGAGAGAGAGAGAGACTGGGGGGAGAGAAAGGGAGAGAGAGAGAGAGATGACAGGAGGGAGGGAAGATGCTTTAGACATTTAAATGGATAGCACCATTACACACTCTCTGAACTTTTCACTCCACAGTACAAATAAGACCTCCTTCTGACCCAGGGCTTCTTCTTTCTGTTTTAGCCACGCCCCCTCTTTCTCTGTATGTAGAAATAAAAGACTTTGTGAATTTAGATAAAGTTAGAGGTTTTGAGGATGTGTTCATACAGAGACATGAAATCTATGAAGCAATGTTAAATTACGTTACACTTCCCACTGTTGAGTAGCCAAACAGGGACATGTGGGCGGAGCTAGAAATATTGAAGATCACTGATTGGTCACAGATATTTCTTTGTATAGGGTTACATAGACTCAGTGAGGAATAAGACACTTGGGGTTGTGCTGTTACAGGAAGATGATCTACTCTAAATCTCCTGTGATCTGTTACCACCTCTGATGGTAGCTGATTATTTTCCTATAACAGCAAAGTGAGTTCAATTTGACTCAGTAGCATTGATGTTTGTTGTGTTATTTGTCTCAAGCAGCAATATTTCTTGTAGGTTTTAAGGTAGAAAATCTACTTAACGTATTTGATAAACACTCATATCTCAATGCTATCTACACTCCAGTACAGTAGGTTGCGGTATTGGGCCAATTGCTCATAAGGTCAAAAGAAAAAAAAAAGGAAGGATAGCATTACAAAAAGAAGATGGAAGCGATTTTATATTTCAGACCATCTAATGTTTATGATTACGATTATTAATTTACCATTAAAAACATGTGAATAAATTCTGAATCTAAATCTGATTAACATATTCAATGAACTTCACTTATTGAGCCTAGTGGTCATTGAAGGAACTGCATGTTTTGTCACTATTTTGTCAGACTCAGGTTTCAGAACCGGAAGTTGTCCCTTACTCTTCCCTTACCAGCATCTTATGACAGCATGTAAGAAGACATGAAGAAACTTTAAGAAAATTAATCAACATTTTCTCAGTCGTCCTGGTGTTGCAGACTGTAAAAAGCCAGTGTTCGAAACGTCATTGATTGTTTGTAGAGAAACTCCTGCAAGAAGTAGAGTTAATTTGACTCAGTAGAGTTTCTGTTCAGTCTCTTCATTCGACTGAAGGCTTAAAGGGTGTGTTTGTGATACGGAAGCGTTGGCAGTTTGGAAATGCAATATGTTCGAGCCAAGGAAGCTGAAGAATTGTACAGAAATGGAAGGAGAAAGGAGAGAAATGATGACGTAGAGGAAAGAAATGAAATGTATCAGTGACACAACATGAAGCAACACCAGGGCACGACGACGTGTAGAGCACTGATGCTGGAGATAGAAGGGCAGGTTTATAGCCCTGGGTTAAACCATGTCTGATGATGCTGATTCTGAATGACAGCTTGTTTACACATGTACACACACACACACACTCATACAGACACACACAAAGCAAATGAGATCAAGACCTCCTGCAATGCAGTTGGAGTAACTCAGGACCCTGATAACACTGTTGTCTACCACTATCTTTATGCAAGTGCATGTCTCTGAGTGTGTGTGTGTGTGTGTGTGTGTGTGTGTGTGTCTGTGTGTGTGTGTGTGTGTGTGTGTGTGTGTGTGTGTGTGTGTGTGTGG
>QMIH01000589.1:110841-137521 GCA_003987875.1 Clarias batrachus | reverse complement strand
TGATGTGTGTGTGTGTGTGTGTGTGTGTGTGTGTATGAGGGCGTGTGAGTGGTAAATGAAGGCAGGGCCGGATCGCCGGATTGCTGCAGTGTGATGGGAATAGTTTGGCAGGCCCGGAGCTGAAGGGTGTCAGAGTGATGTGCTAATAGTTACCAAACCATGAAAGACGTCTCTGTTTCATTTTGCAGAAAGAGAATGGAGGGAGAGAGAAAGAGAGGTGTGTGTGTGTGTGTGTGTGTGTGTGTGTGTGTGTGTGTGTGTGTGTGTGTGTGTGTGTGTGTGCAAAAGAGAGAGAGAGAGAGTGCACCAGTTTCAGGTTTGACGTGGGCGTGTTTCTGACAGCTATAATTCTGCAGCCCACAGAGTTTCATCAGCACGAGCGCACGCTGTAAAAGCCGAGCCTCGGGCCGTCGGCCTTTTAACTCCCCGGCGCTGACAGCCTGATTTATGAGTCCTCACATTTGTACGGATCACACGTCACTCATAACAAACTGTCAGAGTGTCACTGAGTGTGTGTGTGTGTGTGTGTGTGTGAGAGAGAGAGATGTACTTTTACCCTTAAGCTTCTCAAAGAAAAATTTAACAACACAGTCAAATATTTAACTGTATAAATATTTAAGTACATTAGTTCTAATGTCTTTTTCTTGTTTTTAAACACACTGCAGAAGTAAAATGTGTGCAGTGGCATAAAACAACCATTAAAGGTCCCATATGTTACATTTCCTTAACAAGTTACAAACAGGTTTCAGAGCTCCTGAGAAGTTTATTTATATTAAAGGGATACTTCAGGTTCTTTTCAAGTCCGTCTCAAGTAAAAAATGAGTCGCATATAAGCACCAGAATGTGAGTACAATGTACAAAGTAATCTGATCCAAATGACACACACCCCTCGACTCATGCAGTCTAAAGTTCTGCTGAGACTAGACGAAGCTTCTGCAGTCCCACTGAGCTACATCTAGTTGTTCTCTTTCAACTCTGACACTGGAGACTCCTTCCTCAAGTGTTCAGTGAAGGACGGAAAATTTCACTGCATTAAATTCAAATTCACACAGACAAAAATATATTACAGGTTATACAGAAAGAAGGATAAGAATTGTTGCAGCTGCGGTCGATTATAACTCATATGTTACTTATCTTACTTACTCATCCACTGCACAGGTGAGCTGTTGCTATAGAAACGATATCGCATTAATATAAAGCCGTGCTAGTGCCAGAGCTGCTGTTATAGAGAATTAATCAACACCTTTTTTGACCAATCAGAATCCAGGATTCAACAGTGTTGTGTTATAAATTAATAATGAAGTCGATTGGAATGAAATAACAATGAGGTAGACAGAGTTCAAATGTAGGATGTGTTTAATATTAGCTATGTGTGTTTCTGTGTGTGTACGGTATATGTGTATTTGTGTGTGTTTATTTAAGTTGAAGCAAATTGTCTGTATTACACTGTGCGAGTTAAATATTTATTACTTGTTACGAGCAGATTGCAGATTATAAGTATTTTCGCATCACACATGAGGTGCATTAGGTGATGTTATTAGATGTAAATGTTATGATGTAAAATGCAGAGCAGGGTGTAAAGCTCAGCACGGACACACGGAGCTGACTTTAATGTGCATGAACGTAAAACATAGAGAGAGAGAGAGAGAGAGAGAGAGAAAGTTGGCTGCCGTCATCTGAACATCTGGTTGCTATAGATCAGAGTTAATTAGTCATATTGGAGTCGTCTGAAGATAAATTCATCATCCACATTAAACACAAACAATCCGAAAACATGAAAGGAAACGAGCTGACACCCGGCCGGCGTCCAAATACATCATCTCATATGTGATTAAAAACCTACACTCGGGTGACAGACGGGTACGAAAATGGAGAGAGAGAGAGAAGAAGAAGAAGGGGACAGTGAGACACGGGGAACATGACACATAAGAGAGACTGACTGAGGGAACAGAAAAGGCATGAGTAACAATGAGAGTGAGATACGAACAAATATGTGAGACAGAGAGAGAAAAGATGAAACATGCAAGAGAGAGGGGGGGGCCAAAACTTTCTTTTACATTTCACCTTGTCATTTGTCCTTCCTCCGTTTCCCTCCATCATCACTCCCTTTGCGTGATAGACGAGATAGGCGGAGCTTTGTATTGCTGTGATGTGTGTGTGTGTGTGTGTGTGTGTGTGTGTGTGTGTGGAGACAGAGAGTAATAACAGTATAAGAGTGACGGATGGCTGGTGTGTTCCCTCTCTCTGATTGGTGATGATAAGAGCTCTCTGATTGTGAGTGATGAAAATGCAGCAGTTAATTATAGCCCTTGACCTTTAATGAGTTTCGTCTGTAAGCGGTGGAAGCCAAGGACTGAGAGCGAGAGAGCGAGAGAGAGCGAGAGAGGGAAGATGAAGAGAAATTATTCTTTGCGGTATGACACGCATTTAATATCATATACCACCAAGCCAACAAATCATCAAATGATAAAATGATAAAAGGAAACCAGGCATAGACTCCTGCTACAGGGCAGGGTGAAGAGGCCGCCTTCATTGACACTACACGGTACAGAGGCCACACCTTCTTTATTTACACTAACAGGTACAGAGGCCACAACCTCATTATTGGCACTACAAGATACAAAAACCACACCTCCTTCAAGTAAGAAACTCAGGCCAGGTCTCCTTTAATGGCACTTGATCAGTTTGGCTACTTTCACCCTACCATGATTCATCTGTTTTTTTCGGTTGTTTCAAAGCGTGAAATCTTTCAGAGTTCTCGTTCTTACTGCTCCTGACCCATGCTTATGAATATAGATATGCCTGTGGGAATATGATTACCCAGCATGCTGTACTCTGAACCTCGCTTTGATCTCCGTCGACATTGTCCATAATTAAACCTACAAGTTTACACACTTGCCTCCTGCTTCTTCGACAGACGTTACAAACTTCTTTGAAATCTTTATTAGTGCAGTCTTAGTCTTCATGTCCGTGCTAATGTAGGCATTGTGTTGTAGTAGGAGCGGGTATAGTGCTGTGTGGACATGGCAGCATTGGCACTTCTTCGTTCTTGAGGTGAAAAGCCTTCTGGGTAAATTCTTAACATGAACCGCAGTGTGTGTTTGATATGATGGTGTTTGACATACCGAATCACTGGGCTGCACATCAGGCTGACAGAGACACAGTCTTCAGCACTTTAATGGCATTCTGTGTGTGTGTGTTTGTGTGTGTGTGCGTGTGGGTGTGTGTGTGTGTGTGTGTGCGTGCGCGTGTGTTCGAATCTGTCACAAGCACTGAATGACTGCGAGCGATTGTGTTGACGTACTAGACCATTAATAACAGGATAATAAGGGCTGTTAAATGAAAACGTCTCACAGACAGAAATGTTTTCTCGACTGGTGTCAGAGCAATTACAGCTGATCGAAGCAGCGGGGATCCTGTCTGCCTCTGAACGACGCATGGGGGGAAGAGAGAGAGCGAGAGAGAGAGAGAGACACTGTTTCACACTGTTTAGCCAGCTAGCTAAGCTAAGCTGACAGAATTTCTAAGAAACTTTTTGATGTCGTATTCAACATTACTCACACAATCCATGGCTAACTCTAGCTACCTAACTTAAGCTAACCTGACAAGATTTTTATTATTTTATTTTTTTTACACTATTCATGGTTTCACCTAGTTCGCTAGCTAGCATGCGCTAACTTGACAGAATTTATGAAATCATATTTTTTAAAATATTCACATATATTTACAAACATAAATCATAGAAAATGATAGTTAGCTAACAAACATGAGCTAATGTCAGGATGTCTGACAAGGTTATTTTTGCCACATTTAAAAATATTTACATTATTCACATCTACAGTACTTTTAGCTAGCCATAAGCGAATAAGTTAGCATAAGCGAACCTGACAGGATTTGTGAAACACTTTTTAAGATATATTCAAAAGAGATTAAATTTCCACAGATGAACCTATCTGGCTAGTCAACGCAAGCTAAACTGGCAGGAATTTTAAGTCATATTGAAATCATTTAAAGTAATGATGGTTTACATTCACTCGTTAGCTATTATGAGCTAAAAGTATACATATTTACAAAAAAACGATGCTAATGCTATAGTTGATTAACATGACCTAACATCAGGACTTCTAATATTATATGCCACATTTAAAAATACTCACATACAGCATAGTTAGCTGCCTAACCATAGAAACTTTATGAAAAGATGTTTTTGTCATATTAAAAATATTAACACTATGCATGACTCATTCTAGCTAACTAAATAGCACTAATATGAGATTTTGTGACTGGATTGTTTAAAATTTTATATATATATACTAACACACACAGTCATCCAAATGTATACACACTTCAGGAATAGAAAAATATATAATATTTATACTATAATACTATTTTAATAATATATAATATACTCTTTTAATACTAAATGTAATACATTATGTACTGATATATATGATAATATTATGATAATATTATTAACATTATATTCATATGTTATAAATCATACTATTTATTTTTTATGAAGTTTATAGTGTGTCTATATTATTATTATTATTATTATTATTATTATTATTAATTCATTTATTTATTTATTTTTTGGCTTAAATCTAGCCAGTTAGCAAGCATAAGATAAGTCTTAGTCAGCTAAGTCTAGCCAGCTAGCTAACATGAGCTAATTTGACAGGATTTCTGAAAGGATTTATTTGTCACAATAAAAAAAAATATTTACATTTTTTATGGCTAAACCAATCCAGCTAGCTAACATGAGCTGATAACAACATTATTAACCAGCTGTTGCTTATTTGTTGGTACATTATTACTGGTACTAATATTTTTATTGGTTTTACAACGATGCTTTGCTGAGTATATTAAATTTATATAAAAAACAAAAACTTTCAATTAAATGACAAACGAATTGAGGAACTATTAATTGAAATTTACAGACGTGATGTTTTATAATCACACAGTCAGCACAGCTTCAGTGAAATGCATGGCATCATGACTGTATTGAAGCAGAGTGGGACACAGAGAGAAAAAGAAAGAGAGAGACTGAGATAGAGAAAATGCTGATTTTGAGATTAGCTAAAAGAAACTGGACAACACGCAAGCGCACACACCTACACACACACACACACAGGCACCTCACAGCCACACACACTTTTATATACCAGATGCCAGGCAAATGAAATGCTCACACTGTGTGTGGGTGTGTGTGTGTGTGTGTGTGCATGCGTGTGTAAAATGGTCTCCTCTATAGTGTGTTAGCCTTTGGGGAGTGGAGTGTGTGTGTGTGTGGAGATTAAACAGACTCCAGCAATAAAGCTGTGTGTTCTCTCTCTGTACCCCTGAAGCTGTGCTAAATGTTTGGTGTGCTTGAGATGAGGCAGATCTGTGTCTTACAGTGACGTGTGTGTATCTGTGCGGGTGTGCGGGTGTGCGGATGTGTGTGTGTGTGTGTGTGTGTGTGCGCGCATGTTGGGGCACTATAATGTGAAAGGTAATGTTATGACATATGAATCTACAATAAGTATGTGTTCAAGGTTTGTGTTCTGGGCTCTTTAAGTGCAACTGTATTCTTCTATACAAATCTATATATTTTTTCTTTGTTTGTTTGTTTTTCTGTTTTGTTTGTTAAGATTTATTCAATTGCATTTTACATCCAAATCAGTTTTTTACTATGGAACAGAAGTCATAATAAACATGGTAAATATCATGAAAATAAAGGATTGATATTGTTGGTTCACTTGACAAAAACAGTATTAAGCTACATGAACAGAACACCCTTAGTTCGCTATGTCAAAACAAACTTTTAGATTGTTTTAAAACATGTTTTTTGGGGGCAAGATGTACAGTATGTACTGTATAGTGAACTAAACAGCACTGCATATAAAACAGCACCAGAAGGACAACGGCTCCTTAAAGAGGAAATACCAAAAGGAGAAAAGTACGGTGGCCAAGAAGTGCAAAACAAATTAACAAAATCATAAAACAAAATAACAAAACAGGAAACCGCAGTATCTGAGTGAACTGCTAGTGTCTTACGATCCGCCACGCCTACTTCAAACTAAGGATGCAGGCCACAAAGTTATGGAATAGTCTTCCTATTAATGTTTGGGACTCAGACACAGTCTCAGTGTTTAAAACGTCTAGGCTAAAAACTTATTTATTTAGCGCAGCATTTTGTCAAATAGATTAGCCTTAGGTAAAGGAGCAGATCTGGGGGACTCATGGACGTAGAGTATTCTGGTGAACTGGTATGTTTAGATGCTGTCCTCCCCACTCTCATTGATCACTCAGGTTTGTTGATGGTGAGGTGATTGGTTGCTTTACATCTCAGTTCCCCCTCATGTCTGTGTTTCCTTCTGGCTCCTCCCTTTTAGTTATGATGTTATAGTTAGTCCTGCCCGAGTCCCTACTTGCACTCTGCACTAAATATACATTCACCTTATAAATGTTTGACTGTGACCATACCTAGCTGCCATCTCTCCTTCTCTTTTGCTCTCTCCTCTTCTCTCTTCTCCTCTCTCTCTCTCTCTCTCCCTCTCTCTCTTTCCCTCTCCCTGTCTCTCTGTCGAGCTATACATGTCGCTCCTGAGCTGCCAGTGATCCAGACCCCTCTGCTCCTTGGACCCATCCGAGTCCTGCTTCTGGTTCGAGATCTCATCACATGGAGCCCCGTGTGGTCTGTCTGGGATGCGTGTGGTGTCTGGGGACGGTTCCACTTTACCATGAAGACGCTCCTGTCCTCGGCTGATGCAGACAGCTGTTCTCTGAGGATTCGTGACTGAAGCTGCTTGATAGTTCAGGACTGGAGTTTTCCACAGTCTACCTGAGCCTCCAATAACGAACAGAAAACCATATTAATTTAAACACATCTCCTGTTATACTGAACTTCCAGTCTTACAATGTATGAGTGCAGATCAATCCCTGCTATCCATTTTCACCAAAATGAGGATGGGTTCCCTGTTGAGTCTGATTCCTCTCAAGGTTTCTTCCTATTGCAATCTCAGGGAGTTTTTCCCTGCCACTGTCGCCGTCGGCCTCGACTTGCTCATCAGGGACAATCTGATCATTTTTATTCATCCACATTCACATTTTATACAAACTTCATTAATTCTTTTCATTGTGTAAAGCTGCTTTGCGACAATGACAACTGTTAAAAGCGACATACTAATAAAATTTTATTTAATTGAATTGAATTGAAATGAAATAACCAAACTAGAAAACACAATGACAATTCATACAAACCAGAAAAGGTAGGTATAGTTTGCAAATGAACATCTTAGTTCTGATTGGACAGGACATTCATTTATTGCCTCATATCATTACTGAGCCTAGACCTGAGCAACTGAAGCGACCCCACATCATAAAAGAGGCTTGTACAGTGGACCCTATGCATGATGGGTGACACATCTACTTAGGGATCTAAATGCTACCATTTGAGGAAAGGCTCTCTGCTAAGAGTTAAGATCGATCCATAATGATTCCTGCAATGATGTCTAGATCAGCACAAACACTGCACACCATGAGCAGTGTGTGAAGAAGTTATTCAGTTTCCTCCTTTTAGAAAATGTCTTCAGCTCTGCACATCAGGACTCTCCAGCAATCTAATACAGTCGAGACTCTATTAACGTGAGATTAATGAGCTCTAACTGCCCGAGAATGCTGATTCAGGCAGATGGGCTGGGTGAAGTAGCGTAGCGAAAGCTAATAGGGAAGCAGGAAAGAGCTCTTTGATTTACCAAACCGAGCACTTTCCACTGACGAGCACGTTAATATTTTTCTTCAGACTAATAAACCTGAGCAACAAGATCGTTTGTGTTCATCGACTGAAATCTGCAGCAGTAACCACGGCTGAAATACGATCATGGTTCCTGCTGCAGAGTCCAAACACAGGCCTGAGATCAGCTCTAGACCATCATGTCATTATAAGGATGTGCAGTGTTTAGCAGTATTCGGACACTGAGGTGCCATTTTTTATACACCGCTCCTGTATCTGCACTGACTGCTCGCTCCTCCTGATCAGCAGTATTTCTCTTCAAATCCCTCAAGCTCAACCAACTGAATCCAACTTGTTTTTAACAAAACTGCAGTAGCAAGCGTATATTCAAATTACCAAATTACACACTTCTATCCAAATTACACACTCGGCTTTGTATAAGCCTCATCAGAAGATTAGCAAAGCAAGCTAACTGCATTAGCTATGTCTACGTCACGCATTAGACACCTGATATCAAGTTCTTGATACCTGCTTCCAAGATGTCTTTCTAGACATTTATGATAAGTTGAATATAAATGAAACAGCTTTTCTTAAATTTTAGCATCAAACAGTAAATAGAAAATACCTACAGCTAGGAGATAAGGTTGTAAGCAAGGAACTGAAGAAACATCAGAAACCTACGTGGCATAGGATTGCTCTGATTAGAACCACTTTTACGGCAAAAATCTCATTTTACTCTTGTCTAGACATTCGGATTGGTCTCCAGTGGGTAAGTGCAAACAAAAAACATTGCTTGTTCTTCTTTTTACATGTTTGAATTAGGCAGGGCTTAAACAAGCTAGTTAGATTTCCCCCTTATTATGACCTCATATACTGTAAGAAGCTCCCGCCCATGGGCTTGTTGCTCAGATTAGCTGTTCCCTGGAGCGGCGTTGCTTAGCAGTAGATGATTTGCATAGACACTGAAATGATGATTTTGAAGAAGGAGTGAAATAGAGGCAGTGTGAAGTATTTCAGCTGGAGCATTACATACACTTTGGAGAAGGTCTGAGACCTGCACTAACTTGATAAATAATGAATTTACTTTATTATAATTCCAATTCAAAATTCAATTTACTTTAATATAATTCAAAAACAAACAATGATATTGCACATTCAAAACAAAATTTTTTACCAATCAGAAGATCGGCGGTTCGATTCCCAGCTCAGCCAGGTTGCCACTGTTGGGCCCTTGAGCAAGGCCCTTAACCCCAACTACTCCAGGGGCGCTGTATCATGGCTGACCCTGTGCTCTGACCCCAGTTACACTGGGATATGCGAAGAAGGAATTTCACTGTGCTGTAATGTATATGTGACAAAATAAAGGCTTTACTTTACTAACTATAACAATGGAAGGTCTTCGCAAGGATAGTAAGACAATAGTGTGTGTGAAACTGGCTCTTCTTGGCTCCAGACACTCTTCCAATCTGCATTCCTCTCATGCACATGCTGTGTTGTGTTTAATAAAAAGGCTAATGTTTTACAAGTGCCCTGTTTTGCAAGGAGTTTCAAACTCAACACCTCATTACGTCGCACAGATCCCGAGCTGCTGAGACGCCAATAAAAAATTCTCCAGGAGCGCTGACTCAATTTTTGTTTGCTTCTGAGGTAGGGAGCATTAGCGTATGTTCTTTAAGCTTACAAAGCTATCGGGCCAAGCAGTAGGAACAAACTCGTCAGAAATACCTGTTGCTAGATCGGGAGCCATCCGCGGGTCAATTAGCGAGTGAAATGCTATGACGTACTGTATCATGAACATCATGTCTGATCTTTTTTCTGTTAAAATTCCATTTACTCGTCCACACCTGTATGGAGAGTTTTTAAGCAATCCATTTTTGAAAAGATTCAAAAAGATTAATTTAAATATCAGAGTCATGGAAGTGGGCGGAGTTGCTTTTGAGTTGATGAAGACCTGACATAATTTCCTAAACAGTGAAAGTTCTACACTGGGCCCACACTGACATCATCCTCGCACAATAATGAAACAAAAGTAAGCATGGGTACATACTGTACCTAATGAACTGGTCACTGGATGGAGAACTGAGTATGGGTACTAGACCACTAGCCAGTGGAAAGAAGGGGAACAAGACATGGGTACTTAATTACGGCACAAGTTACTGGACAGTGGAAAAAAATGGGAACTAAGCTTGGGTACTTATGGTACAGTACTGGTTACTTGACAGAAAAAGGATTCAGTTTCCAGATGACTAAAAATATGTACTTATATATGGGACAGGTCAATTGACTAAAAATAAATAAATAAATAAATAAATAAATAAAGGGGGGGGGACTAGGCATAAGTACTTAATTATAGGACAGGTCTGAGAAGAGTAGGGGAAAACTATGAATGGGTACTTATGGTACTGGTCACTGGATAGTGGAAAAAAAGGGGGAATTAAAAATGAGTACTTATGGTACAAGTGCCTGTACAGGTTGAAGAAGGATGGCTAAGAATAGTTACTTAGTTATGGGACAGATCAATTAACATTAGAAAATCAGGGAACTAAATATGGGTACGTAGTTAGAGTACAGATCATTAGACAGTGGAAAAAAGGAGAAATAAAAATGGGTACTTGATTATGGTACTGGTCATTGGACAGTTGAAAAAAAAGGGGAAATAAGCATGGATATTTAGAAGGATGTAGGACCTTGAGAAGAAGGATGTTTAAAACATGGGTAGTCAGTTATGGTATTGGTAACTGGACAGTGAAATGATCAGAAACTAAGCAAGGGTATTTAGCTACAGTACAGGTCAGTGGACAATGGAATAAAGTTAAATGGGGGACTTAGTTTTGGTACAGGTCCTGGACAATGGACAAAAGGGGAACTACAGATGGGTACGGATTGGAATAAAGGGAACTAAATGAGGGTAATTGTAGTTACAGTACAGGTCAGATGACTTTGGCAAAAAGGGAAATTAAGCATGGGTTCTTACTTACAGTACCGGTCAAAGAACAATATAAATAATGAGTCACTCTGACATGGTTTGGTAAGTGCTACATCGTAGGTGTATGTGTATGTATGTATGAGCAAGGGGTTGGTGGTCGGCCCTTTGGGCGGCTGTTCCTCTGGTGTCTACCAGTCAGTAGTTCTTTTACATCATTTTCATTTAGTGCAAAATGTCCAGGATTACAAAGTCAAGAGTGTCTAAAAATGTATGTTATAGTATGTTTTGAAACAGCGGCTATGTTCCTGTACCTCTGTTTGCAGAGTTAGCCCAGCATCTCCTGTTAGCGACGGCCACACCCGAGGGGAGACAGTGTATGATCGGGTCATTTGCAAGCTTCAGGCAGAGCCGCAGGAACTCCTCACTCTTTTACGGCACATTAAGGAACTCGGCCGCTCCACAAGCCACTGAACCGATCCATCAAACAGCTACTTTATTACAGCGTGCCCTTGAGAGAGAGAGAGAGAGAGAGAGAGAGACTGAAAGGTGATGAAACTATGTGAGAGAATCTGTATTATTATGATTATATGTGGGGATGTGTATTTCTAGAAGTGGGGTGGAGAAGGAAAAGAAGGCATGGGTCTCAGTGTAAAAGGTGAAGGAGGCGTGGCCTCTGTGACTGGCACCTTAGGGAATAAGTAATTGAACTGACAGCAGAGTCTCAGATATTTAACACACTTGGCGCACGAAAGCTGGAAGATAAATCAGTGGGCTGAGAAAAACAAGGGATGAGCAGAAAAAAAACGAGTGCTGGAAGGAGACAATATGCAAATGAGACCTCTTTTTTCCGCTCCTTATATATTTTTTTAGTCCTATTCTTTTTTTTTTTGTCAGAGGAGGAAACAGAGTTTCAGAGATTAAGAGAGCAAGCGAGAGCGCTCCGGCGAGTGTGTGTCGTTTATCACGACTGAACGCGACATAATTATGACAAGGCGGTTATTTGTGTGTGGGAGAGAAACGGAGAGAAACATTCTTCTTCTGCCATAAAAGGCCACGCACTCGGAGCCACCTGTTACTGTCGACTTAATCTCTACAGCATCTGGACCTCCTTATTCAACATCCACTGACCCGCTTAGGACAGGAAATAAGTCTCACACAAACTCACACAAACACACACACACACACACACACACAGCTGTTCTCAGAGTACACCATTTTGTCCACATTAAGGTTAAAAGTCTTTTCCTCACCCAGAACATATTTCTGTGCACTCTGCGCTAAATCAGTTCACTTAGCTAGCTACTTCACACTTATCCGCCATAGCTATGCTAGCTAGCAATATAGCACACTTACATACTTAAACTATTATGAAAATCTTTTGTGATATTTTTTGGGGGGGAAGGGGGTGGGGGCAGATATTATCATACACTCATTCTATAGCTAAGATTAGCCGTCTTAGCTGGATTTCTTCTGATTAGCATACATGTACACATATTTTCTAGCAAAAGTTGTCAAATCTTGCAACCATTCATCCATTTGAACTGAAAATAGCGTTATTGCAGTAACAAAGAAGGTTCAGCAAGTTTTGTTAACATTATTTGGAGTAAATCATCATTAATGATGTCCGGGAAGCAACGCTAATTTCTGTATAATAGTATGACTGGCTGAATTTGCTAAGCTTGGCACAAAAAATTATATTATATGATAATCTTTTCCATTTACTTATTTTTTTTAAATAAACAGTGATGACACTACACTCATTTTCTAGCTAAAAAGTCAACAAACCTAGCTTCCAGGACTTACAGTATATGACATAACTACCACAGTGCTAACTTCTGTAACATGGCTATCTATGTGTTAACCTGCTCTTCACACTGCTAACACACAAAGCCACCTAACACTTAGCGTTAAAACATCATTTAACCCTGAACATCATCATGTAACTAATTTGCATCATTACACTGTTCACTTACCACAATGTGATTTAATTATATTATTTCAAAGTAGAACTTTAATATACATTTGCATATTATTTTCCCTTTGATATAGGCTATAATTAGACTTTGTGGATGGTTAGCAAAAATTAGCCTAGGAGATAGCTAACACGCATGATAACTAAATAAATTTAATGGTGTCGATAATTAGCTGGCTGTTTATCACACTACACTTAAACTGAGAAATATTTATCTTAGCATCGTAGAATTTTTTAATTATTATTATTACAACATATTTTTGATTGTAATCTGACTCTCCATAACCTAGCCAGTGTCTTTCCACTACTCCTGGCACATTTCTAATTGTTTTTAAAGGCCTTTAGCGAGCCACTGAGCGCATTAATGTAATTAATCTCAGTGTTAAGGGACGCACGGCCGAGCATGAACGCCGAGCTTTGCTACATTAATAGTAAAACTAATTATTTCATGATCGTTGATGGCTAACGACCTGTAGCGTCCCCGGAGGACAAAGTCATGATAAATGGGTTCATTTTCTTCTTATGAGGACACGTTCATTTAACACAGAGCTAGAAGAGGAGGGAGGGCAGATCTTTTAATCCTGATCAGTGAGAAAAAGTGCTGAATATTTGTTATGTGTTAGCGAGTGGGCGAGGGTGATAGCGGCAGCGCGAGAGGACAGAGGGTGAAATGGGATTAAGCACAAATCAGAGGTTAGCGAAATGGTTAGCGGCGTTAAACCCCCCCCCCTTTCGTCCCTCTAATTATGAGCAGCTCTGATCTATCTTCATCTGCATCTCCGTCTCCATCTCACAGCCGGAAGCTTTTGTGCTAACGAGGCCTCCTCTGTGGCGGCTCCTCAGATAAAAAACCTCGGCCCGATTGATCCGACCGGGACGGAGAAATTCCACTTCTCTTCAGCTGGATCGATTTAATTTGGTGCTTGAAAAGCTCTAATTAATAACGATAATCAACATGTCCGTGCTCGTTAGCGTCAGTGGCCTTGGTGGTGCGTTTGCACTCGTGCTTTTTCCTGTTTAATTCTTCTGGTGCTTACATTCTTTCTAATCAATCCCCTGTTTAATCATCGTCTGTGTTGCTCCTGTCTCATTTGTATCCCAGTAAACTCTAACAAAGCTACTTCATGCAAAGAGTATTTCTCTTACTGGGGGTCATTTCCACCACCTGCCCTCCTCACCACCAGTGAGGATCTGTTACTCTCATGCTGTCCTTTTATACACTGGATTTTTATTACCAACCCCTCCCTGCACCATGCTAATAGTTAAAGGTTATAATGTTAGCTAATACTTCAACATGAATGTCAATGAAGGAAAGGCTTCAGGTTCAATGTCCATCCATCCATCAATGTCCAATTTAATCGAATTCTAAGAAAATGACGAAGGCTTTGTGTTTCAGAACTCAAAGGAGAACCTCCAGTTGTTCAGTTGAAACCTGGAACAAATGTAAATGTGCTCCAACAACATGTAGCTTTAAAGCCAGAAGCTAGCATTTTAAAAATTGTCCATTTGCAGATTTTCAGATCAATATTTAAAACAGTAAAACGTCATAGATGTTATTGATATAAATGCTTTTTTAAAATTATTTTATCCAAGATTAATGACCTACAACTAGCTTCAATGTTTGTGATTTATTTTTTAAATCTTCTCAGCATCGAGCCGCTTCATTGCTTTATTACTTTGTACATGATTTGTACAGAACGGCATGCTCATTTTTTAATGAAGGAAGAGATTTGGGAAGACATGAAGATAACACATCACGCTAAACAACGTCCTATCAGTGCAAATCAGAAAGCGCTGACTCTCGCCGAGGCAAAGAGAAATGGCGCAATTACTCGAGCGAGGCATCTGCTCTCAGGCCTGATGATTGATATTTACCGTGTGTAAGCATTAGTGATTTTGTTTTTAGTAGTGATTATGTGCGTGTTTCCTTTCTTCCTCCTTTCCAAGCAGACTTCACCCTTTACTTCCTTCCTTTTCTTCTTTTTGTGTCTGGATGTTATGCTAATTTCAAACTTTTTCAAAGCTATGTGCAGTTTAGCATCTTACTAGGACTGTTTGTAACATGTCATGCTAATACAGAATGGAGAAAATGCTATAAAAGGTATAATAGTAGTAAGAAGAAGATAGCTAAGTGAGAAATAACTAGTTATAACTATCTGATGATTGATACTGCGAATTCTGACTTATTAGTGATAGACTAATAAGATAATTGGCGTTTTAAGATCTACAAATCCACACTCTGACAAATATATACAGTGTACAGAACAATTTGACAGCCAATGAAATAACTCCATTTCTGCAGTTTTGAAACACTAAGTATTGCAAATTTATGTAAAATGTGTTTAGATAATGAGCTTGTCCCTGATGAGCAAGCCAAGGGTGACGGCGACAGTGGCAAGGAAAAACTCTCTGAGATTGCAATAGGAAGAAACCTTGAGAGGAACCAGACTCAATAGGGAACCCATCCTTATTTGGATGATAATGGATAACAGAAATGATATAATATCATGTGTGTTATGCAGCTGAGAGTTCAGTATAACAGAAGTTATTTAAATTAACATGGAGTCCATTTCAGCACAGGGATGAGTCAGCAGGTGCAGAGGGGGTCTGAGGGGGTCTGGATCACTGGGAGCTCAGGAGCAGCATGTGTAGATCGAAACCAACATGAAGCAGAATTCAGCTGGTGCAGGTCCTTCTCTGGATGCCCTCAGGAACCTCGCAGGGTTGGTCTTTGTCCACTGATGCTGGCACAATCTACAGATGTCTCGGGATGGGTAGAAGAATAAAGAGCAGTTGGAAAGATAGCGTAGATGGCAATCAGGACAGATGTACTGGAGTATGAGGTTATGGAATTAGTTTGCATTGTTATGCTGAGCGAAAACGAACGATATAACAGGAATATACAGTGAATATATTATAAAATAATTATCTGTTATATGTTCACTCTTTGTAAGATAACGAAAAGTTAGAATGTACAGTAAGGCTGATTAAGCTGGAAAATTGGTCAGTCTGGCGAAGCTCGGAAAAAAACAGTGTGTCGGGAAAAAGAGGGGTTTTTTTTCAGCCTGTTTGTTGTTATTTACATCTGCTATTTATTATCAATAATATGTTGGTTGAGGTTTAATTTTATGATGATTTAGTATATATTAACTTCACCAGTGTTGCTACAGAAAACAAAACTGACAAAAAAAAATCAGTTTGAAAAACACAACAGACCTGAAGAGGCATCAGAATTTGAATACTAGGCGCTTATAAATGCACGAAAAGGCGAGTTAGCATTAAGACTCATGTAACAGTTAAACAGTTTGTGAACACAAACTTAATTAATCCAATTAACTTTACTTTTATATGTGTAGCATTATTTAACCTTGACCTTGTGTAGTAATGTTATCGACTGCAGGTACATGACATTAGCTTCTGTGCTCATTAACATGCTAGCAATGCTAGTATCAGTACTGTTTGCGTCACTAACATTAAACCCTGAGAGTGCTGACAATCTGAGTTAACTACGAGTGAATGCAGTGAATTCCTGCAACCTTTATAGCTTTAGAAATACATGCTTTGCGGACTGTACGCAGGTACCAATCGAACAGAGCTAACGGTGCAAATTAATGTCAGCTGTGTGAAGCACTTTAACCCAAGCAGGAACGAATGAAGTCTTAGCTTCACGCATGCAGCACATATCTGTGATACATATACAGTGATACGCGAGGCTGTTATTCGAAATCTGTAAATCTCTGACAGCACTGTAGCCTCGTGTTGTTCTTGTGAGTCTTTTTTGCATTTACACTGGTTATAAACAGAGTCAACCACATGGTGCTAACTGCACAGTAACGATTTATTAGCTAAATCACTTTAGTAAATTGGTTATTTGAAATAAAGTAAAAATATTTGAATAAAATTTGGCATGTTATTTCATTCTGTTGTATTGTTAATAAATTTTACATTAATATAAATTTAATTCAAATAATTTTTACGTTAATGTATGTGAACATGTGGGAGGGTTGAACCAGGAAGGGCATCAGGTGTAAAAACCTGTGCCAAGTTGTGTGCAGATCGGATGGTCCACTGTGGCGACGCCTCGATGGGAGCAGCCGAAAGACGAACAACAAACACTGTGTAAAAGTCTTGACCCCCTCATTTCCTCATATTAAATGATGTACGTGAAATTAAATCAATGAGAAATGTTTTACTGTGACAGGCTGTTAAGAGTCTAAAGGTACAATTTAAAAACTGGTTGTTTATGAAACAGCGACCTCGTTTCCCCTCTCGTTTCCTCAAACTACTCAGCATTCAGCATCAGCAGTACACTAATCACCGCCTGATCATCTGTCATCATCTGCGCCTGTTTCTCACTGGCTCATGTCTTAAGTTGGATTAACAAACACAAAACATTCCTCTAAAATTGCTCAGAACTAGTCAGAAATATAAGATTGAGAAATCTGAAGAAATGAGGGGGCAAGACTTTTATGCTATGTGTGTGTGTGTGTGTGTGTGTGTGTGTGTGTGTGTGTGTATATAGTGAGTTAGGTAAATCCAAACTGAACACAAAGTGCTTTAGGATTGAGAATGAGAAATGAATCCGAAAACAACCCTAATGAGGCGACGAGAGCGTGAGACAGAAGAGGAGATGGAGCGAGATCGAGTAAAGTCTGAGAAAAGAGAGAAAGACAGAGAGGCTGTAGAAAGAGCGAGGAGACATGGACCTTCATCGTTCACGGCAGGGCGTGCTGACAGGGGAAAGACAGAGTGTCGAGCGCGGCTCTCTCATGGCCGAGGCAACTCCGACGATATTTTCTGGCTCCTGTCAGACTGTCTAATAAAGTAGGGCTGGAATATGAAGTATCTCTCTGTGATGTAATGCAGCCCATAAATCAGCTTTAATTACGTAGCGCAGGGGACAGGCCGTGGAAGCCCTCGGCGGATTTATGGAACCTGGACTTGGCGTCTCAACAACTCTGTGCTTTTAATATCATTACCCTGTCATATTTTATTGCGCCGCCTGTCACCCAGCACACCCAAACCCCTTCTATACCGCGTTTACTTTGTTGTTTTCACCTGAGACGACCTTTCAGTCTGATTTAGGACATCCACGCCGTGGTTATCTCTCTGCTTATCCCATCCCTTTCTCACGTTCTGTCGCGTAATGTAATGATCGTCACGTCCCTCCGATGATGCTGTCATCTCTTTTGCGTGGTGTCCTTCCTTCCTGAGCTTTTCATTGTGCACCAGATTTTGATGGGAAAAGGAGGAAGATGATCAAGATATGCTAAAGCTAAAAGTAAAAAAAAGTTTTCAAGACATGTACTTAGTTTCGTGTCACAGATTGTGTTTTTAGTCATTGGCAAGGATGGAACGAGGATGATGATGAAAAAGAAGAAGTGGGTGTGGCTAATGTGAGAGATGGATAGTGGCACTGGGGTGACCATGACTGATGATTCCTGATGACAAACTGCCCTCGTGATCGCACACACACACACACACAAACACACACACTCCTCCCTTTCATTAACACTCGGAACACAGGACAATATATCTGCTGCTTAGCCTCAGCGTGACCCCGAGAGCTGCGTTACTCATTTACACCTTCATCACAGGTCTCTCTGAAGTCATAAAAAACATAATAATAAAAAAATAAACATTTAGATACCCAGATCTGATACCCTGTGATACTGTGGAACAGAACCCTAGTGTACGTGTTGTGTTAATGCCGATATGAGGCGAGAGGGAAGGATGGCGTTTTGGACATGTCTCACAATTAATAATCAGGATGAAGTTAAGACAGGGCTTTTATTATGTCATGAGAATTTCTATGATTCTAAGCAAAAAGCACTACTTCTTCTGGTAGTTATGAATTAGAAAAAGAAGAAGATTACTCACTCGATTACTTATCATCTATACCGCTTAATCCTATATTCAGGGTCGTGGGGGCGGAGCCTATCCCAGGTGAATTAGGGCATGAGGCGGGGTACGCCCTGGACAGTGTGCCAATTCATCGCAGGGCACAGACACATATACACACTACAGGCTATTTGGGAACCCCAATTAGCCTAACCTACATGTCTTTGGACTGTGGGAGGAAACCGGAGTACCCAGGGGAAACATACCAGGCACAGGGAGAACATGCAAACTCCATGCACACAGAGGCGGGAATCAAACCCGGACCCTGGAGGTGCAAGGCGACAGTGCTAAATACTACACCACCGTGCCGCCTAGAAGAAGATTATTTTTATTTAATCATTTATTAAATTTTTGTGCCATTCTACAAAAGTCTATTTTTTCCATAACAAGTGCTCTCTCTCTCTCTCTCTCTCTCTGTCTGTCTCGCGCCACACTTTTTAACGTCGTTCAGTTTTAAGTGATTATGAAAAGTTTTTTGGAGAGTTGGCTGCAAAACAACAATAATGAAAAACATAGAAATATAACTCTTTATAGAAAGAAAAATGCTATTGAGACAAAAAAAAAGGCTGAAAAGGTTATGTGGTCTGCAGTTTTACTAGTTTTACTTCATTTGGAAACTTAATTTTTTTAAAAATCCTTGGGATAAATAAAGTATCTATCTATATACTTGAATTCTTTTACCGTGTAATTTCTGCGTTGCGAAGATAGATAGATAGATAGATAGATAGATAGATAGATAGATAGATAGATAGATAGATAGATAGATATCAAAATGTTAGTGTTTTATTCATGTTAGATCTGCTGAAATTGAATGTTTAAAAAGACACACTGAGCCGATCTGGAGACACACACACACACACACACACACACACACACGTCAGGTATTTAAGGACTGAACCCTCAGTGTTGTTGCAGTAAACTAATCAGCGACTGCGGTGTGATGAAACTATGTCACTCGTCACTCTGAATGTTGATTAGGGCATTTTCACATTAGGAACGATTGTTTTGTACTGTTCCCAAGAAAGATTGCTCGTCCCTCTCCACTCCCCCTGCTGGCCAGCGGTCACATTGCTCTTTGGTCTCCTTTCCCGGTGCGTATTTACACCCTCCGCTTCAGCAGGTGGCAGTATGCATCTACTTGGTCTGTGAGCCGGCATTAAACATAAGAGAACAAGTTAACTTTCACAATATGCCTATTATTACTGATATTCCTGGAAAAAATTATGGCCAGTTACATAAAGCATTTCACTGCATATTGTACTGTGTATGACTGTGTCATATTCTCGCGTACCTTCCTACTGCATCAGCTCTGGCTGAGTAGTTCAGGGGATGAGATCGGATCGTACTACACACACACACACACAGAGATTTCAGAAGAGACCGATAGCACTGCTGACGTCGTGTCTAAACAGCAATCTCTTCCATTCTCAGGTCCGATTGCTTCCACATTTGATCCGATTGCGCTATCGAAGGGGAAATTGCTTATTCCCGGTTACAGTTGCTCACCCTTGCTATCAAGTAAAGTAAATATCATCACAAGTCCTGTTTTGACACGAACGCCACTCGTAATATCTTGGTATGTGTAATATATAAACAATATAGACTTGGTATAATAATATTCTTTGTGATGTGATGTGACAGTGAGCTCAGACGGGGTAAGAGCTTGTTCTTAAGGAAAGTTTGTTTAAACTCTTTAAAAAGATTCGCTGTAAATACTCTATAATATCACAGTCAGGATGCTAACGTCACAACGTATTTCATGCAATAAACAATGTTTTGCAAAAATAAAAGCATTAGTTAAACTTTGGAAATAGTTCTTATTGATTTAGAGCTAAAATAAGTTATAAGTATAAATTCTAAAAAAGCAGCAGTTTTATGACGAATCTGTTAATAAATGCTGAAGTAATAAAGCTAGGGGTGTTCTTGTTAGTGTAGTATTGTGTTTGTGAGTGTGTGTGTGTGAAGCAAACCTGTCTGCGTGATATTTATGGCCACATTCTCCTGTCACGGAGTGTGTATGCAGCACATTGTTTATTGTTTAGCTCCATTGTGAGAAGA
Organism: Clarias batrachus; assembly: GCA_003987875.1. Lineage (NCBI taxonomy): Eukaryota > Metazoa > Chordata > Actinopteri > Siluriformes > Clariidae > Clarias > Clarias batrachus. Next base: position 116,947 of record QMIH01000589.1, on the reverse strand, counting down.
GGTCGAGAGGGAGCCATAACTCATCCTCTCTGTCCAACAAGTGTCCTTTCTCCCTGCATGCCCTGTGCCAAGAGGATACACACTGCCGGTGTGTGTGTGTGTGTGTGTGTGTGTGTGTGTGTGTGTGTGTGTGTGAGAGAGAGGTCTGGGGATGGATCAGTATCCCCTGATAAGATGCATGACTGTGGTATAATTTGTATGTTTGTGCCTGTGTGTGTGTGTGTGTGTGTGTGTGTGTGTGTNTTAGCTCCATTGTGAGAAGAGGTCGAGAGGGAGCCATAACTCATCCTCTCTGTCCAACAAGTGTCCTTTCTCCCTGCATGCCCTGTGCCAAGAGGATACACACTGCCGGTGTGTGTGTGTGTGTGTGTGTGTGTGTGTGTGTGTGTGTGTGTGTGTGTGTGTGTGTGTGTGTGAAGGAGGACGACAGCAAGCAGAACCAAAACAGCATCTGCATGTGTTTAGGGCGGCCTGGGAGAACAGGGGGAGGAGGGGGGTATTGATGGAGGAGAGGTGCAGTTGGTGCTCTTAAATCAGGTTTGACCTCGGCGTGACCCTCCCACCTCTCTCTGACCCTCCAATCACCAGCACCGGTGGAGAAGGAGGAATGACAGCTGAGACAACGGAGGGATAGAGCGCTGAAGGGAGGACGCGCGAGAGTCGTCTCAGCCGCGGGGAAAAACGTTTGCTTCATTCTGACGTTATTTCTCAAAAATCTGACTTTATTTATTTATTTATTTATTTTAGCCTTTTGTCCTGCAGTCTTGACTATATTTTTTCCTTTCACCATTCTGACTTTCTTGCAATCCTACTTTGATTTTCAAAAAAATTTTTTCCTGCAATTCAAATTATAAATGCACTTCTTGCATTTTGTCCTCCTTCACCACTTTATTTTTCAAAATTTCACTTCTTTTCTCAAAATTGTGACTTTTTACTAAAAAATTTTATACATTTCGCAATCCTGAATTTTCCATTGCAATTCTGACTTTATTTCTCAACAAAAATTGAGACTTCAAAAATTTCAGACTTTCTCAATATTAAAAATATGTCTCCTTGCAAATCAGCAAATTTTCACATTTACAACTTTATTTCTTACAATTCTGACATTTTCTCTCACAATTGCGATTTTATTCCTCATTCAGGTGCGTTAGGGGCCTGAAGTTTGTTGGCGTGTGAAAGAGTCTCTGTTTAAATCCGTGTGATTCCGTCAGTAACAAAAAGATCTCATAGTCTGTGGAATAAATTCTAAAGCGGTCCTGGATGATTGCATGCATCTTTATTTTTCAAAGTGTGAAGCTTTGAGCTTTGCTGCAGAGGTGGTGAGGAAGCCTGACTGGCGGAAAAAAAAAAGAGGAAAAAGTCACCAACTGTAAGAAAAAGTCTGAAATAAAGTCACAATTAAGAGGAAAAAACCTGAATCATAAAAAAATTGTTGCAATTGCAAGAAATCCAGTAAAGTTGAAGTTAAAGGAAAACATTAGTCTTGGAAGAAGTCTGAGTTCTGAGAAATAAAGGAAACGGTCAGAATTGTATGAACTTGACATAATTTGATTCAATTTAAAGTTAGACAGAGGTGGAGGGGTAGAGGGGGGGCAGATTAGGGTTAGCTCTAGTGCCATCTAGTGGATGAATTCTTTTCTCCACTAGCTATATACAAAGTTCGTAGAACTCTGTTTAGCTACAGAGGAGGCAACATCTAACGCTCCGTTATTAATCAAAGAGGCTTTACAGTTTTCATTTTTAAAGAATTTGCAATCCAGGAATCAAAATGGATTTTTTTTTTTCCCAGAAAACTTTTTGACTAGAAAATTATTTATGATGTTTTATAGAAATGCGTCTTTATAGAGTTTACCATCTTCGTTTAGGCTTCCATTATAGATCGGTTTAAAATGGACATTTTTCATTTTGTTGTTTTTACCGTTAAGTTGCAGATAAGTGTAGAACAGGAGGTGTGGGGTTCACATCCCACGCTACACATCACAGACGCAGTGACTGAGTTTAGGTTTAAACAGTTTCCACCTTAATCATGTGGTGTGTTTGGACTCTGTGTTGCAGTCGATTTATTTTGTTGCACTGTGTGTGTGTGTGTGTGTGTGTGTGTGTGTGTGTGTGTGTGTGTACTCTATAATTATGTTTTATGATTTTCTGCTCAGTAAATGAGACATAAATCGTGATGCAGTCAGCTGGTGTTCGTGTCCTCTCGCTTTATGGCCGCACGCTGCTGACTACACAGAGCTTTGATGGCTCTTCAGGAAAACCATACATGGGGTGTCGACTCTGCAGTGTGTGTGTACGTGTGTGTGTGTGTGTGCGTATGTGTGTGTTTGCTGATACAGTCCAGGCCTCTGCGCCTTGGTCAGCATCCATCAAAGCGCAGTTTGTGCCGAGCTGGCTTTTGTTATTGTTCGCTGTAAATACTGAACTTTGTTGCTAAGGTAGGCCATAAAATAGCCATTAACTTTCAGGCACACAGACACAAATCACTTCCTCATGAACTCCCCCTCTCTCTCTCTCTCTCTCTCTCTCTCCCCCCATGTTTACCTCCACATACATCATTAACTACACTGGATTAAAATGGTAGTTTGATACGTCTTACTATATATACTGTATTAAAGAAGGGGCTGGCTATGGAGCAGCTGAACTCAACTGGTTTAAAGGCGCCATGTGATTTAGAGGTAGTTTGACTACAATGGATTAAAGGAGTGGGTTAATAAGGAGAGGTTTGTAAAAGCTGGATTAAAGAAACAGTTGGACGAGACTTGATTAAAATGGTGGTTTGATTTCACAGTAGTTGGACTACGCTAGATTAAAGGCATAGTTTGATATGGAAAGTTCACCTACTGTATGCTCGATTAACGGATTAGTTTCATAAGGAGTAGTTTGACTACGATGGATTCAGCGCAGTGGCGGCTGGTGCAAAAATGTTTTTGGGGGGGGGCGCAAACAAAATGAGAATTAAACTTTTAATAGTGGCCGGTAAATAGCCATTAATCAGGTGATTAAGCATCATTACTACTACACTGTAAACCCGATAAAATTGGCAAAACTCAAAATATTTGAGGTAATCAGTTACATAAATTTTTTTAAGTAATGATGTTTCCAATTTTAAGTAAACAGAACTATAAATTTTTGAGTTTGTTGAACTTGTTGCAAATCGAAACAGGCGAAAACACCTACCACTGAGCCACCAGTGCTCTATAGAGTTTTAGTTGGTGGAACTTTATGGTGACAGTTACGGTTATTTAAGTACTTACCGTAGGATTATTTAAAACATCAAATTTGTTCAGCTAACTTGAAAAGTGTTATTTCTACCAACTCATAAATACCAAAAAGTTCTGAATACTCATCAAGGTCTATTCATTTGACCTAATTGCAATTATTTAAGTTAACAGTACTCAATGTGTTTAATTACTTGGAGCATTAGGGTTTACAGTGTAGAGTCCTGACTCACATCACATCCAGTCAGCAGCTCCTCTTGTTATAAGAAGTGCTGGAAAAGACTAGCTGAGAATGATCCAATCACATGAGCCCAAATATTTAAAAACAATATTGATTGGCTAAGAACAAAAGTGGGCGCGTTCAGGGCGCACAGTGCTCCGCCCCAAGGATGATTTAACAAGATCCAATCAGAGTTCAGCCTCGTTTAGACACTCGTTTGTCCGGCGCCCCGTGTACACCAACACAAATGAAAGTAATACAGTTTAGATTTTTTTTATTGTAAATAAATTATATTAAGAAATACAGTGGAATTTTGTGACTAAATGACTTTATTTCATTATTAAAATAAATAATTATTATGTTAAATAATTACATGTTAAAGTAGCATTCTTCTCTGCCTAACTTTAAGGGGGGCGGCACCCTGCGCCCCGTACTGACCGACCACTGATTCAGCGAGTACACTGGATTAAAGGAGTAGGGTAATAAGGAGATGTTTTTCACTGCTGGGTTAAAAGTGTGATTTGATAAGGAGAAGTTTGACTACGCCAGAGTAAAGGCATAGTTTGATAAAGCGGTTCCTCTACACTGGATCAAAGGAGTCGTCCAACCGTGCTGGTGTAAAGAGGTAGTTTGGTATGAAGTAGTTCAAATACACTGGATTAAAAGTGCAATTCATCGACATTGGATTAAGTCTATAGTGTGAGGGAGAAGTTCAACCCTGCTGCAAGGAGTAGATTGATGAACGAGTAGGCCATTTTATCTGTGGTGCAGCAGCTGCATTTTCTTTGACACAATGGAGAATTTATTTTAAAAGTGTATATTTTCAAAAGTGCTCATCTACACAGATCGGAGAAGAAGGAGGTTAGGAGAAGGAGTTAGGACAAACAGGAAGAACTGCTGAGTTTGATAAAGATATAAAATAAAAGTAATGGAGGAAAAAGCCATTAAAGAAACGATGAGTAACTTGACGATGTAGTTTTACACAAAAGCTTTTCGCACTCAAAATCTTATCTCCATAAAAACACCATTAAATCTTTATCTATGTCTCTGCAGTTTTAGCGCTAAACACAGGTTTATAAAACAGCTGCGCGAGTAGCAGATCAGATTCACATGTGCAAGTGAAACTTTATCCTTACAAGCCTCACTAGAGACTACGGCTCTGTTTCAGGCGTGTGATTAGTGAACACGTGGGGAGTTAAGGTTAGTAATCTACATCTGGTGAATCATCTTATATCAGGAAGGAGTAGATACGATAGAATTATTTACCCAAGCCTTGTATCACACAGGATGTCCAGCACATCCAGTCAGAGAGGTCAAAAGTCAGATGGTTCGAGTCGATTTAATTCGCAGCACGCCCACAGAATAAGCAGATTTATTAAATTTTTATTTTTTTTATTTATTTTTTTTTGCACAGAGCTGGATATTTGTTCCCCACGGAGCAATGTGTTGGCTATAAAACTGAGCAAGCGGGTATATTTTATTCCTGCAGATTATATTCAACACACCATCTGCTTATACCCACACACACACACACACACACACACTCAATCAGCTACACTCAGCTGAGTAAAATTGTTAAAATAATAGGAGTTTAAAGATTTTATATTATACAGCCAGGGCTCAATTACAGAAGAGTTGCCAAGCCATGGTTATAAATCTAATTTAAATTTAAATAAAAATGAATAATAAAGTTAAAAGAAAAATAAATAACATTTTAATAGTTATAAAAGGTTTAATACAGTAATTAATTACTATCACTACTACTACTATAATAATAATAATAATAATAATAATAATAATAATAATAATAATAATGACTTGTTATAATGTGACATCACTTAAGATGTTTATTATTAACAACTGTTAGAGAAGAAAAGGTAAAATAGCAGATTTAATGAGGTTAAATTTCAAGGCTGGAAATCTGTTTTAAAAGGAAAAAAGGAGACTTGTAGACCTCTGCACAACTAACTAATGAATTAATTAACTAACCAACTGATTCAATTAAATAAATAAACGAACTACTTAGCAATAAATAAACAAAATACCAACAAAGTGGGATTTATTTTTATAATCATAATAATAATCATCATCATCATAATAATAATAATAATGTTTTAGTAAGCTGAGAGCTGTAAAGTGAAGAGAGAGAAAATTAAATAATATAAATATAACAAAAATATTGAAATAAATAATAAATAAACAAATAAATACATAAATATAAAGAAGAAAAAGAAGCTCAGTTATAATTTTTATTGTAATCTTATTTTAAAATGAATAAATTTAGCTATAAAAAAAACTAATTCAACATTATGGTAAAATAAAAATGTGCCAGCACAAAGATGGAAAATTAAGTTACAGTATAACCTTGGATTATGAGCGTAATTCATTCAGGAAGCAGGCTTGTTTATCAAAATAATTGTAAACCAGATCATATTTTCCCATAAGAAATAATGCAAACTCAAATAATTAATTCCACAGCCCAAAAAATAAATTCATAAGAATAATTCATATAAAATATAAAGTAAAAATAAAACAAATTAACATGCACTTTACCTTAAAAAAAAAATCGCCAGATAAGCGTTTCCGTTTTCATACCTTTGAAATGAATCGCGACAGAGCAGTGTTTCTGTGTAGAGCAGAGAGTGTGTGTGTGTGTCTTAAAGGCGAT
>QMIH01000589.1:99692-110823 GCA_003987875.1 Clarias batrachus | reverse complement strand
GGGGGGGGGGGGGGGGCGAAAGTGCGCATTCAACCTGCAGGCTGATACAGAAAGAGAAAATGGATCTTTAACCTCTCTAATGAGACTTGCTTTTACTTAACACGCGTGCATACACATGTGTTATAATAAACAGTACACACTCGCTGTACACACATACAAACAAAATAAAAGTCTTTTACGCACACATGCACACACGTGTGGTCACAGTGTTATAGTAAACAGTATATGTGTGCACGGATGTTGAATATATCAGTGAGAAACGAGCACTAAGGCCCAGCAAGGGAGACGATTACCCACAATTCCGCAGCGCAAGAGAGAGACAGAGAAAAACCGTTGGCTCAGTTGTGATCACGTGACGCTCGGTGTCAAAATAAGAAGCGCATGCCTGATACATGATACTCAGGACTCGTAAATAAAGACTTGCTTATTAAGTAAAAATTTATTCAAAATCTTTGCTCGTCTTGCGGAACACTCGCAAACCATGTTACTCACAATCCGAGGTTCCACTGTAATTATATTAAATATGATATATATATATATACACACACACACACACACACACACACAATACTTGTAGATACAAGTAGTTAAAAGAGAAAATGAAAAAATATATTTAATATTTTACTTTTTTCTCTTTTCAGTGATTGATCGATGTGTTATATTTACCGGTATTTTTTTTCACAGCTGCTTGATGACTACAGGGTTTTTTGTAGTTGCTGTTGTTTTTGTTCCCACAGGCATGACAGTCCCTGTGACATGACAATGATACTGATGTTTTAGGTCATAAGGTCATTCAGAGGTCACACCCACTTGTTCTTCTTATCCAGACGAAAGGAAAGCCAACCGTGTGTCCTTCTTCTGAGGAAACAGACATTGATACTGATGTGAAGGAATGACAGACAGCATGGACACACAGGAACACATACTCATGCTGGCTAAAGTGCCACGTCACCAATAGGACATCATGATATTTTCTCAACGAGCTCATATTTTGACATCATCATGTCCTTACACAGCTATTTCAAATACAATAAACAGGGCTTTCTTGAGTCACAAGGCTGAGTCACAACCCTTCATCTATTTTGCCAACTTGCAAAATGGCAAAATATTTTGTGCAAATTGTTTTGGGTTTTATCAGTCTGAATTTTGTATAATGATATAACTCCACCTCCCACAGTTTTGTCACAATCGATAAATCAGCCTGTAGGTGTGTTTTTGGTTATTTAAGTATGCAATTTAGTATCAATAATATGTTACATTTTTAATTTTAAAAAAAGCACCTTATCATAGAAGTCCATGACTACTGGGGAAACTGCAGTGGCACTACCCTTGGCTTTACCGTTCTCTGAAAGTCCATCAAATGCATTTAGTTTGTTTACAGAAGCCACTATCAGATAGTTTCTGATGAACTCTAAATGTATCTTGTGATACATTGCATGCATGACATCTATTACCTCATTAATTCATTTAATAAGAAAATAATTTTTAAAAAAGTAAATTATTTTAGATATATACAGTAGTATTAGATTTGGCAGCATGCTGGATTAGTGGTTACCACTGTTGCCTCGCACCTCTAGGGTTCGATTCCCACCTTGGGTCTGGGTGCATGGAATTGGTGGATTTAGTCCAGGTACTCTCACAGTCCAAAAATATGCAAATTAGGCATGCCCCGCTGTGACCCTGTGCTACTCTGCAACAAAGACCATTGTTTAAAGAGCTATACAAATAAAACTGACTTTACTTGATAATTGTCAATTGTTATGTAATTCTTGTTTATCTTAAACTAATAATTATTCATTGTAAGTAAAAGGTAACTTACTACAATGTTTTTATTACATTGTTCTGTACACTGATTCAGAACTATTTTAAAACAGAATTTAATCAATTCGGTTATGTCGTAAACAATTCCAGTTTTGGTTCTTTAAAGGATTCAGAAGTATTGTGGTGTCTTCTGGACTGATTCAGCATAATATTAAAGAGATTCCAAGTAATTCATTATCTCTAAAAATTATTCTCGTTATAGTGTCATGTTTCATGGTCATCCATCAATTTAAAATGATTTAAAAGGAAACTTGGATCGATTCAATTCATTCTTAAATGATTCAGAATATATTGTTATACTGCCAGGTTCATAAATTTTGCAACAGAAATCATTTTTTGACATTTGGCCTCTGTACACCACCGCACTGAATGTAAAACACAAACATGTGGCATTAAATATTCAGGAATTAATAATAAAAAATTACAGCCATTTTTATATTCAAACCTCCCCCCCCCTCCCCCAATTTGATGGAAATTCCAAAATGGTCAATGCCACACCTTTCTCAAACCCCTTAAATTAAAGTTGAAGGTCTTAACTTTGCTCACATCTTGAAATTTATGGCCCTGGCTGTATTTTATTGTGCACCAATTAATAATTAGATAAATCTATTAATAGGTTTTAATTATGATTATTACTCCTACATGATTAAACAGTTCCGATTACATAAAAATGGTATGTGATTGTTGATTCCAAAATGTTCAAGTAAATCAAGTTCATTTGATTCTCTCCTGAATTCTCTCATGTGATGTTTTTTTTTGTAATAGATTCAGGGTCATTTAAATGATTCAAACTGATTCACTCCTCTATAATAAAAAAAAAAAACTATTCAGATCATGTCATCATATTTTATTCAAAAATTTTTAAAAGAGACTTCAATCTTTTTAATGAAACTTTCTTGGTGGCCACTTTTTTTTTAAGAATGTAAGTGATTTGAATCATAAAGTGGAACATTTCATATTTTTTATTTTTCTACTTTTCTACTGTATATCCATCAAACTTATCATTTAGATAAATGGCGTGTAAGAGAGTGCTTGTGTAAACAAAATGAAAGGACTATTTAAACAATGCAAATTAAAAAGGCTGATGAACTGAAAAAAAAAAGAGGTAGGATAACTGATGCAGAACAGGGTCGGAATTTGCGTCAGGTTACCGCAGGGTCGTCAGGAGGTTGTCGGAAAACTCCCCGCGGAGGAAACGGTACTTGAGCCGGAACTGGAAACGAAGGGGGATTTACGCTAATAACCATGGCATTAAAACGCCTATTAGCATGTCAACAGTGACATCGGCGATTACAGGATACGGTTCTGATCTGTTCCAGATTTGGCATGCGAGCTTTGAGTGTTTCTGGGAGACGGTCTGTGTGTGCAAAGGAAATGGGATCACAAGTTCAGAAGAAAGAATAGAAAAGAAAGTGTGTATGTGTGCGTGTGTGCGTGTGGGGCTGGGATGACAGCGGCCCATTCATCCTCCATGCTAGAGGAGACAGAGTGCTTGCTCGCGGGGGACAGCCGCAATAAATCACTTTCCCTAAGACTCGCTACCTACAGCTTATTGCGATCAGCATGACAAAGTCTCTCTCTCGCCGTCTGTTCCCTCCGTCTATTCGTTCATCTTGTCTTTTCTGCTCCTTCGCCTTCTTTCCACACCACACACTCTCTCTCTCTCTCTCTCTCTCTCTCTCCATCTCTAACCGTAACTATTCCAACAGATGGATGCAGAAACGTTTGAGACTTAATGAACTGCAGAACGTTTTCAGTGGAAATGGTGTGAATTGTACAATAACATTTGTTAAAACAAATATTAAATAAATTGGCCATTTAAATTTCCTTTTCAACAGGCTTGCACTATAGACTGTAAGCGGAAATGTAGCTTTTTCCTAGCATTTTAGCTAGCTCTGTCTGTCACATTTGTTAATATATTTATATATAAATTATATATATATTCAAACTTAGTAAATCAACACGGATGTACAGTGATACAAAGAAATTTGCCTTGGCATATGACTGAACTGAGCCGTACCGTAACTGTAGTGTTACTACAGTTACTACTGTAACTGTGGCTTTCTCTGTTGTGGCTAGTTTTCTAGCTCGCAAACAGTTCCTAACAAGCTGTTTTTGAGCTGAAAATTAAATGAACTAGTTTAGGACTACAGTAATTCCAGGAGTAAGTTGTTAGCATCAGTAACTAATAAAGTCAACATTTTGTCTGTAATTTGTGAGGACCTTGTGAACATCAATTCTTCTACAAACACTTTGTTATACATCATATAGAAGAATTATAATTTTAAAAAATCTGCTCCAAGCTAATTCACAGCTATGGCTTAGCCTAGCACCACTGGGTTTAGAGTCATGACTGCAGCACCAGATCAGTGTTAATTTGCTGCAAGCATGAAATATCTGAAGGTACAAAGCCCTTCATCTTCTTCTGCTTCACTACGGCTTGGCTAGAAGCACAAAAAGGCCATTAGCGTCCACCTTTTTGTTTAAGTACGACAGGGAACACTGGACCCTTCATCAGTCATGCGAGCGACAGAGACTGGGAACAGGATATCTTTCTCCTCTGCGTCCTCTGTGTGCGTGTGCGTGTGTGTGTGTGTGGCCATTGTTCTAATGGAGGATGTGCTACTGCAGAATAATGATCTTCCTGTGTGTGTGTGTGTGTGTGTGTGTGTGTGTGTGTGTGTGTATTGATCAGTGTGTGATGTATTTCAACTGTCTCGCGATTATTGGGTCGTTCATCAGGACTGAATTACCCTATCAATACTGTGGCCCGCCGAGGACAGAGAAGAACTACAGCAAGTTGGAGGGGTGGATGGAAGAAGCGAGCAGAGAGAGAGAAAGAGCGTTCTTAACATCCCTGAAACAGCTGGAAAACCAGCTGCCATTTTTTGAATCCACTCCAAAACCAGCTGATATTTCAAAACACACTGCAAACCCGTCGGCCATTTCAAAATATATTGCGCATCCAGCTGTCACGTGAAAGTTTATGTTCCACCCAGCTGTTGTTTGGTAACACACTACAAAACCAGCTACCATTTTTATATCCACTGCAAACCAGCTGCCATTTTTTAAATCACTTTCAAATCAGCTGAAAGTTTTAACTGCACTGCAAATCAGGCTGCCATTTTAAACCAATTTTAAAACCAGATGCCATTTTTGAAAATTCTACTATAAATCCAGCTGCCATTTTTAATTCTACTGTAAATCCAGCTGAAAGTTTTAAATGCACTGCAAATCCACTTTCCATTTTTAAATCTATTGGAAAAACAGCTGCCTTTTTAAACCCACAGAAAATCAGGCTGCCGGGGTGTTTTTTTAATCTACTGCATATACAATTGCTATTTTTAAGTAGACTGCAAAACCAACTGCCATTTTAACAAAAAAAAAAAATCTGCACTACCATTTGACATTCTCTCCACTATAAGACCACTAGAAATATTTAAATCTACTCTAAATGTTAATACATTTTATATCCTTCAAATATTAAATCAACTGCCAAACTACAGTAGCTGAAAACTTTAAATCCACTGCAATCAGGCAGCAATTTTAAATCAACTTTAGAACCAGATGCCATTTTTAAAATACTACTACAAATCCAGCTGCCATTTTAAAAGACAACTTTAAAACAATATGTAATTGCCTCTGTAAATGCCTCTACAATTTTTAAAGCTACTCTAAATCCAGTTGCCATAATATATCCACTGGAAAATCAGCTTCCATTTTAAATCTACTGCATATCCGGCTGCCATTTCTAAATCTACTGCATATCCAGCTGCCATTTTAACAAATGTGTACAACCAGTTGTCCTTTCATCTCCATTTTAGGCCTCCAATACATTTTTGGCTAAAAGGCAAATGCAGCTGCCAGACACACCTTAAAGTCTACTTTAGATTATTTTTTTTTTAAGCTTCTAATATATCGCTGATCATAGTATTAGGCAATCCATTAAAATCAAGGGGGCAGAAAACAAGTAGTCGAAGAAGTAGTAGTATTAGTAGCTGGTTACTTACTGCTGAGCATGAGCATAACCACCTAGACAGCCAATGTAAAACATTGCTAACACTTGTTAGCAATGTTAGCAATCCCTGTCCCGCCCCCCCACCCCCGCCCAATCCCCCCGGTTTGAACACAGACACGCACACAATCACACACACAAACACACAGATCATTTCTGTCTCTCTGAGAGTGTTATTGCTGCTGATGGAGCTAAAGACTTTATAACAGCCTCATAAATTACACAATAATGAACACCAATGCACAGTGTAGTGACATTAATGACCTTCCGCTCACTACACTAGTCTTCACCTTCGGATATTTAAACTCTGTGCTAGTCATATATTTTGGATGTTTAAAGTTCATGCCAGTTACACTGAATATTTAATCGCATTTGTTAATAAATAAATAAATAAATAAATAAAAACAAACCAACATGGACATATATGTACAAATTGTATAATTCCATGATAATCTAGCTCACTAGCTTGCTAATACTAGCATAAGTATGTAGACAATAAGAGATATACTACTAAGAAAATATACTCAGTTACTATATATGTACAGTATATACACTTTATTACTGCTACTCACTAAATATGCTTGATCATGCTAGTTTTCTATATACGTTTGAGCTTGCTAGCTATTAACTATTTCTCTATTATTATTATTATTATTTGGATGGTTAAGCTTTATGATTGTCTTATAATTTGGGTTTTTAAGATGTATACTAGTAAAGTATAAATGTATGCTTGTGTATAGATATACAGTATATATATATATATATTCCTAGCATGTTGCCTGTTCATATAAGTTTAAGTGCTGGATTGTACACGCCTGAAAATTTGTGTTTTGTAAAAACCTGCTTAGATATACGTTGTGTTATTGAAGACAAAGTTAAGTGTCCTCTATTTAGAGTTGACTGTTTTTACTACATTAACCACGTAGCTACAAGATAGAAAGTTAGAAAGTCTACCTGAGTCTCCAATAACTACCTGGACCCCATATTAACATCAATTAAAAGCCTGCCACCCAACACACAGTATGAGTGCTGATCAATCCCCGCTTTCTGTTTCACCCAGATGAGGATGGGTTCCCTGTTGAGTCTGGTTCCTCTCAAGGTTTCTTCCTATTACCATCTCTGGGAGTTTTCCCCTCAGCACCGTCGCCCTCGGCTCGTTCATCAGGGACGATCTGAAATTTTTTTGATTCATACACATTCACATTCCATACAAACTTAAATAATTCTTTTGATTGTGTAAAGCTGCTTTGTGACGATGAAACTTGTTAAAAGCGCTATACAGATAAAACTGAATTGAAGTGAATTGAAACAACCTTCATAACCATAACTGCGTTTAAGAAGAAATATTCAGATTCACTGTGTTACCAGATTTCCTTTTCCCGTGGTCTTGAACCAGGGGAACCAGGGGAAATTTGTTTCACACAAGCATCACAGGTTCGTCTCACCACAGATCTCCACCTCAAAGACCATCCAGGAGGTTTTTAGGACACAGCAACATTATGGAGGTGGCCATTTGGTACAACCTGAGTCACTTTTGTTCCTGGTCTAACCCCGCCCACTTGTTGGCCCCGCCTCCGACCGCTTGGAGATGGAATAATAAAGTCACTCCAGTATGTACAGTAAATACAGAGCTTTAACCCTCATTATAGTCAAGGCATTATGAAATATATTATTTATTTGTTAGTTAGCTTAGTAGGGTCAGTTATACAAATGTATGATTTAAAGGGAAAGAGTTTTATTTACTTTTTGAAAAGGTACTTGTTTATGTCCTTTTATTTGCTTGAGGTCTTCTCATGAGACACTTCACTGATTAAGGAAACAATAATTACTTTCTGTTCGTCACCTGCATCCACCTGTCTGTCTGTCTCTCTTTATCTGTCTGATTCTCTGTCTGTCTCTTTCTACCTGTCTGTATCTCTCTGTCTGACTCTCTGTCTGTCTGTCAGGTTGTCCCTCTGTCCCTGAGTTTTCTGATACTTTCATTCTCTCTGTCTCTCCCTCAGTGGACAGGGTGGATGTGATGGTCGGTCACGCTGGACTCGGGGACGTCTCTGTAACACACACTCAGTTATGAGTGCAGCTCTCTTCTGCTGTGGGGAATTACAGTCATAAATCAAAGAGGCTGTCACACCAGCGGAGAGGACCTGTGTATGTGTGTGTGTGTGTGTGTCTGTGTGTGTGTGTCTAAGAAAGGCCGCTGTCACAGCTTCCTCCTCGTCCTCTGTCTATACAATGCAATTTCCCGGTGTGTCAGACAAGGAGACGGAGAGCAGATAAGGCCTGTTTGTGTGTGTGTGTGTGTGTCTGTGCGGGTGTGTATAATGAGATTTAGCCTTGGCAAGTGACAAAAGCTTAAACACACACACACACACACACACACACACACACACACATACACACATGCACACACACATTCAGTGTTTAACCTGATTATTCTCACCCAGAGATAAGACGTGTAAAAGCCTGGCACTGCGCAACAGGGGGGCATTAGGATCACTCATGCAGAAGTGTGTGTATGCGTGTGTGTGTGCACATGTGTGTGTATGTGTTGCTGTGTAATTCCAAAGCATTACATCATCTGGTGTCAGATTGGAGCTCTGCAGTAGTCTTTTATGTAAATTTGAGTCTGTGTATAAGACAGTATAAAATTTGAAGAAATTAAATAGAACAAAAAGGAATCTATTTATTGCATTTTATTTTATCTATTTTTGCGTCCTTGGTGTTGTGTCTCTGGTTCAGCGAGGGCTTCAGTGCCTGACACAATAACATCTCAGTAAACTTTTTAAGCCTAAAACACACGAGAACCAGACACCAGCCAGATAACATGCGGTGTGTATAAAGATGATCCTGACCTCTGTCTTGATGCACACGCCTTCTGATCTCACACACACACACACACACACACACACACACACACACCTTCAGTCACAGGACATCCAGAGTTAACTTTACCCCTTCGTAGAATGGCGCCCCTGTCTGATTTGGTCGCTATTGGGAGGAAAATTTGGAGAGAAAGAGAAATGGAAAGACAGATCCGTCAATCACTTTGATGTGCGTTCATAATGACTTGCCAGTCATTTCTGTAAAGGAGGATTGGTGGAATTGTTTTGTTCCTGTCCTTTCCACCTGGGGCGGAGCTCAGCTCACGGTATGGTTTGAGTGACAGCGTGAACGTTTGTGTTTACAATTGAAAATATTTGAAAGTTATAATTGAAACTGAAACGTGAATAGAGGTCATAAGTATCAAACACTGAAAATACTCCAGTAAAAGTACAGATAGACAAAAAAGACTTAAAAATTTGATCACCTTTAAAACCCTTGAAGCTTTGGTCAAAACACAGCATGGGTCAATGATGATTTTAAAAAAATGCTTATATGGAAGTCTTGCTGTGTGTTAATGGGGAGGTTCTGACATCAAACTGTGTATTTGTGTTTTCTGATGTGTCAGGCAGAACAAAAAGTAAATCATCGGTACTTTTATAAAGGTTCAAATTTATCACTACAATGGGATGTGACATCATAAAAAACAGAACTCACAAAATGAGCACATTATTATTGGTTAGTCGTAGAACCAACCAAAGAAAAAAAAACAATAAGAATAACATGTGTTTGTGTGTATCTGTGCTATTTTTTTTTTTTTTGACCTTTTTTTAATTTTTTGCTCATTCATGTCTGTATAGTCGGTTAAAATTAAATAAAATTCAGATCTTTATATTTCCTATTTATTGCTGAAAAAAAGGACACGCCACTCTATGCTGCACAATCCTGAGCCCTCTATAATTTCATTAAAAAAAACAGCAAAACAAAAAATGACTAAAATGCTCTGAGCTTTAAGGACCACAGAAGTAAATGTTATACAGTATGTTTGTACAGGATGCTGCTTAAAAACAGAGTCAATCAAAATGTCTTTGAAAATGTTTTTCTGGGAAACGTGGGATATTATAGATAATCCTACACATTAAATCATCTATAGTTTGAGATTGTCATGAATTAACGGTACTAGTAATGATTACGTTTGTCGTAGCTTCTCAAGCGTGCTCTTGTGGGATTGTGGAATTGGTGTTTGTTCCACACGCACACACGAGAAGCCATGATGATGATCCTCAGCTGCAGTTTGTCTCAATGTGAACAGTCATAATAAGTCCATACTCACAGTATGTGTGCATGTGTGTGTGTGTGCGTGTGCGTGGAGGGGGCTTTTGTGTGTATCTCACAGACCACACGTACATACACTCAGTAATCACTTGTTTCTTCATGCCTCAGTAAAACCAGCAAGTCTGCTTCATTATGTCTTCTTCAAATATATACGTTCACACTGCAATTAGCTCGAACCTGATTATTATTCACCATTAATGACAAATAAATAAATAAACACACACACACACACACACACACACATTGCTGTCACAGCTGTAGGAGAAAGCGTATACATAAACACTTGAGTGTATGTAATAATATCAATCCTATGACATTCTTGCACTCAGCAGCAGAAAAAAACTTTTATGCTATGTTAATTTAAACCTCATTTTGGAGATGGTGTTGCCATGGTGACAGCCCCGTGATTAAACATTACCAACGCTAACAAACTTTACAGTGCTAATAAAGCCCACTACGTCAGCTCACATCACGTTTCTAAGTCTGAATGTTTTTATTCATCTCAAAAGTGCATACTTTAACATTTAAGCATGTTTATGATGTAATATTTATGATGTAATATTTATGATGCTAGTGCTAATTTGTTGTATTTCATTGAGAAGTGCGCGGCTACGTGTCGCTCTGACGTCACAGCAAGATGTTGTTTTTGTTATAAAAAAAAGTTCAGCCCAGAACCAGATCAGCTTTAAAAAGAACAGCACCACCAAGGCTTTCTTGGAGTCTGTCTAGTGTGGAGCTTGAACATGCGCTAGGTTTAAGCCCCGCCTCCTGCTCTACGATTGGCTAAAATTTCATGGACAATGAAGAAGATCAAAGCAATTACAGTCGAGTGAACTTTTGTAATCAATTATAATGCAGAAGGTGGGATTTGTCTGGAAAAAAAAAAAACTACTCTATTAAAAATATGTACAGTGATCAGGTGATCAACATGAAGTCAGACAAAATGGCATTGTGGGTAATGTAGGAAACTGTTACATGTATGTATAGATAGATAGATAGATAGATAGATAGATAGATAGATAGATAGATAGATAGATAGATTTACAGTCTGCTCTGAGCTGAGAGACATGTCATAAACAATTCCAGAGCTGTCACAATACAGCTGGGGTTCACACACACACACACACACACACACACACT
>QMIH01000589.1:74757-99295 GCA_003987875.1 Clarias batrachus | reverse complement strand
TGTGTGTGTGTGTGTGTGTGTGTGTGTGTGTGTGTGTGTGTGTGTGTGTGTGTGTGTGATTCATCCTCTCACTGAGGGCACAATGACATGCGGTGAATCTAGCTCCTGCTGTGTGTCAGCTCAGTGTGTGTATGTCAAAAAGCTGGAGCCTCACATTAGTGTCAGACACTTACACGCTCACACACACACACACACACACACACACACACACGCTCACACACACACACGCTGACAATATGAATGTGAGCAAAGTAGAGCAGGAAGGCCTGACGACCTGAAAGACCTGTGTGTGTGTGTGTGTGTGTGTGTGTGTGTGTGTGTGGAGTGCTTTTTAAGGCATGACAGTGATTAATGATCCTCAGCTGTCAGTTACATTACTTACGCGACCTCTCACTCTGTCTCTCTCTCTTTTATTACACTTCTATATGGATGAAAGAATGAACGAGAGAGTGAGAGAGAAACAAACACCAACAGAGAGTGACACAGAATGAGAGAGAGAGAGGGTAGTATTTTTGTTTTTGCACACACACACACACTGTGTGTATCACTGACAGAAATTAAGGCACTAATTAAGGAACATGAGCGTGAATGTTCTCCATCCCACTAGCACAAGTGTGTGTGTGTGTGTGTGTGTGTGTGTGTGTGTGTGTGTGTATCAGCCCCAGGGGTTTGGGTTCTGAGAAAGCCCAGATGCCCGATGTGAAGCATTACACACTCTTTCCCCTCTCTGTGTGTGTGTGTGTGTGTGTGTGTGTGTGTGCGTGTGTGTGTGAATGATGGATGAGGGCGAACGAGGAGTCTCTCTCCCGGATCGAACAGCCTTCACCACACAGCCATCTGCTTTCCGTCTCCGCCTCGCGCCTGCCTCACGGCCTCTCTGATCCCCCATCAGCTGCTCCTGGACTGACACACACACACACTCAGGAGATGAAACTGATACAGGATCAGTAAATGGGAGCCATGGGTGGGAGGATCAGAGCAGCGCCCCCTTCTGGGTCCTGCATTGTGTTTCTCCCCTCACAGTGGTGTAATTATGCAGCCCGGGCCCTTCGGCTCGTTGCGGCGCGGCGCCCGTCTGGATTCTGATTGGTCAGGTTGTGAGGCGTTGATCCAGCTTCTGAAACTAGTCACAAATAACCATGTGGCTTGCCGTGTGTTTCCATAAGTAGGTGCGAGTAGTGAGTCACATGATTGCGAGGAGTTTTAAGCACTGCAATGGTATCAGTGAAGAGTAAAGTTAAATATTTCTGTTGTGATAAAGCTTGTTAAAATCAGGACCATGAACAGCTCCATCAAGGATTTTAAAGGTCCCATAAATCCCAACACTGGTCCCAGTGTCTGTCCAAAATATGTGTGTGTGTGTGTGTGTGTGTGTGTGTGTGTGTGTGTGTGTGTGTGTGTGTGTGTGTGTGTGTGTGTGTGTGAATGCTAAAGCTGAAATACCTTTTTAGAAACCTGTTTCACTTTTCCTGAAAACCTGCTGTTTCAGTGTCTATGTAAATGAGCTCCTGCTGAGCCACGCCAAAGAACAGCAGAGATGAGCAACACAACCCAGTGGAGGAGCTCTTCTTATATGAAGTCACATTATTATTATTACAGAATCAGGCACTACATATATGGATACAGGATGGAGTTTTTCTCCAGTTTTTTGTTTGGGAGCACATACACACACGCACACACACACACAAAACACACTGGAGACGCATCTGAACATCTAAACATAGGTAGACAGTGAATTTTGCATCATAGGTGTCCTTTAATGTGAGAGAATCTTACCTAGTATGTTTCTATAGGCTTAGCAAAGCAAATCGTAGGTGTTCAGACATCAGAGCGCATCACAAACACAACAACCACAGGGTGTTTTTTTAGCTGCCATAACGGAGCAAGGGCAGGTACTAACCACACTTCATAAATTTGTGATGTTCACTGATTGTGAAAAGAATGAATCTTTTGAAATAAACTATTTCAGGTTAATGGTGAATCTGCGTAAGTATTTTATTCTACACACTGCTAGTTATTTCATTTTTACTTTTTTTATCTTAAAACTCTGTAGCCTATGTGATACATGCAGCTGTTACAGATGTTACTTCTGTTGTAATCAATGAGTGCGATCAATCTACTGTATACATATTAAAAAAACTTTAACGTGGTCATGTCTGCACATTGAAGATATTTGTGAAAATATTATTTGGGGGTTGATGTAAGATGAGTAATAGAACACACCAAGATGTTTTTTGTTTGTTTGTTTTATCTGTCTGCTTGTTTGTGCTCGCATCACATAAAAACTACCGAAGGAAGTGTAATGGGGTTTTCACAGGTGTATTTGAACGAGCTTGAGGTAACATGTAGGCTTTGCTTTATTGCATTCGGCACACAGGAAGAGAAGATACGCTACTTTGAAATTTAAACGGAAAATGGCCTTATATCATTTGAAAATCAACCTTGAAAACATCATTAGTTCATCTCAAAGTTCAACAGATGGCGCTATACATTTTTTAACACATGCTTATGAGTGTGTGATTAACTTCCATGTGAACGAAGTCGCGTACATGGTTAGTATATATATATGTGTGTGTCTATAACTGTAATCCTTACGTAAGAAGTCTGAAAATTCTGGCTTGTTTAATCCAGATAACTGCCAATCTAGCACATAAATCTCTCATTTAATTTTTATTTTATTTTTTATGCTTGCAAAAGTATATCATCATCATCATCGAGAGAAAGAGAGAGAGAGAGAGAGAGAGAGAGAGAGAGGGAGGAGAATAAAGAAAGGCAGAGAAATAGACAGAGTGATTCAGAGAGAAATGAGACAGACAGACAGACAGAAAGACAGATGCAGAGATGCAGAGAGAGAGAGATTGTTTAATCCTGTAAGAAACAGAGGTGACTGTCTTCTTGATTCAAATTCATTTCCAGTTCTCATCTCTCTCTCTCTCTCTCTCTCTCTCTCTCTCGTCTACAACATATCCACTGCATGAAGGTTAATTTGTTTTTGTTTCAAGTTACTTTTGTTTTTTATATATTGAAGGGAAATAAATTAGTCAGCGAGTTCCTTATGAAATGTTTTTTTTAAAAAAAGGAAAATTTCTGATATCTTTGTGAATAAAAAGTGTAATAATTTAAAAACATTTATGACATTTATGACAGAATTTGTGTCTTTTTATCTTAAATGTGATACTATAGATGGAGCAAAAGAAATGTTCAGACAGAAGCTCTGATGCACTTTCAGAGAGGAAAAAGAAATGCAAGAAAGGAAGAAAGAAAGCACCTTGAAATGTTTTGCACTTCCAATTATTTAATAATAATTAACCTGAAATGGTTCCTTCTTTCTTGCTATAAAATCTCAGGTCAGTCCTGCTTTCTCCTGCTGCTGAGTGAAGAGTGCAGGGTTAAGGAGTGCAGAAGGTGAAAAGGAGAGCGAGGGACGGCGGTGAACGAGTGTAAATGTGGAGTAAAGTGGTGGAGCTGCTGCGTGTCAGCTCTGGGGCTGAGTTATGGCAGCTCTGGAAAGTATGCGGATTTAAACAAACGATGGGAGCGGCAGCGAGCGAGCCGTCCTGTCAGCGGTGATTTATTACCCTGAGCAGATTAATGCAGCACAGGGAGGAGAGGTCAGAGAGAGAGAGAGAGAGAGAGTAAGAAGGACAGAGTGAGAGAGACGCAGAAAGAAGGAGAGAGAAAATGAGAGAGAAAGACTAGAGTATAATAGAGAGTGGTATGGAGACAGAAAGAGAGATGTAAAGAGAGAGAGAGAGAGAGAGTTTTAAGGCTTCTAAGAAAAAAAGGTTTTTGTCTACTTAGTGTCGCTCTCATCCACATCTCTCTCTCTCTCTCTCTCTCTGACTCAGATTGAGGAGACACACAGATACAGGATGAGTTATGTTCCATTCATGGACTTGCTACTGAGAGTAAATTAGATGAGAGGTCCACTCAGTCCTCAGGGACGCAGACAAGTCACTCGTCTCTCTCTCTCTCTCTCTCTCCCTGCTATAGCTCGTGTCTTTCACTTTGAGGCGGGATTTTCATCTGTCTACTGGGAAGATAATCTCAGATTTGGACATAATTATATATTAAAAGCAATGTGTTAGTTTGACTTTGGCAAAAACAAAAAAACAAACCGCAAAGGAAAAGTATAAGCACGTAAACGTCAACATCAGGATCAATAATCATCAGGATTAACAAAAGTAAAGAGTGTGTCAGTGTGTTAGAGAGTGTGTCAGAGTGTGTGACATTTGAAGGTATGTAAGGTTTGAGTGCATGAGATTGTGAGTGTGTACAAACGTGTGTGTTTGAGAGTGTGTAAGAGTGCATGAGGGTGCGTAAGTGTGTGTGTTTGTGAGCGTGTTTGAGAGAGTGCTTGAGATTGCATCAGTGTAATAAATCAATATTATATAAATATGAAATTTCGTTATTCTTTTTTTATTATTTTGTAATTAAGATTTAAATGACGATAAAATACTCTGACATATCAAAAGTATCAGCGCTGGCCAATCACGGGCGCTTTGAGCTCACACAAGCGGAAGGAGCGGATTGCGCTTTCCTCCGAGCGTGTTACGCTGCCCCTCGATGGGAGCGTGCCTGAACACAGAGATGGGTGGAACTGGCTAGAAATAAATATGGGAGAAACTTCCAGTACCTTAATATGTCTGATGTCGCGTTTTGGGCTATAATGTCAAACCTTATCACAACTACACGTAACATCATACTGTACAAGGACTGGGTGTGTGCCGGGCGTGTGGTTAAATGAGACACGGAGGATGAGACTAGTACAGCAGCGTCACCTCACACATGATGCACATGCTAGTGATTTACTTCTGCATAGCTTAGCAGTCAAGTCTGAAAGTGGATCTGATGGAGCACAGCCGCGCAGAGAGCACTGAGGACGAGTCGGTCTCTTACTGAGGAGAAACAGGAACCATGGATAAAAAAATTTTTAAAAAACATCCTAATGTAAATATGCATGCAAATGAATATATATACTGTATGTCCTCTGTGCATCTGTGTGTGTATAAAAGCCTCGACGTCTGGGAAAGCTCTGCATGCGTACACGTCTGATCCTGGCGTGTGTTATTCGTCACTAGCGTCTGACTGATCACAGAGTCGTTTCTCAATTTCCCGGTGCTGTCACACACACTCTTGTTCTTATATCCTCCTCTGTGTCAGTGTTTAATCTCAGCGCACCGCTAGCAGACAGAAGACAGGCGTCACGGCTAGTCCAATAACCGCCGGGTGTCATTTTTCACTCAATATCACAACAAACACCCGTACCTCTTACTACACTCTAGGCTTGCGTGATATTGATTTTTTTTTCCGTGATTGTGATTTGTCATGAAAAAAAAAAAAACATCTTGATTAACAATTTAATCATCCGAAGCAGAAAAAAGGAAAATAAAACCAGGCGATGCTGAGTGTACCAGTAACCTGCTCAGGCATTGCCACGACATGTAGCGTGAGCTTATGTGATTTAGAAGATTTGTAACTTTAACGTCTTTAACGACAAATTATTTGTTTATTAATCACTTTTGATTAAGGACTCAAATTTTGTCATCAACGCTGCCAATAATATTAGACATAACATGAAGGTCAACTTCCTGCTGCTTTGCAAACCAAGGAGGTGCATACTGCTACCTGCTGAATAGGACTGTAAGGATCCACAAATGTGCCTGTGTACGCAATATTATTAATGTTAAATCACATCTTGACAGTGACAATGACAAACCAGTGCATTTATTAATATCCTATAAAAGACAATTATATATTATATATTATAATAAAATTATATATTATAATAAAAGCGCAGTGGTTAAAGTGCTCGCCCTATCATCTGGAGATCGCTAGTTCGATCCCCGGATGATGCTGTAACCTCTCTGCAGTAACAGCGGGAGGTCTAGAGAGAGCTGATTGGCCGAGCTCTCTCAGAGGGGAGGGATGAGAGGTACTTAGTGCTCCCACATTAATCACGGCTCTACAGCCAAACAGGGGCATCTAACGGATAGCGCTGTCTTCCGAGTGTGTTACTCCGCCCCCAACGGTGCGTGAGCGAGCAAGCAGTTCGAAAAGATGCGGTCGGCTGGCATCACGTGGTTCGGAGGAAACACGTGATAGTCTTCGGCTCTCCCGGCTGAGTGGTAGTAATAGTAGCCTTAATGTGGAGCCCCCTAGTGACGGGGAGGAATTGGACATGACTAAATTACAAATAAAAAATGCACCCCTAGTCAAAAATCCGCTAGGGACATTAAACCGGAATGTGATCCACAATAGTGTAGCATCATGCTAATGATTATAACTTTCCTTTCAGTCTGGCAGCCTGGGATGCTTCATATAGCTTCGAAAAAAGATTTGTATCATACGTAAGAATCATATGTCTACGCATTGCAGTGCTTCCTCCAGACAGTACTGATTTTTTAACTAAGCAAAAAAGAACTGTTACCCAAAGTTGTTCCCTTGGTAGTTCCCTTGGCTATTTCCAAGATATCCAGGTCCAAATGGTGTTTAGATTTAACATACGTGTGATGTAGCTGTATCTCAAACAATATTGTCTGTTGTGTGAATCAATCAAGCACTTCCTGTTTCAAAAGGAAATACGTCAAACAAAGTAAATCAAATTCATAAGGGCTTCTAACTATTAAACATTTAACAAAAGTTTTTGGTTTACATGCTAGACAGTTATTTGTAAGTACAGAGTTACAGTTCAGAGTTACAGTGTGTGTCGTTACGAAATTGTGGAATGTTCAGACTCGTTTACAAATTAGGCGAAATCTAAATATATATTAATACCCCACTCCGTACACATCTCATGAACACACACACACACACACACAGGCACACACACACACACACAGGCACACACACACACACACACACACACATTCAGTATCTCTTTGTCTCCTTATTTCTCTCTCTGGGGTCTTGAGAGAATTGATCAAGCTGTCTAAAAGCAGTTTGACTGACAGCTGAGAGGGACGCCCCCATGCTTTCACATGCGACTTTTACACAGAGAGCATGTGAGCTGTTAACATACTGACAGGAGTCTCTCATCTCTCCCTCTCTCTCTCTCTCTCTCTTTCTCTCTCAATCGATGGTCAGTGCAGTGAGAGCAGCTCTGTCCATCCTGCTAATTATTTGTCGATGACCGACTTGGTGATTTGATTGACGGGAATGGCAGTGAGCTCTTGAGAAACAAAGTGCTGATCATTAACCCTGCAGATTCTTCTACAAACAAGAGCTCCATGATGGGGTGAGTGGGATGAGTGGAATACCTTTCTCAGGGAAACGACAGGAAAAAGAGGGAGGATAGAGGCATTTTATCGCTGGAAGTCAGGTTCTTCCACACGCCTCCGCTCAGTAACAATCCTTACATTGGGTTTGATTTCAACAGCCCAAGCACAATGGCAAAGCAATGCATGCGCAAAAAGCTGAATGTTCAGTACAGACCTGAATCAGATCTGTTAAGAGTTCATGGCAGTGCTTGAAGATCCGCAAGCAATTCTGCCAGGAAGAATTTGTGAAAATCTCAAACAGTGTCCAAGAACTTACCCCGATACACTTACAGATGTTCCTGCGCCAAAACTTCTACCAGCTACCATTCGGAAGTAAATATACTGCTCAAAAAATAATAATAAAGGGAACAATTAGTTCCGGTTTCAATTGAATGCCAATTTATATTCATATATGTGTGTGTTCAAGTCAAACCAGGATTCAGTATTCTCTTTTTCTTTTTAATCAGGATATTTAAACAAGCAGGTGTTTTTATTCATAATTCTTTTTTTGATGACCTGCTGAACAATCTCTGTAAGTGTTGTGTGTTATTCAGATAAATCTAATGACTTTCAAAGGGGTGAATACTTTTTGCAAAACACTAAGGCACTGAAAACAAGACCCCCAAAAAAGAGACGAAAAAGAGAAAAAGATCTGAAGCTCTAAAATGTAACCTAAAAGAAACAAACGAAGGAGCTCAGGAACAACTGGAGGCGGCGCAAAAAAACACAGGCCTCGATCTGGTAATCCTGCTTTATTAGCTTTATTCTTGTCAAGACGGAGACGACGAGAGGACTGCTGAGTCAACATGGCACCTCTTTACAGTGTGACGCGTTATGAATATGTATAAGCGTGCTCAGATAAAGATTAGTCTCTCGCTCCTTCGCTCTGTTGTCTCTCTCCCATTTCAGATCTCAGCTGTTCAAATATCACCGTGTTATTTATACTAGCTGAGAGGGGGAATATTTACTCACGGCCACCGGAGCGGGAGGATCTGAATGGGCATCATTTCAGCTTGTCAAATTAGCTTGTGCGTACTGCCTGCTAATGTGTGTGTGTGTGTGTGTGTGTGTGTGTGTGTGTGTGTGTGTGTGTGTGTGTGTGTAATTTTGGAAAGCTAGAGAGCTTTGTCTGATTCTCTCTTGTCATGTTCATTCCTCGTCTCTTCAATAATGTAAACCAAGATTCCAGACTATAATCTTTAATATTAATTAATATAAATGCGCCTAGCTACATATCCTTTAAACGTTTAAAAGCAATCTTAATGAATCACATTTAAATCATTTAAATGCTTACTAGTGAGCTACCGAGCTAACTTGGAAGCATTAGTAAAATCTTTACCGCTACATCCAGCCAACTGGCTAAAATGTGCTAACCTGAGTGGGCTGGAAACATCTGTTACATTCAGAAACATTTATCATTCCCCTTCTAACACTGACTAACATGAGCTAATCTGAAAGGATTTCTGACACGAATTTTAACTCATGAATCTTAATAAACCTTTCCTGTATCACTGTCTAGCAAGCTAACATAAGTTAGACTGACAGGATTTCTAAAAATGACTCCTTTCCAAAATACTGACACAAGCTTGCCATTTTTCTGACAGGAATGTTAAGTCACATCTTTACAATGCTAACTGAGGAATTTATATAAGCTAACATGATAACTTTTCCTTCTAATGCCAACTAGGCAGCTGTCTTTAGCTCTCCTGGCAGGATTTCTGAGTCATATAATCATCAATGTTTATAAAATGTACTTTTAATGCTTCCTAAAAAGCTAACAAACTAAGTTGAGAAGGTGGGGACAACACTTTTGTTATATTAAGCTAAAATAAAGATGTTAATTAAGATGTTTTGTTTTTTTTTTTGTTTGTTTTTTTTTCCCTCAACTAATGCTAGCCATGTAGGTAACATGTAGGTAAATTTCAGAAAGGATTTTAACAGTAAGTCATGCTCATAAGCATTTAACTTTGATTATCTCTAGCTAGCATAATATCAAATATTGATACTTGTTTAGCTTTTTTAATCGCAGATGCTAGTCAGCTTGGAAACAAGAGCTAACCAGGACTTCTGACATGATTTTTAAGTTATTTATAACGGTTTATTTAGTAATTGATTCAGAAATGTCTAGTTAACATAACATATTTAAATATATAATTAATATAATATATAAGAGCTGATGAGAGCAAATTGCTAAAGTGAGCTATCAAGACAGGAGCCTTTACAGGATATTTAAGTCCTTCATCACGAATGGTATACTGTAAATTTTCATTCAAATAGTGGTTAGGAAGGTAAAATAGCTTATATAAGCTATTACAGTCACAAATCCTGAATCATAACTGTTCACATAAAACATAAACATAAATTCTAATGTTTAGAATGTTTCAGGATGTTTAGCAAACTAGCATAGCTGCAGGATTTCCGCCAGAAATTATAAACCACTAAGGAGGCCTAGCAAGATACAGTTGCAAGAGCTAACATGACAGGATTTTTGAGAAAAATTGAAGATAAATTTGGCAAGAATCCTGATTGCCATGCTAGCATGACATTATCTTTATTACAGTACACTAACTTTAACTAATTTAAGATAATCTGATTATTTTGTATTGTAATGGAAGTTGGCAAGCTATCATAGCTGTTTTAATGCCGAGAAAAACAAGCTAGCTAAAGTGAGCTAAACAGGCAAAAAAATTAATAATTCCTAATCATTAATGCTTTTTTACAGATAACAGTAGCCAGCTAGCTAACCTATACTAATTTAAGCTGATATGCGAGAAAAATGTACCTCATGTGACAACAATAAAATTATAAAAGTACTTGTCTAAGCTGAGTGCTAGGCAGAAATGTCTAAGGGCGTGTATGGCTGTCTGTGCCAGTCAAAACAATGAAGCTATTGCTAATGCTAAATCCACAGAGCTTTCAGGAGTCACGTTGGTGGTTTAGAAAGTGAACACACTTTGAAGGGAGGATGATGAACAGCCTGTGGAGAACATTCCAGTCCTGGAAATGAGGCAAAAAATAAATAGATATCTCCACTCTTTTGCTTCCAAAGCATGTTCCTGACAGGAATTACAAATCACAGAGAATAATTTACATCTGTTTAGACTCATAAAAACATCTCACTCAGCATGAAAAGCCGGGTTCGCTTTCAATCACAGCCAGGCGGAGAGATCGCACGACCAGAAAGGGTACTGCCAAACCCCTGTTAATATCTGCCGTTTTGCTGATGGAGTTCCTTCAAGATGGAGGAATGAGAGAGAAAGAGAGAGAGAGAGAGAGAGAGAGAGAGAGAGAGAAGAAAAGCAAGCAAACGTGTATTGATCTTCTGCCCAGTGAGATTGATGGAGTAATAAGCAGCCGTGGTGCGAAGCAAAAAAAAAAGAAAACGCAAGGAGGGTGAGAAAAGCCAGCAAAAGGAGAGAGAGAGTGAAACTAAATGAAGGAATAGAGGCCATCTTGGGCCAATCAGGCCTGGTTGCAAAATAAGTAAAGAAAAAAAAATGACAGATGAAGTGTCAGAGAAAGACAGAGAGACACTGAGAAGAAGAGAGAGTGGGATAAATGAACATAATACTCAGAAGCAGATGGAGAGATGGACAGAAGAAAAATGGCACGGAGAAGACGGGTCATTCATTCTCATCTCAGGTCAAGCAGAGAGAGGCTCCTGGCGAGGAGCGAGGGATGATGAGCTCGTCAGGATGGATAAAGGAGAAAAATGGACGCTGGCTTAGATTGGCTGCTGTGATTAATATTTCCTGCTACATGTGAGAGATTCAATAACGCTGAGAAATGAGACGAGGGAGAGAAAGGAGTGAGCGAGAGAGGCAAGAGAGGGAGAGAAGGGACAGAGGGAGAGACAGGAAAGAGAAAAAGAAAGGACAGAGGGAGAGAGAAAACGAGGGAGAGAAGGGAGCAAGAGTGAGACAAGAACGAGAGACCGTAGAGATGGAATTATGGAGAGACAGGAGAGATGGTAAAGAGAGGCAAGACAGAGAAACAGGAGAGAAAAGTGAGAGCGGGAACAATGGAGAGACAGGGGAGAGGAAGCAAGGTAGTGAGGGAGAGACAAGACATGTGCAGAAACGACTTTAACAACTAACTTCAACCAACTGTCCAAAGCGCTGTAGACCGGTAGATGAGGGCGTCTGAGAAAGATGAAGGGACAGACTGAGAGTGAGAGAGATAGAGAGAGAGAGAGAGATTGTGTGTAAAAGAAATGAAGGAAGAATTAACGAAAGAGACAGAACTAAATAACTTTAAAGACACTCACTAAACTGGTATTATTGAAGAAAGGCAGACAGTAGAAATACAAAATAAATGTAACAAAGAAAAAGGGAAAAAGATTCATGATTGAGGAGGAGAGAGACGATGCAGGAAAGAGAGAAAGGGATGAGATATGGAGATACAGAAAGACGAAGGGATTGATGTGTTCATTCCCACACATTCGGGGTGACCTCTGTACAATATTGACTGGGTGTGTGTACTCTCACACAAACACACACATGCACACACATTTGCTCTTATCACGTTTCATAGTCAGTTCACAACATTAACAGTTAAACTCAATGCCAGGTGTATGTGTGCGTGCGTGCGTGCGTGCGTGTGTGTGTGTGAGAAAGAGAGAGTGAGAGAGACAGGATCGTTAAGGTCTGACATGTGATGCATTGGTGTGATGAGAGAGACGTGTTGTGAGGTGTCTAGGGTGTTTTGTGTGTGTGTGTGTGTGTGTGTGTGTGTGTGTGTGTGTGTGTGTGTGTGTGTGTGTGTGTGTGTGTGTCTCATCACTCAGGTGGAGGCCTAATGGATGGTCACTCTTTGACAAGTGCTGACGGATCATCCGTCCCATAAAGCCCCGCTGCAGCACACACTGATAGTTAATGCCTGACCTCCATCTACCACTGCACTCGTCCTTCATCTGCTCAGAGAGAGAGAGAGGGGGGGGGGATACTGTAAGTGAAGGAAGAAAGAAAGAAAGAAAGAAAGAAAGAAAGAAAGAAAGAAAGAATATACTTTAAAGAAAGAAAAATATATATATACTCTAAACAGTGTACATGTGTTTATAAGTTATATGTGTGTGTGTGTGTGTGTGTGTGTGAAAGAGAGAGCATATGTGCATTTGTGTCTAGTTATGTATGTGTGTGTGCACTTGTGTGTGTGCTGTTTGCATTATGGGATGCTTACTGTATTAAATTCTTAAACATTATTACATCACTATTTTCCCATAAACACACACACACACACACACACCGAGCTGAGAGGAATGAGGCTGGCCTTCACTCCTCATTACTCTGTAAGAAGATGAAATGCTGAGAGACATTAAGGTAATGTTACAGCGCAATAAAGAATTTAAAACCCCCGGGGTGCCACCCTGATGATGAACAGAGAGAGCGAGAGAGAGAGAGAAAACAAATATTTTTTAGCATAAAATACATCCAAATAAATACAAAAAGGGATTTAAAAAATACAAATGGCTTAAATATTCCAAAAGAAGAAAGTTATAATCTATCAAGAATTTTTTTTTTTTTATTAATTTTAAAAAATATTGTTTGTTTGTTTGTTTGTTTAAAGGAAAAAAATAAAGATGAGGGTCAAAATCATCTAGCAAAACATGTTAATCGTTATTTTTTTCTTGGTAATTTATTAAATAATTTGAGTTGAGTGTGTGTGTGTGTGTGTGTGTGAGAGAGAGAGAGAGAGAGAGAGAGAGCGCATGATTTCTCACTTCAATCAAGAGAAACGTACAGGTTTGACCTTGAGTCTGGAAAAGAGCAGTGCATTATATATATTTGTGTGTGTGTGTGTGTGTGTGTGTGTGTGTGTGTGTGTGTGTGTGTGTGTGTGTGGGACGGATATTGCCTGGCTGTATTATTGATCCTTTAGCAGTGTGTTATTGCTCGGTACAGAGCTGCTGTTCCAGTTCCGTCCTGAATTATTAAAGCCGAGCAGTTTGTAGTTCCAGAAACGACAGATTGATCTCTGAGGATCTACAGACGACATGAAGTGTGTGTGTGTGTGTGTGCGTGTGTGTGTGTGAAACTGTTCTTCTCAGAAGTCTCTGTGGTGAGACAACGTTTGTGTTTGTGTCTCCTCAAGCATCTCACAGTTCCTCAGCTGTTCTTTGGATAATAAGAGAACATACATTTTCCCAGAAATCTAGAAGGTCAAAGCTTCCCAAGCGAAGACATCAGGAGGAAACGTGCAGGGGAACCAACGAAAAACTCCTTCAAGCACAAAGGAAATTCCAGCCATCTCCACCTCTCCACTTCCTCTCTTTCCTTTTTATTCTGCTCAGTGTGGTTTCTTTCTCTATTGCTTTTTTCCTCTCTGTATTTCTTCCTTACCTTTTCTTCTCTCTCAGTCTTTTCACATATGTATTTCCTTCTTCTTTATCTTTCCTTCATCATTATGATCTTTTCATCACCATCATCACTTTCTCTCTCTCTATGACTGATTATCTCTCTGCTTTCCTCTTCTCTGATCTTTATCCATCCTTTTACTTTCCTTTCTTACTTTCTTTCTTTTGTATTTGTTCCTCACTCCTTTCTGTCTTTCTTTTCTCTTTATGTATTTATGTATTTATTCCTCCCTTCTTTCTTTCTTCCTTTCTTTCATCGCTCCTTTCTTTCGTTCTTTTTTCTTTATGTATTTATGTATTTATTCCTCCCTTCTTTCTTCCTTTCTTTCATCGCTCCTTTCTGTCGTTCTTTTTTCTTTATGTATGTATGTATTTATTTATTCCTTCCTTTCTTTCATCACTAATTTCTGTCTTTATTTGTCCTTTTTCATCATTCCTGTCTTTTGTCTTTCCTCCTCTCTCCTTTCTTTCTTTCCTCCTTTCTGTCCTTCCTTCTCCACCCCTCCTCTCTGTTCTTTTCCCTACATTTATTTCTTTTATTTTCTCTCCTTTACGGTTAATCTTTCTTATCTTTTTCCTTTTGACCCATTTTCTTTCTCCCTCAGTCTTTTCATCTCCTTCTCTATGGTTTGGTTTCCTGCACGTCTCTGTTCTCCATATCTCCATATCATCCCTCCATCCTCCCACGCACACACTCATTCATACACAGTCTAATCTAAGGGGAGGTGTAATATCCTGGCTGTGCTTCCTGTGTGTTCCACCAGCGCCAAGGTCTTCACCCAGACTTCCAGCTCCTCTGTGAGGAACACTCCTTCATTACATAATCGAGTAAAGTGCGTGTGCAGGGCGTCGACACTCTCGTCCCTCTCACCACACCGGGCAGACAGGGGGGCGTCCTTCACTAGTCCTGCGAGTCTTTCACACACTTCCGCTTTCCTCTCTTACTCTGTGCTCTAACGATCCCAGTTCGTAAATCTAAACGGGGTCATGAGGGAATCTCTTCTTGAGGATGGGATTTGTGCGCTAACACTTCCTGTGACTCACATCCAGGAAGCCGTGTTTAAATTCATAATGTAGGTGATGTTTTAAATCTTTTTAATCTTTGTAGCTCAGCAATAAAAAGAAGTAGAAAGAAATATAAGGAGGAGGTGAGGGAAAGGGTCAAAGAATTAGAAAAATGAACAGACAAAAAAGACCAGGACAACGAGAGAAACATTGAGTCACAGAAAGGGAAATGCTCAGGATGTGGAGGGGGAAAAGCAGGATGGATGAAAGGAGACGAGAGCAGAGAGAAAACAAATCACAGAGAGAAAGAGCGAGAGAGAGAGAGAGAGATGATCATAAAGATGAATGGAAAGAAAAATAATGAAGGATAGAAAAATGCAAACATTGTGACAGAAGAAAAAGGTGAGAAAGATGAAGAGAAAAGAAGCATAACAGAAATAAAAATCACCGAGCAGAATAAAAAGAGAAACAAAGAGGAAGCAGCGAGGTGTAGATGGATGGCGAGGAAGGATAAATGGAACGAGGGACCTGTGGAAATAATAAAAGCTGAGAAAAAGAAAAATGGAGAGAGAAATAAAGAGAAAGAACTGGAACGTAATTAGCTGTAAGGAGCGAGAGAGATAGGACATGCCTACAGACGGGAGAGAGAGAGAGAGAAAGAGAGAGAAGTATGGAGAAGTGAAGCAGACAGATAAAAGGACGATGAGAGAGAGGGAGAGAGAGAGAGAGAGAGGATGAAAGAGGAGTTAGTTAAGATTCAGGCGAGTCGAGTCGCTGCTATCATTACCGTACATCACCACAATAAATGAGTCTTTCAGCGGCGCGTAATAAGAGTTTGATAAATCATCAGGGAAGAATTAACTAGCCGTCAAAACAATGTGCAGGACCTGATGGATGGGCCAGAGGGGGGGTGGGGGGCATTCATCTCTCTCACACACACACACACACACACACACACACAGAGGAAGGATGGCTAGGCCTTACATTACTCAGCCTGGCCACTAACACACATACACACAAATACACACACACACAAACACACACTGCAGTCTAGACTACACATTATTCTCTTTCTTAAACATACACACACACACACACAAACACACACACACACACACACATGCATGAGTATGAATAAACGTCTTTAAAAGACTTTTTTCATGTACCACCAGGAAGCAAGGAAGAAAGACAGACAGAAAAAGAAAACAAGATATATCAAACAAAAAAAGAGAGTTGAAAAAAGAAAGAAAGGAAAGAAAGAAAACAAATAGAAGAGAAACAAAAAATACAATTTTTTTTATATCAGGTAAAAAACAGAAAAATTAAATGAAGATATGAAGGGAAAAATTGGTATTGAAAAAAGACTGTTATTAGTTTACAATCTGTGAAAGAAAGAAAGAAAGAAAGAAAGAAAGAAAGAAAGAAAGAAAGAAAGAAAGATTGCAAGGACAGCAAAAGAGAACATGAAACAAAAAAGGAGATCAGGAGAAAAAATAAAAGAAGAGAAAGGGAGGAAGGAAAAGAAGAAAGGGTGAATAAAATACATCAAAATAAAAAAAAGTTGAATAAGGAAGAAAACATTTGAGAGAAAGAAAAAAGAAAGTAAGAAGGAACAGTAGAAGGGATAGGAAAAATGAAAGAAGAGATGAAAACGAAAAGGAGTGAGAGAATAAAGTAGGGAGAGATTGATTTGAAATGTCTGAGGAACCCTGAAGGAACCGTACTGGGTTTTGTTTAAATGCAATTTAAAAAGTTGATTAGTTATTACTTGATTAAATATCCTAGCTAAAGTTTATTTTTAGTCAAAACGCTACAAAAACAACTGTTTAGAACATGCACAAAAGAAATGCTGCGAGGTAAAAAGTAAATTAAATAAAAAAGTCATTAGTTGTTATGGGCAGCGCCAGAGACGCTATGTTGAAGCTAATCATAAAAGCGAATTAACATTTAAAAAATAAATAAACATCAGGAGAGAAACTGATGCACAGCTCTGCGTTTTGACCAACGCTGCTCCATGTTAGCCTCGTGCTCGATCTCCTCTCGCTCTCCTCTCGCTCTCCTTGCACTGCAGGGGGATTTAATTGCGTAAAATGACCTTTCCCAGGTCGCTGTGACAGCTGCCCGATTAGTCGTGACAGGGCTAGCAGGGCGCTAACGACGCCGAGGCAGAGGAACAGGACAGAGAAAGCGTAATAAGAGCGAGTGCTCAGAGCATGCTGGTCGCTAACGCCAGGCCCCAGGGACACCCGTGTCAGCTCCATTCAACCCAACACTCGCCTACTCCTGGGTGTGTGTGTGTGTGTGTGTGTGTGTGTGTGTGTGTGTGTGTGTGTGTGTGTGTGTGTCAAACTGTCAGTGCACAGAGCAAGTGGCTAAGCAGAAACGACAGTTCGATTGAACAGCACGAGGCACAATTACGACGTAGCACTTGGAGGGTAATGATGTCCCAAAACACACACACACACACACACACACACACACTCATACGGTTAACTGAATGTAATGTCTTTCTCTCTCAGGGATGTGGTAAATGTGGCTAAAGTCTGCTATTTTAGCCTTTAGCCTAGTTAGCCTAGTACCCTCCTTTTACTCCATTAAGTAGCAGTGATATGCAGACCTTCATTCTGTTCAGCTAACAACAGTGAGCTACGTCAGGGTAGCATTCCTTAGCATAAACAAAGCTGTGCTTTGATTAGCCATCTATCTTTGTGAACAGGTTAATCCGGAGGGAAACAGTGACTACATTTGTGATGTTGCTGTACAATATTTTAGACAATAATGGAGTTAACTTGAGCTATCTTACAAAACTTCAGGCTACACCGCTTAACAAACTTACTTATACTGGTGAGAAAGATTTAAGTGTGTACAAATAATTTAGCTAATGTTAGATAGAGATAAAAAAAACACTGGAAGTTTCATTGTTTTAAATGAAATCTATAAAGTTGTAATTTTAAAAATTTTGCAACAAATCAATATTGTTAACCTCAAAAATATTAGCAATTTTTGCTAATATTATCTAATATTATATTAGCACTAATATTATCTTTGTGTTCTGCCAAAAGGAGCTACATAATTTTTTTAATTATTATTATTTATTTTGCAAACGTTATTTTGTGTGAATGGAATATAATTTTAATAACATCATGCTAATATACTACCCTTCAGAGAGAAAGAGTTTAGTATTTTCATTAAAGCTATCCTCCTGATAACAGAAATTGTTGTGAATTGACGCAGATAGCTAAAGGTTTGGCTATCAATTCAACCAACCGACTCTGCTAGCTTGAAAATGTTAAACATTTTAACAATGATTAGTATTACAAATGTTTTCATCAATTTGCAACCACTTGATCATTTTGCTTGAAACATTTTAAACACCGCACCGACTAAGACACATCCTATGTGACTTGGAAAAACCTTCAGGATTCTTGCGATTGTTCTGCTGTTTCAAAAATGGCTACTCCTTTAGGTGAAGAGAACGTGAGCGATGATAGTCAAGGCTAATAGGAGCCATCTGTCCCGGTAATGAGTCCTGTTCATCCCCAAACGAGGTGGTTTTAATTAAGGCCCACAGAATTAGCCATGCTAGGTTGCTTATCAGTAGCACAAGTCGTTATGCAAATATAATAAAAATCATCAAGCAGCAGAGAAATTAACAACCGGAGCGTCTGCCGAGTTTGTGCTAATGAATGTTTTCTTTTGCTAGCCAGCGTGAAGTTATTGAGAGAAATGTTTTTTGAGAGTGGTGGGTTATTTCCCATCACTGTCCCAATGTACTGAGGATATCAGCATTTACGCCGGCTAATACAACTGTTTTAGCTTGTTTTGGGATGGGTACTATGAGAACATTAACTAGTTAAATACTAAGTGATTAAAAAATGCTTGGTTTATACTTCTTTAGTTTGACATAAGACAAAAGTAATCAATATGAAGAAAGTTCTTATCTACATAACTACTATGCAGCTAGGTATTTAAAAAAAACTAAAAACATGTGCAACTATATTGTATACATATGTGACAATATATAGTTTATAGCTTATGGCAATAGCGAGCCTTCTGTGTATTTTTTTTAATGAACAAACAAAACATTTCAAGCTAACATAATTTTCCAGCTAGAATTAGCAGAAATGTGTATATATTATTAGATTTAAACTACATTCTGAATATGGAGCTGTATGGTATATGCTAAGCCATTTAAAATTGTTTAAAAATTAACAAACATGTTCGCTGCATTTTTAATGGTTTAAATCAACAACAACCTCCAGGTTTTCTAAAGGTGTTTCCTGCAGGTTTCCCCATCTTGTGAGACTTTATTTCCCATTAAAACTGAAATGAATGAGCAAGAGAGAGAGAGAGAGAAAGACGAGAGTCGTGGGGTCTTTGGCAGCAGCATTGGAGCGAGGAAAAACGCCCTGGTGAAAGCTGCGTAACTCGAAACGAGTAAATAAAAGAGTGTAAAAATTCAAGAAAATAAACCGAGCTGAGGTTTAAATACAGTTTAATCAGGTCTCTTCGCATCTTTCTGCAGCCTTCTGACACTATACAGTCACAGTACTAGGGTTTTGTGTGTGTGTGTGTGTGTGTGTGTGTGTGTGTACATGCCCCGTGTTGACCCCATGGATATTAATCTCTCTCCTTGTCAAGGTAATGAATGATGATGGACAACCTGGTGTTTGCAATGTATCATTGCACTCTTTCTCTCTCACTCTCTCTCTCTCATACACACACTCCTGAGTGACACACAAAGACACAGTCATTCAGCAGCTGAAAGGCACTAAAGCACTCATTCACTGAGTCCTAAATCTGTTCTCTGTGTGTGCATGATTGCAGTGTGTGTATGTGTGTGCATGTAGTTTCCCCTGTATGGAAAGCTAAAATGGCCAAAGGTCCTCACAGTGATAGGACCATGTTAAATTTCTTTCGTCCAAACGTCATGAAAATGAACTTCTGATCTCTGTGTGTGTGTAAATATTAAGCCCTTTATAAGAACTTAAAATTACTAACATAAAAGTCTTCAGAATAATAGGAGCATGTCAAATGTCTTCACAATCACCTGGATCTCATAACAGAATGTAAGTTGCTGTGTGTGTGTACAAAAATTTTGTGAGGACTTTGCAATAATATGAGCATGACAAATGTCCTTAAAACCCCTAGTCCTTACAAAATAAAGTATTTAATTGAGCCCTAAGGAAGTTGTTGTTGTAGTATGTTTGTACAAATATGTTTAGCACATTGTTAGGACTGTATAAAGGACCTTATAATTGTAGAAATATGTCAAATGTCCTCACAATGACCTGGACCTCATAAAATCCGGTGTTAATGTAAAATTTAAATCACTTTATGAGGACCTACAAGTAAGGTCCTCACAAATACAGGAGCAGGTCAATGCCCTTATAATCACACTGTCCTCAATAACACCGTGCTTATAAGTAAGTGTTAAAATTGTTGTGATATTGTGTGTGTGTGTGTTTAAACATGTGTTTAACACTATGTGAGAACCTACAAGTATGGTCCTCACAATGATAGGAACAAACAAATGTCTTTAAAGGCCCTGGACTTCAAAAATAGTTCAAAGTTGTTATTTCTGTGTGTTTTTTTTTTTTGTACGTGTGTTGAGCACTTTGTAAGGCCCTAAAGGTCCTTTTTTTCTTGAGCTTTAATTTAAAATGAAAAAATGGAAAGAAGCTAAACATTTCCATCTCGTTGCAGAAGTTAAGAGTTCTGGTTATTGTTTGGTCTAGACTAGGAATTTAATTAGTTATCATAACCATTATTGTCAAAGAACGTCCTCACAAATGCAGTCATTTGCTTGATTTAAATCTGTACCTACACTGAACATGTAAAATATTTGCATCTCAACATCATGTAATGTGAAGGAAATGCCGAAAACTCAATCTTGATGGAAGCCTGATAACAAGTGACACTATCGTCCAACGGGTTCATTTTGATCTCAGATTCTGAGTGGAATCTGAAAATGCATGTTTGGATTTTTTCCAGCATGGGATAACATTGTAGTAATATTACGTATAGCCCAGGCATTCCCCGGGGGAATTTTTTGCTAAAGGTCAAGGCTTCCTATATACATGGTTTTATTGTTAACTCTATAATCACACATGGAAGATTTGATTTCCTCCCCCTGTTGGCTGAGCAGGAGCACTACACTTGTGTGTATTCTCTCACTGGACTGTCCTGGACTGTGTGAGAAAGTCCTGATCAAAGCAGGGGCTCCATCAAAGCCAATTCGCTACTTAATAACTGTTGCATGTGAAAAAGTGTTTAAACGCGGTGTCGTGAACAGGTTAAAAACACAACACCCGCATGTACCCGTACCGCCTGCATGCTGCACAATACCTCTCTCATGTTCTCTTATTTATTCTCTCTCTCTCTCTCTCTCTCTCTCTCTCTCTCTCTGGTTTTCCATGTCCAGCCAGCTCCAGTTCCAGCCCATCTCAAGGCAATTACTCTGTGTTGATTTAGCTGTCATTGGGTGCATGTGTTTCAACATGATTTATAGACTGGCTTCCCGTGCCAGTCGCTTCGACATAAATTGCCCAATCCTCAGAAAAGGGCTCATTTGCTCGGCTCTGCATTAGAGCGGGCCGATGATTGCGGCAGAAATGCGATGTAAATGAGATCTGAGAGGCCCCATCACTCATGATGTCGTGTAGCCAATCCTATTATTATTTATTACCATAATTGCCCCGTGTTTCCCCAGGCCATGCCGCTCACATGATGTATGCCACGACGGATCAACTCAGTGTGACGAGCTATGGAAAGAGAAAAAAAAACTCCTTTCTTTCATTCTTGTTTGTTCGGCCCACATTGAATTCCTACGCAGAAACGTGTGGGAAAAAACAGACAACCCAGACAACTTGCTACACACACACACACACACACACACACACACATAAACACACAGAAAAACATACGTGCTGGGTGACTGGCTATGGTGCACGTACACCGTGCTCGTCTGTATAAAAACCAAGCCGCTCTTTAGGTCTTATCTCCCAAGGTGACTCCGATAACATCTCTGATTCCACCATCTAACGATCTCCCACATACACACAAAGACACACACACACACAGGTTCTCACCATCGGCGCCTTGCCACATGCTCGCGTGTGCCGATAATAAACGTTCGTGCAAAACTAAACCTGTGGAATGTCTTTCATCGAAACGGCTCGAGTGTATGTAGTGTTAAGAGATCTCAGGTGGCATGTCAAAACATCGCTTCGCGCAAATGCATCTATCAAACATGACACACGGAAATGGACAGAGCTCTAAAATCGTCCTGTAAACAACCGCAGCTCTGGTTAAACTAGGACAAGACATCCGCTTTCTTGCTCTGTTTAGGAAAAGAGAACGGCCAACACACTTGTTTTCCTACTGCAGCACTTCTGCAGCACCTTCAGATTCTGTTCCACCTCGAGTCACTCTGGATAAACATCACTTCCAAAACTATAAA
This sequence comes from Clarias batrachus, assembly GCA_003987875.1. Classification (NCBI taxonomy): domain Eukaryota; kingdom Metazoa; phylum Chordata; class Actinopteri; order Siluriformes; family Clariidae; genus Clarias; species Clarias batrachus. The sequence continues at coordinate 77,217 of QMIH01000589.1, read as the reverse complement.
GCTAAACACCATATCTCGAGGGAAGGAAAAAAAAGTCAGGGCAGAGCTTAAATGAAGAAGAATGAGAGCTACGGAATCTGGCGTAGTCCATTTTCATGTACTGTTACACAACTCCGCTAATGCGAAATCCTTGATTTGTTTTTAAAGCTCAGGTTGTTTTAATTTATTACCTGCAAACATTTTTACACATTCACTTCTTTCCTTGCCAGTTCACTCTTTCCTTTCTTCCCTCTCTCTCTCTATCGCTCTCTCTCTGTCTCAGAGGAGCCTTTTTTTTTCTTTAGAGGATGAATTATTGAGGCGAGCAGGCGGATTAATCAGGCCGTAATGGGGCTGTAGGGAGGAGCAGCAGGACCATAGATCACTGCAGGAGATGAGAGCTTTCACCTCACACACACTGCGTCCTTCAATCAGGACTAACACGAACACCAGAGAGAGAAAGAGAGAGAGAGAGAGAGAGAGAGAGCGCAGGATTGGAAGGATGAAGAGACAAATTAATAGCGGGTGCAGGAGAGATTACGGGAAAGAGGAAGATCGAGGAGGAGAAATAAATCGTCTTCCAGAACAAGGGGAAGAAAGAACGAGAGAAATGTGTGGAAAAGATGTGAATAAAGAACTGAGGAAGTTGGAGGAGGTAAATGAGAAGAAAACAGGGGATTTCATGCAACAAAAATGTGAAAAACAAATTGATAGCATTCATGTCCAGGCTGCGCTTATCTCGCAGGTTACTTTCCTATTTCCTGTTTCAGTCCCTGTCTGGGAACATCCTGAACACACACCGTCATAAGTGTGTGCACCTGTTGCTCAATTTTTGTCTTGTTTGAGTCCACTTTTTCCCTTTCCCTGGGTTACTTCCTAGTTTGCACCGTTTCCTACTTCCTGGTCCTTTACCTGGCCACTAGTCCCAAACCATTAATCACCTGCGGCTTTTATTCTTATGCTTCAGAATCTGGGATTCTGTCTCAGGTCTCATCTTTGTCCTTTGTTTTCACTACCTGTTTGACCTGAGCCTCATTTTGCTTTTTATCTTCACTTCTTGCACTCTGTGGCTTGTACTAGCGTGTAGTGTGTGTGTGTGTGTGTGTGTGTGTGTGTGTGTGTGTGTGTGTCTTCGTGTGTGTGTTCGTGTGTGTGTGCTGATCACCTGATGGTTGGGTGGTTGTTTTGACAGAGTTGTTGACATACACACACAACCTCTTAAAACCGCCCACCTTTAAAATCACACACCTTTGTACTAATACATAGGACACACACACACACACACACACATTCATACAAGGCCACCCACCTGTTACACACTCATACCTGTTTCAACCTGAAAACATGGGGCATCTCTCTCTTCATCTGTGTGTGTGTGTGTGTGTGTGTGTGTGTGTGTGTGTGTGTGTGTGTTGTGCGTGTGTGCGCGTGTGTGCGCGTGTGTGTGCATGTGTGTGTGAAAGCCAGATAAGTAAAATGACTCATATCAGTTTGATTGACAAGAAGTTGCCCTCAGGACACGGCACCCACATCTAGTAGTACGGTAAGCTTTGTTCCCAAAGCATACACCCTCACCCACATACACACTCATATACACTAACCCACATGCCCACACACACATGTACAAACTCAAACACACACCTTCTCACCTCTGACCTAGCTAGATAAGTGAACCAAAACAGTGTGTATGATTGTACAGAGAGTTCCAAACATTTCCACTTGTTAATAAAATGTTAAATTAATTTGCAAAACCTCCTGAAAAAACACACTTCTCTCAGATCTGGGGATCTCAACGGCAACTCCTTGATATCACATAGACCACTCATTGTGTGGAGGACATTTAGAAGAAAGGGGTGGGCGTGTCATTAAGAACAGATGGGTGTGTCATTAAGAACAGATGGGTGTGTCATTTAGAACAGATAGGCGTGCCATTAAGAACAGATTTGCATCATTTAGAACATTTAGATGAGCATGTTATTTAGGACAGGTGGGCATGTCATTTAGAAGAGATGTGTGTCATTTAGAACAGATGGGCGTGTCTATTATAACAGATGGGAGTGTTTATTAAAAACAGATGGGTGTGTCTGTTAGTACAGCTGGGCGTGTCTACGAAAACAGATGGGTGTGTCTTTGAGAACAGAAGGGCATGTCATTTAGATGGACGTGTCATTAATAACCTTTAGGCTTGTCATTTAGAACAGACGGGTGTGTCTATGATAAAAAATGGGTGTGTTTATGGAATCAGATAGCTGTGTCTTTGAGAACAGATGGGTGTGTCTATGATAGATGGGCGTGTCTAGGAAAACAGATGGGTGTGTCTATAAAAACAAATGGGTGTGTGTATGGTAACAGATGGGTGTGTCTATCAAAACAGACAGGTGTGTCTTTGAGAGCAGATGGGTGTGTCTATGATAACTGGTGGGCGTGTCTGTGAAAAACAATGGGCGTGTCTATGAAAACAGATGGGTGTATCTTTGAGAG
>QMIH01000589.1:2257-72257 GCA_003987875.1 Clarias batrachus | reverse complement strand
TTTCAGTTAGGAGGTGTGGCCTGTGTACGAATCAGTCTCAGTGAAGAAGGTGTGGCCGGTGTATCTCTGTAAGTCGCTCTGCATAAAAGTGTCTGCCAAATGCCTGAATGTAAATACATGTAAATACATTGCAGGCTTAGTTTTAGAACATTGATGCTGGAGACAGGAGGAAGGATCTGATTTGTATCAACTCTAATGTGCTCTGTAACTCATCTCCTGACATCTCTCTCTCTCTCTCTTTCTTTCTTGCCCTGGATCTCTCTCTCTCTCTCTCTCTCTCTCTGGCAGGATCAGTATTAATGTTCGGCAGAGTCAGGCTGGCTGAGGGAAAGGATTCAATTTATCACCATGTCAGTCCACAGTGTGTGTGCATGCTCTTTCCCCATTCACACACTTTTTCTCTCTCTAACCAACTCTCCTATAAGGCTTGTGACATGACATCATGCTGCATTGCATTGTGGGATCAATTGTGCGTAATGTCAGTGTGTACATGTTTACGCAAAAGCATCATTTAGTTCCTTAATTAATAATAAACTGTAACGGATGTCAAATTGCTGTGGTATCAGAGTGATCATGAAACATTTAACCAGATCAAAGACCCAGTAGATGAAGTTACAGTGAACTAGTGCAGGTTTAATCAAGATCTCAAAATAACAGAGTTAGAAAGCGTTCCTGTTGTTCTCTAAAACACAACCTCAGGGTTATCGTTAGTAAATCAGACTTAGAGGGATCAGATCAAACATTTCAGGATCTCACCTGTAAAGCAGCACGCTGACAGACATCCTTCAAAACACACACACACTATAGTTATGCATAATATCTTGTATCGCTATACAGTATACAGTTTATATTTGAACAAAGCAATATTACGTAAAGGTGCAGTGTGTGATTTTCTATACACATGATCTCTCTCTTTCTCTCGAACTCTTCTTTGTTTAAAAAAATATATGATTAATTGTTCTTTTCTGGGCCAGAAATAAGCTATTAGGAAATTAGATATTAGAAATGAGATATTAGGCAGGGAAGTTTTGATGAAAAGAGAACTCTAAAAATCTGAACACTATAAACATTACAAACTGCTCCTTTAACGTTAGATGTAAACCTTAAGGAATGGGGCAATAATATATAATTATATTAATTATAATAATATAATTTTTTGTTTACACTGCTAACAGTGTGTGAAAGCGTGAAATCAGTTTTACAACAAGCCCCATATTATGCGAGTCCTTAAATAAATACGTGCCCTGATACAATGTTACCATGACAACAAACAGAAACCAACCATTTAGAATATCAATGGTAACAAAAAAATTATAAACGTTACCTAAGAAAAGAAAAACAAAAATCACATTAAATAAATGCACCAATAGTTTAATATGGTTACCAAAGCAACAATATGTATAAGGTTAGCAGGTACATAGGTGTTGATTATAGAAAATGTGTAGAAAGAACTAATGGCCTCCGATTAGCACGATGCCATTTACAGCATGCTAACGTGTATCAGCTAGCTGTCTAATTATTTAGCGAAATAAAAGTTTACTTAGTCGTAGACACAAACATGACATGTTTGCGTGTTTAGATACTGTAACATGACGTCTGTAATTCATCACTCCCTCAACCATACTGTACAGTCGAGTGGAGTGTGTGTTCCTGCTTTAACACACCTTATAAAGTCCTCAGTTCATTAACATTCCTGAAAAGAGAGTGTGTGTGTGTGTGTGTGAGAGAGAGAGAGAGAGAGAGAGAGAGAGAGAGAGAGTAATACACTAGATACAGCTTCTATCAGCTAACAACTCCACCTGCAGGCAGCAGAAGCTGAGACGTTCTGGATCCTGATTGGTCAGAAGCTGTTGGTTAATATCAGTTTCTCTGAGCAGAGAGCACGTGGTCTCAGATCAGTGCAGGGGTGTGGCGGTGCTGCTGGTGGTGGTGGTAGATATTTCAGTCCTGAAATCAGTCAAAAGCCAAATGGCTGAACATCATGGCACTTAGCCTGCACCAGTAATGTTATTGATCCACTGTGATGTAGGCGGTTGTTATTCGGTCATTATATACTGTTGCTGCTCAAAATTATGCTTATTGTGTATCTGCAGTCAGCACTTATCAATATAATTTTCATTATCATTTCGATCCACATGGAGACAGATCAGATCACAGTCAATCCAACCAGCAACTATTCTACTGTTACTGTAATTAAGTATTTTTGTGTATTTGCACTTTGCTTGAGTATTTTCCCTATTCAATACTTTTTACTTCGACTCACTGCATGGTTTAAATAAAAGTCCTGTACTTTTACTCCCTACATGTTAAATAGAGTTGTTACTTTTGACATGATGATCGCACAAAAGCACAGTTATTTTCATGAGTGTTCATGCTGTCACTCACACCATCGCGTGACCTGAGCTTCACCCCACGCGGCAAGGACACGAATAAAACAATTCCACCAGTTCTAGTGTTACAGGAATGACTGACAGGCCGTTGTGAAATTGCAGGTTGGTTAGCACACCAAAGTGATTGATGTAAACTGGCTGACAGATCCCGCCCACTAGGTCTCTGCCTCCTTTTTCGAGCGCTTCGAACATGTACACTTGTAACTAGCTAACATACTGCTCTAAAGAATCCTTACACGTTTGGTTTGTGTTTCACACCTATTTTTTTTACAGCACATAGTTAGTACTTCCACTTGAGTTAAAAAGTCGTACTTGTACTTTTACTTGAGTATTGAGTTGTGTTGTTTATTTCTGCCACCTGAGGCAACCGGCCCATGTCAGTCAGACTCATTATTTCTGAAGGCAGTGTTCAAAAACATCCTTCTCATAACATTTTAAATAATTTTCTCTGGTAAAATGATCTGTAAATCAAAAGAGAAAATACTTTGAATATGGTTCTAACTTTTTTTTTTTAGATAAACATCAAGATAAAAAAATATAGCCTGCTCTCTGTCTCCATCTTGTGGTTGAGTAAAAAAAAACACAACAGTCTGAGCTTTTATTTTGAAAGCAGAAAAGGGTGGTGCTTCATTTCCAGGTCAAATTGACATCTTCGATGCGCTGCTCCTGCTTTTCACAGCCAGGCGGCGTCAGAGGGACAAAAATGAGCGCAGATAACCTGTTACACTCACGATTCTGTCCTCCCTGACGCTCAGATCTGACACTGCTATTACAAACCTCATCCTGTTCGCTCTCGAAATTTGGTTTGTGCCCTCTCAAAAGTTTTGGCTCCCCGGCCTGGGATTAAATAACAAGTTATGTGCACGCTGAATGTGGTTCCACATGGTCACCGCTAGCGCTAAACTGAAACCTGTGTTACAGTTCAAGTGTTCTTGAGCGCCCTCTTGTGACCACTGGGAACCTAAGCATCGAAAATAATAATAATAATAATAATAGTTACGAGTTTTCAAGAATAAAGCTGTTACTTTGAGAATAAAAGGATATGAAAGAATAAAAAAGAAAGAAATATGTCATGAAATATGACACAAATACTTCATTATTAAAATACATATATAAAAAAATGACATCATTACAGTGTTTTACATATAGTATACATTTTTTTTTACTCAGGGTACTGAAATTTTTCAGCAAGGGAGTAAGGTTTTTTTTTTTCTATTTAAACCCATCCCAGTGCTTGGTGATGAAGAGAAGTTCAGTCGGCATTGAGACAGAGACACACTCCCTGTAGGAACCTGTGAAAATGCACTTTCCCCTAACCCCATGCTCTTTCACACACTTTCCTATACTCACTGGTTCTTTCCTAGTGTTTTAAAAAACCATCGTGGTTCAAGTCATTATTTTCTTTGAAACTTTGCACAAATGGTCAAAACAGTGAATAGAGTGTCTAAAAATGTCTTATATTTTAATTAACGTACACTGAGAATGTGATATTATTTCACCCTGCACACACGGCGAGGTTTAATGAAAAACGAATGAAAGACGAGGCGGACTGTATATTACATCATCACCTGTCACACCAGTTTGTTGCAGGTGTTATTCAACTTTTATGCCCCCCAGCCACGGAGTGTCCCATTATGCAATCGCTTTCTTCAAATCAAGTCTGCCGCGCCTTTTAATTCGAAGGCATTAGCGATCCTTTTGCTACCCTCTACGCTTGAAATGATATAACATCTAACATCAAACCAAACACCACTATAATGGAAAGCACCCAACATGTCACTACTCTTTCCTCATACAGCACGAATAAAAAATAATTGACAGACTGTTTAATCAGTAACACCAAGGAAAGTAACAGTATCAACTTTGTAAAGAATAAAAACAAGTAGGCTAACATAAAAAAAAAGAATTTTAAAAAACACTATTTCAACTCTAAACATTAAATCCTAGGCACGAGAGCGCAGCCTGAGTATCACAGCCGTCCTGATATTCAGCACAACAGCACGACCTGATATCGCTTTTACAACACTTCCACTAACACTTTGTATTATCAACAGATTATAATTTGTTTCTTTATTTAACCGGTTATTAAGCTCTGCCCACACATCCTCCCACACCTGGTGGAGCTGGCGAATGACAGTTAGTGTAATTAACAGGAGGTGAGAGTAGTCCACTTATTCCACTTTAGAAATCAGCTCCGTTAACTTCAGGGTTCTGGGGTCGAATCCCAAATAGTGTTAATTGGAAAGCCAGTACACTTTGTAGGGTGTACACTCCCTTGTTCCACACACTGAGTAGTGCCCTTGATCAGGGGTTAGAGAGGGGTTTGGGATTCAGCCTCGTGTTAGACGCTAGATAGCTTTGTAGCTAAGCGTTAGCCGTGAACAGAACGACACGGACGGTTCAGTGGTGATTCAGAAGGACTTAGAAGTGATTACTGCAGAGACGGCGGGTTGTTTAAGACGACATAACGTTATCAGATGTGTGTTGTTGCTGAAAGTGCTTCTGTGACTGGGGGTGAATGTGGGTGTGGTCAGGCAGCTGCTCTCTCCTCAGTACTGCGGACCGTAATGACCTACTCTCACCCACGCTGAGACTCACAGTGTCATTAACCACTGAACAACACCTGGGACACGCCCAGTCACACATACAGTACAGTCTCACCTCACAGTGCTGTTACTGTCTGTTATCAGCACCTTGGTCTGAACTAACTGGTATATAATAAGTATTTTTGATTTAGTCTGGTTATAACTGAACCAATGCTTTTAATCCAAACAAAGCACACTTGAAAGGAACATGGAAAATTATTTCAAGTCTAGTATTATGAAGTAACAATTGAATAAATAAAAGTTGAGAAATAAAACATTTGTTATATTTGTTTAATAATACTGGAATCACTTTTAATATGAAGCAGGTGCTACCCGAGAAGCAGGCGTCTTGCCTAATACCTTTCCTAGCGGCACAAGACAAACACAGAACCTTTGCGGCGGCTCACTTTTCCTTTCTTCTTGTGTAACAGGAGTGCTCAGAAAGATGGTTGCCGCTATAAGTTAATTTCCAAGACAAACCATCGAACACATCCTTAAAATAATCATATCATTTACTTCTACACATCAGACTCAAAAATATGATGAACATACATTTTCTTCACCCTGATTTTTCCACTCCTCATAATAAAGTGTTTAATCAGAAAACGAATCCAATTAGTTTATTTATTTATTCATTCATTTTATTTTTTGCTTGTCTGTACCCTCAGGGATATTTTTCTTAAAAAAAGAAAAGAAAAAAGACAAATTTTAGAAAAAAAAAACAAAAAAGACACAAACAGCCATGATTTTAACTTCTCAGAGTCTCAGAATACTGGAACAGCCTTTTAATGGTTATCATATTAATGGATAACAAGTTATTTACACGAAATTAAATGTCCCTCTAAAAGAAGTCGAGAAGAAAAAAGGAAGAAAAAAAACGGAATGAGAAAAGGAAAAACCCAGAAAATCCAAGACGAACAGTACATTTTTCTTCAGCTTTTTACAAAATAAAATTTCAATTTCTAGAAAGCAGAGTATTTTATTCATTAGCAAAAACAAGTGGATATTATAAAAAAAGAGAAAAAAAAAACACTGGAAAAAAAGGAAAAAAAGATCAGATTTATTTAATTACTTAAGCTCTTCTCTTTAAAGGACAAAGATGACTAAATAGGAACACACACTGATGGAAAAACATTACACACACACCCCTCCGATATGACCATCTACAGCTCGGCTCTGTGGCAGGAAGTGGAAAAAGCAGGAGAAGAGGACTTCCTGTTTCTCGATACACCTACAGTGGTTGCGTTGATAAAAGAGAGAGGGCTCGGGAGATCTGACGGCGATCCTCGTCTTTGGCTTGTAAAATCAACACAGTGACGCGTTTGCTCGTGGAACAAAAAAAATGAAAAGGAATTGAGAGGGAAAAAGAAAACGTTTAAAATGGCAAGTCTATATAACTCTAAACTCCAGACGCAGAGAAGAGAGCGGCTCGAGATCGCCTGAAACAATTTACACGATGGTGAAACAAATCCCAATTTACAAGCGTTAAACATAAGACGACAGAATTACAAAAATACCTTTACACAGCGTACAGCACTCTGGTGTCCTAACCTAAACCTTATTTTCATCGTAAGGAACCATGATTCTCAATAATTATAATTATATATATATAAATATATATAATTATACAGATGGAATTAACAAAAACAAAAAACAAAAACAAGATCAAGAGAAGGACATTTAAACATCAGAGCTTAACATAAGCATTGTACATTATAATGAAATATCCACAATGTGGCATCTTTTATAAAAAATTTCTAATCGCAGAAAGGAAAGAAAAAATTGGATTTAAGGAGGACAAAAACAGTGGTGCGTAACGTGTAATAATGAATTTTGTTAAAAGCTGGAGGAAAATTAAGAACAATATTATTTCACAAGAAGTCGTGGGAACTTCAAGTGCATGTCAAGGCCACTGAGGAAACCGCCTCTACTTTATTTTATTTATATTTATATATATAGATTTTTTTTTTACAAAATTACCAGACTGTGAATAAAAGAAAAAGAAGAAAAAGAAAAGAAAAAAAATCAACAATCATGTCGAGCTGCAGTGTGTCCATAATAACAAATGAAAATTATAATTCAGAGGGAAAAAAATTTCACAAAATGGTGCACGGGGTGGGGGGTTGAGGGGGGTTGCGACGTTTCTCAACACTACTAAACTAGAACTACTGAAATCTGGGAGTCAGACTACAGGCTGGGGAGATTAATAATTACAAACAAACAAAAAGGCAAATGAACCAAAAAGAGACATTTTTAAAAAGACTGACACTTATTATTATTTTTTTTTTTATCAGTCCGAACTACAAGATGAAGTGGGGAAAAAACCCGGGTGAGGAAAAAAAAAAAGAAGAAGAAAAGCAGGTGGCGAGGGTGGGCTAATGATCTGAATACGCTGTACATGGGGTGGGAGTCCGCACCCACCACCCCGTTTCCTGATGGAATGGTCCGTCCCGCTGGCGTAGTTCTGCCCTCCTGGGTTGGGGTACGTGTGGTGGAGGAGGAGGAGGAGGGTGTGGCGGACGGCGTGCTGGTGTACTTACTTGTAGCCCTGCTGGTTCCAGGCCTGACCATACACTCCATAAGTTGGCATCTGCCAGCCGTTAGGGATGTACTGCCCCATCTGCTGGCCATTACCGTAAGACTGACCCCATTGTCCATACGGCTGGGCTGCGTAGGCCGGGTTACTCTGCTGAGGAGAGAAAGGGAGAACGAGAAGAAGAAAGGAAAACGGGGAGAAGACGACAGAGAAACAGAAGAAAAAGCACAAGATAAGAAGGAAGGAAAGGGAAAACAAATAAGGGGGACAAAAATACATGAGAAAAGAGATAAGAGAATGAGAAGGGGAGAAGAGCAGACAAAGAAATATGGAGAAAGAGATACAAGGAAAGAAAGGAGAGAGAAAGTTAGTTTATTCAAACATGTGAAAAAGCATCAATTAAAAGTTGGGCAAATTAGTGCAACACACGCTTAAACACTATTAATACTACAGAGCTCTGAGCAAAGAACGCCAAAATGTTTACACACCCCTTTATGAGACAATAAATCAAACAAAGAAAAACCATCTGATCTTTTTCTTAGAGGAATAGGAGATGGTGGTAAAAATGTTAAATTTCTGGATGTAATGCAGAACAGTGTGAAGAAGGTTTGTAATGTTGTCCATACCATCTTTAATCTCAGACACACGTTTACCTTTTCATTTTAAAACACACATCTCACCAGAAAAGCCCAAACTGAACCAGGTGTCACTTAATACCTACACAGACTGATGGATGATGAAACGGTCATTAAGCTTTAGAGAAAGTAGTCTACCCTGCTTTCTGTCAATGAGCATTGTTAAAAACGCTGTATGAATAAAACTGAATACTCTCAGCAGTCTTCACATCTAAGTAAAAGACATTGTGGATAGGTTCAGGTCAGGCTTTAGGGCCGGTCACAGTACAGAGTCAGCTCTTTTGAAAGCAACTAATGATATAAAGCTCTCACTTGACACTGGCTCTTGTGCCATTTTAATTATGCTGCTTACAATCTTATCTTACCGCTGCTTTTAATAAAATTAACCACAATATTCTTTTACAGCACTTGAATGTCAGCCTGGGGCTCCAGGGTAAGACTGTAGAATGGTAGTTTCATTCCTACACATCATATCACACATTTTTTTAATTTTAAGCTTCTGTTGCATATGGAATACCTCATGGTTCCATTTTGGGCACAGTTTTGTTTCCTTTATATTGTCCACTGTGTAACATCATGGCGTGCCATATCAGTGTTAAGAAGATGAACTCTGGCTACATCTCTCTTTTTAACCAGGGGGATATCCAATCCCGATATACCCTTTTCGATTGGTTTGCAAATAAATTTCTCCAGAAGACAAGTCTGATGTGGTCGTTTCTGTCCCTTTTGTGAGTACTCAAACACGGGTTACAACTCGAGAACCTTTCCTTCCTAACTGCATAAAAGTAATATTTGACTCAGCTCTTAAGATTTGTTGTATTAAAACTCCATTGTAAAGAGTAGCTGTAGGAGTTTGAATGCATTGTCTAAACCGAAACCAAATGTTATGGTATAGTTATGCAAGTTTCTTTATTGCCACAACTTTTGCAATTCTCTGTGTATGGGAGCTTGTCAGTCTTCACTCCACCATTTGCAACTCTTCCAAAATTTCTAGGCAAAGTTAATACTTCACCAGACTTGGCATCGATTTGTTGGCTTCTGGTCAAGTAAAGAATTGATTTTAAAGTGCTACTGTTTGTTTTTAAGGCTCTATGGTCTACTGATGCACTCCGTCTAAGTGTCCCAGAGTCACGACTAAAGCAGAAGAGTGAGTGTGCATTTTTAGTGGAATTTTAGTAGACATTGGAATGCGCTGCATCTTGGTAATATCAGCTTCACTGAATGAGTTTAAATCTTGCCTTAAGTGTCATCGCTTCAGGTTACGAGCGTACCCAACCTTTGGTGTTTTTACATCTTCACATTTATGTATTGAGGAGACTAAAAATACAATAAAATTAAATTGAAACTGAAAAATACTGGGTGCGCTATTAAAAGCAGAAGGGAGTTTGGTTCTAAAAAAAAAGCATCAATTAGGGGGTGTGCATATTTATGCAACCAGGCTTTAGATTTTTTTTTTTGACAAACCCAAATGCTACATGACTACAAACATGTCACACAACACTACAAAACAACCAGAGAGCACCAGGACCATCACTTTCCTTCCTAATTTTCCACTAGTCTGTCTCATTCTTACACACCTTCCTGTCATACTAAACTGATGCTCATACCTGGGGCATGGCCATCTGCTGCATGGCCCTCATGTCTGCAGTTTCTTTCCCCCAGTAGCACTTGACCGTGTGGCCCTCGATGCACGTCCCGTTCACAGACACTATGGCGTGGGCCGCACTCTCGTGAGAATCGAACCTGCACATAGAGAAGACATTTATTCACTCGTACAGATTTATAATTATAATAAACCACAGGAAGTAGCGGGAGAGTGAACAGAAAACTCTTATAATACAGTACTGTAAATAAGGATTATGGCTCCAGCAGCCATGTGGTTACACTCATTCTCACTTCTCCATCATTATTAATCAGTGCAATAAGAATTTTTTCCTCTGATAATGCGACTCACCTCACGAATGAGTAGCCTTTATCCGGGAAGACCCTGATCTCCATGATCTGTCCGAATGGAGAGAAAGTCTGCCTCATCAGCTGATCTGAAGTAGAAGAACAGGGGAAGTGAGGTCACATGTCAGATCGAATATAGATTCATCTACACCATTAGTATGCACGTTAAATGATAATATTAGATCAGTAGATTTGATTAGATTTTTAGGTATTAATGTTTTAACTTCTCTCAAACAGCTTTATTTCTTACAGGATAAGTTCAACTAAATAATTTAGTACTGAGGACTGATTAATCACAAACTTAATTGTACAGCTCTATACGTTAGCAGAAATGTTTATCGTTTAATGTTAAAAAATATATACATTATTTCTAAGCCTTTTTAATCAGTTTAATCACAGTTTATGGTATTCATGCATTCGTCTGAATAAGGTATTGTTTATATAGTAATAGATCATTCACTGGGTTGCATTAGGAATAGGGTGTTTAAGGAGTCAGCGTTTTGTAACAGCCAAAGGTAAAAAGTTTCTTCAGGAAAGAGGAGGTAGAGTAGCTCCACACACACCTGAGAGGCCGGAGGTGACCCCTCCGCAGTACACGGTGCAGTTACTGGGGCTTGACTGGTTCAGCACTTCCTCGTAGGACAGGTGTTTGGTGTTGCCTGCTGTCAGAAGGAGGAGAAAGGACAGAGTGTTAGAGGAATGCTGATACTGGATTAGGGTTAGGGTGTATAAAGGCAGGAGAAAAGTGTTTCTAACTGACTACCAGACTGACTCTCGGGGTTGGACTTGGGTGCAGGAGGCTTCCTGGTGGCCCAGTTGGTTCTGATCTGCCTGCCTCCCAGCCACTGGCCGTTCATCTGCTGGATGGCGTTCTCCGCATCCTGTCAATAATCATGAATTACACAGGAAACTCTGATGTTATTAGGAATGAATGCACATACAGTACACTTGTATGTATGTATATATGGATTATGTGTAAGACATACATGGGCATTCTTACCCATTTGTTAATGAAGGAGATAAAGCCATAGCCTTTAGACTTTCCAGTAGCCAGGTCTTTTACCACACGAGCATCGCTGCACACAACAAACATCCAAACTATTTATCAATCTCAATCTTATTTCTGAAGAGGTTTACTAATATGGTTTGTTCACACATCACATCACAATGATGTTTAATACACACGTTTCAGTGACTGGAAAAGAAAAAACCTTGAATCTTAAACAAGAAAAACTTACGATATTTTTCCAAATGGAGCGAAGGCGGCTCTGACGTCCTCTGTGGAGATTTCTGGGCTCAAGTCACCGACGAAGACATGGAAATGATCTGCATGAGGGGACGCACACATCGCTTATTTCAGATTGGTCAGTAACTGAACTCCAAACCAAAGCGTGGGATAACGTTTCTATTAACTAGAAACAGCTCAACAGCTAGAAATTTTACAACAGAAGCCGAATGTAAATAGGTTTTTAAATAACTTATAGTATTGAAAATGTTGTTAAATGTTTAAAGACTAGTGTCTCTAATCCTTAAACTAGTGTCAGGGTACTTTAAGTTTTCAGACATCATCAGGACTATAATAGAAATAAGAACAAGAACCATCATGTTTTGCAAACAATGAACGCTGATAAAGCAAAGTGTTCGCTTTTAATTAATGAATAATTATCGAACCGGTCATGCAGAACAAGCGGGAATGGGGAAAATAAAACATTCTGACTTGAGGTTAATGAGGAGGCATTAATACTTACTGCTTGTGTCTTTCTTCTGGCTACTTGGCATTGAAGCCCAGTTCACTTTCATGTCCTGTGAGTAACACACAAACAAAAAGAATATTAAGTCACTCAAAAAGATAGCTTTTAACCCTTCTAACTTACTGAGAACGATATGAAAATGAGTCTCCAAATTTAGACAAATAACAGACTAATGAAGAACAAAAAGAACTTTTTATAAGCAAAAGGAAAACGGGTCCTGTGTCAAATATTCAAATTGCTAATTTTTCTTTTTAACCAAAAAATGGGGATTTGTAAAATCATGATTTCTACAGAGTAAAAAGGTCTAGAGACTTACAACAGAGTGACATTAACGTGTACTACTCCTCAAACGCCCCTTCATTACCTGTTGAGGATAAAATACTTGCTCTGAATATATTTTTGCTGAGGCATTGCGGAAGTAGTAGTAAAGAAGGCGGCCTGGTATACAAAACGAGGTGTGATCTGGCAGAGGAACGTTAAATAGGTGGCGTCGCCTTCACAACGACGAGATGAGTCGGCAAAATACATGTGCATGTGTAGAAATGCATACAAAGCAAGCGTTCGTCATCTCACACACACGCATCACTAATACCACAGGTATGAATCACTGTAGACACGAACGTCAAACACTCAACACGCCTGGGCCGATCGGGCCCGTCTACGCTCCGCCTCTGCGCTTTGATTTCAGTGTTTAAAGACATCTTCGGCTTATATTTCACCTCAAAGAATTTCACCTCAAATGGCTGGCACTTTAAACCCTTACAAGATTCAAGGTAAGAAAAAAAAAAAGGTAAAATCAGAGTCGAGTCCACGCAGGAAAGGATTTGATAATTATTAGAGACGGGAATCACCGGGGACCACCTGATATCACCATACTGAATTTGTATTGCAATGTTCATGTGTTGTTGAGCCCTAAATCGCACATTGAAATGCGCTCATTTCATTAGCGAGCAAATATCCAAGCGCAAATGTAATGACACCCCCAAATCAGGACAGTTTTTTTTTTCTTGGGTAACTCTTTACCACTTTACTTACCAGATCAAGGATTAATAAAAAAATAAATAAAATAAAAAAAACACATACACAAATGTGGCCAATCTTTCGTATTTTGCATTACCTTTCCTAATATTTTGCGTCCGTTCATGGCGGCCAGGGCAGCAGCAGCGTGCATGTGCTCAAAGAACTCCACAAAGCAATACGGGTCGTTTCCTGCCGTCTGGAATACAAGAAAAAAATAAGTTAAAAAAAAGAAAAGCTCACACTAGGCCAGAAATCTTCAAGTAACATCTGCTAAAGTAATCCAGCGCTCCACTGTAATGACTCTGAAGTGCACTGTTCGATTTGAAGTTCAACCAAGTGAGATTAAAGTTAATGAGAAAACAACATGTTTGATAAAATAAGTCTCTCTCTATTATTTCTACCCCCGCCCCAAGCTTTACAATTGGGTGAGTGTACTCACATCGATGATCATTTTGCAGCTCTTGCAGGGTCCGATCTGGGTGAACACCTGCATGATGA
Organism: Clarias batrachus; assembly: GCA_003987875.1. NCBI lineage: Eukaryota > Metazoa > Chordata > Actinopteri > Siluriformes > Clariidae > Clarias > Clarias batrachus. The sequence continues at coordinate 58,892 of QMIH01000589.1, read as the reverse complement.
GAGCCTCCGTCACGTCCCTGGAGAGGTTACCGACGTACCTACAGAAAGAGGCAGAAAAGACGATAAGAAAAACACTCTTAAAGAAAAATATTACTTTGAGAAAAGTTTATGCATGTTTTTTTGTCTGTTTAAATGGTGTGGGGAAACTCGTTTCCTTATAATGAGTGGTTTTGAAACAGAATGTCAAGGAAGGATTGTACACACAGCAAAAGTATTGACGCCCATTTCTTCAAATTGTGCTACTAAAGCTCCACACTTTTTTTTTTGTTTTGAGAAATAGTTCTCCAGGTTCTTTTCAGGCCAGTCCCTAAGCAGTTTCAGAGGAGCGTTTTTCATGTTTGTTAAGCCACACAGTGACCTAATCAATCATAAAAAAAACATTAAGACATAAACCAGTTAAAAACATGTGCAGATAACAGATGATCAGGCCAGTGATTGGTATACTGCTGAAGCTGAGTGGGTAGAACAGACAAGAGGAGACATGAGGTTGCTGCTAAAGTTGTCACATTTATTTAAATGCATCTTTAGGTACTTTGTAGCCTGTTACAGTAAAACATTTGTTTGTTCAATCTCATTCAATATACCACATTGAATATGAAAAAAGGCAGGGGGAAAACAGTGTTTGATTTCTACAATTGATTAATTTGTGCTGTTGTACTGTTCGACTTTAACACGAAACGATGACATCTAACAAAAGAAACAAGCTTTCGCATCCAAATGCTCATTCACTCCAGACCTACGGCAGTGACATACACCTGGGGAAAAAGATGACACGAAACTAAACGCTAACAAACACACAGAACGACACGATCCATCCACACTATACCCCAAAGCCGCTCTTAAAAACACCAAGTTTGACCAAGATGTCCTCTAGAGATTTCTCAATGAACATAGGATGACTCATTTTTCCAATGGATGAATGATTGCCAGAAAGGAAATTTATTATTTTTCCTTTTTTTTTTAACAAAAAAAAAAGCCCTAGTTGCTCAGAGAGCTGAGGAGTTAGAAACCGAGTCGTGGTCTTCATAATCTTCAGCAATGTGATGTTTGCATGTGTGGAATATCTTGAGATACAATTTGGAAAGTTAACGTCTTGGAAAAGAGATGGAGAACAAAGGGAGGGGAGATAAACCTGTGTAAATGAGTGGTTTTATGTTTTCCCCACTAATCTAGATACCTTGCTGGAAAAAATTATCAGGAGAAAACGGACATGATTTCTACAAACAAAGGGAACATCTAAGGACATACAGTGTGTGAGGGAGGGGGGAAAGAATGTGAGGCGTGTTTACAAACCATACAAAAAAAAGAGTCTCTCTTTTAAAAAAGCCTCAACATTTTTTGGAGAATGAGAGATGCAATTGAGCTGCATCTACAATATGCAATCCTTTTATATTTGTACCGCCTTGTTTGTGTCTAACGCCCCATACTTGCCCCCATTAACAATCCATGGTGCTTTCTTTTAACTAGAGACGCAAAAAACGGTCAGAAGGAATAGTTTAAACCATTTAATCACCTATTTAAGGCGGATGATCGTGTGCTTGAGCTCTTAATTCGAGTCTCCCTCCATGCTCCAGGCCACACACACAGCCCTGACTGCTGCTGCTGCCACGTTTTCACACAAACCCCCGGCTAGTCGCACACGCACCTCCACCGCGATCAACACCGACCTGCCCCACGTTACACCGTGTGTTATCCCATATATAAACCCCCATTAGCCTTTATTTAACCCTTTTGGAAAAGCAGAACCCCGAGCGCGAGGGCTAACGGCACAGAAACCGGATCTAGCCGGTTAGCTGACGGCACAAAAACTCAAACTCAGCCGGCTAGATTTGTGGTAAAAGTGAAGCACATGAAAACACAAAAACAAAACGCGGATTGTGTCTTATAATATTATACTGTGTATGAACTATCGACAATTATTCGAATTAATAAATTTAAGTTAAGGGAAAAAAAAGTTTGCTAGTTGGCTACGTTCTCTTCCCCGGCTTCACTGCGCTAACTAGCATGCTAACTAGATAAAGCTAAGTTCACAAATTAAATAACAATTTACTTCTCTAATTTATTTTGCTTATTTTTTAGTGAAGTATTCTTTTCACCACCAATTATAATCATGTCAAAAATCCTAACCAAAGACAATTGGTCCGATTCCAGGTCGGTAGCTAATGCTAACGCTAATGCTTCTCCGCTACAGCGTGACCAGGGACCGAGCTAGTCAGCTAGCATGAATGCTAGTTCACTTTTATGCTAATTAGCCCGATATACTTACAACGTCTTGGGCTGGTCATCATCCGACATCATGTTGGACAGAAAACTTGCAAACCACACCGAATACTTATCTAAAGGTGTATTACAAAGCACAGAGCTGAGTTCGTGAAATTTCTTTTGGTTTCCGTTAAAGAGAAATTACTGGAATAACTTCCTCTAACGTTACTCCAGAACCATCGTTATGACGTTGCAGTATTCGTTCTCGCGAGATTTCGGGTGAGCAAAGCTTTTTGTGTCGCCAACTAGCGGATTGGAAGATAACGTCACATCAAGTTAGAGTGGCGTAGATGGATGGATATGCAGGAGAACGATAGATTTGACGTAACAGGTGAGTAAAAGGCAACGTTAGGAGTCTTTTAGATTTTTAGAGTTAACTGGATTAAAAGATGTCTTACACATGTTAATTCCTTATGGTTCTTAATTCCAAATATATCCAAATTTCACCAGCAGAGTCTTCTTGCCTGGAAACTATGTTTTTCTCACAACTTCTCTCCTCACAAAATGCTCATTTGAAGCAATGAACTAATTATGGTTCGTAATAAATCTCTTTTTTCCCCCTCAGATGGTTCGACAATGACATTTCTGACATTCTTTCTTTCTTATATTCAAGATATTAACTGGCATAAAGCCTGGCTTATGTCTAATAAATACTGCATCTCTAACAAAATAAAAGATGTTAATTTTAAGATTCTCCACAAGATTTACCCGGTCAATTCAGTTTTATCTAGATATTTCAACATTTGAATAAATGTTCTTTCTGTGGTATATTAGATGAAACTTTGATTCATTTGTTTTTTGAGTGTGAGAAAACAAAAAAATTCTTAATTCTTTTAAAAGACCACCTCTTGGGCCGCCTTAATATGTCTCACTCCTTTAGTAGTAAATATATAATTAATTATTATGAGAATTTGGAAAATACACCGCTTGAATTTGTAATTCAATCTTTGTTTTAAATGCAAAATACTTTATACATAAACAAAGATTTAAAAAGGAACAGTTATATTTCCCTCTTTTCATTATAGAAATGACGTCGCTTATTAATTCTCAAAACTAATTCGATTTAATAAGAAGAATAATAGACTTCTATATTATTATGACATTATTTTTCATTGAAGTAATGTGTCTCTTGCCTTTTTTTTTTTTCTTTTCCACTGTTTATCATATCGATCCTCTCATGTCTTTTACCCTTTTTTTGGACTGTCAATTTATAGTTCCTTGTCCTTTGTGTTTGATGTGTCATAATTAATGTTTTTTGTTATGGTTGTTGTTATTGTCTATTGTGTTTTGTATTCTATTTGTATTTTTTTCAATAAAAAAGTAGTCTTTTAGATTACCAATTATTTAACAAGGCTGGTTGTCTTTACTCTTATAGTGAGCTTCTAGAAGAATACAAAATTCCTGTGTCTCCTGGAGATTATGCCAAAGTCTTTGGAGCAATTTCTTATGGTGTCTGCATGTTATTTAGAGCTCAACCAAGATTGGACACACAACAACTAACCTTGTTATCAGTGACTGACACTTAAGTTGGTAAGATTTGTTTTTCCTGTAACAATGGAAAGAACAATAAACTAATTAAATCCTTATTCAAAACAGATATTATCACAGTCCCATATGTGGTTCCATACTGGAATAAATTTGTGCAAAACATTGACTGGAAGAAGGTCTGGCTCTTACCCAGCCGATACCTGCTGACCAACAAAATTAGAGAAATATAATTTAAAATAATTCATAAGTTTTACCCGTCTAATGATCTTATTATTAAAACATGTAAAAAAGATATTGATGTAATGTGCACTTTTTGTTCTGTGAATATTGAAACAGTTACCCATCTGTTTTGGCACTGCCCCTTTGTCCAAAGTTTCTGGTCTGATGTTTGTATTTGTATTGCTGAAAGAATTGATAAAGACTTCAAATTATTTTGGAAGGAAGTACTTTTTTGCCTTTATGACCTCAACAGAACTAAAACTATGCCTAATGAAACTTTCATTATTAATCTCATTATTCTGTTGGCAAAATATTACATTCATAAATGTACATTTGCGCATTCCAAAACATCTTTTTTTTGCTTTTAACAATGAGGTCAAGCAATATCTCAACTCGATTAAGCATTCTTTTAATCAAGAGGCAACAAAAACTGTGAATGTTTGTAAACACTTTGATATCTTTTTGTAAATTCGTACTTCCCCTGGCAAAATGTGATGATACGAGTCTTGTTTATGTTTTATAAATGCTGGAAAATGCACATTTTGTTATTATTATAATGGAGATTAACATTCCTGTAAATATAATATATATATAATTTAAAAAAGGAGTCTTTTAGATTGGGGAGGTGGTAACTGATCAGGGACGGACGTATTTAATGGTTTTTTAAAGAAGACTGGATTAGAAAGTCAACTTTAAAGGACAGGGAGGCTGGGGAGAGAGAGAGAGATCTATAGGTGACAGAACCTGTAATATTAATTAACAATGTAATCCTATGTAATATCATTAAGCAATATTACTCTTAACAGTTGCTATGCAAAATGCATCATCAGAATCTGGCTTCTGATATTTTTATTGCTACCGGTTGCTGCATTCAACTTTTTTCTATTATGTGGATATTTTTATTTGACTGTATTTATTACTTCATTTTATTGCATGTATATTTTTTACTCTCTTTGCTTGTGGAGACAAGACAAGACTTCTCTCCAGGATTAATAAAGTTTTATCTTGTCTTAAATTATCTTATCTTAGAACTCCAACTAAAGATGCTGAGTGGTACTGAGAGAGAATGTGTTGAGAAGAAAATGTGTGTGAAAGTGCAGGATAAGACAAAGAGTTCAGGACACAGAACAAGTCAGGACAAGATCAGGGAAGGAAGCATTTGAAGTTTTAAAAATCAACTTTAAGAGGCCAGGAAGACGAGCGTTGAATGAGACCTACAGTTGGCGCCATTAAACAGCAAAAAAGATAGTTATGCGCACAAAGCAAGCTCCAGCAGACTACAAATGATGATAATCTATAAACACTTATACCACACAAGGGTTTAATAGCAACGGAGACGAACTCATAGGCAATAATAACTTTTATTTGCAGCATTCATAAAAACATCAACAAATTAACACATTAAACTGAACTGTAAAACTAATATTCTTTTATTTAACTGTTTTTTTTGCTCTGTCCCACTTAAAATTGGATAATGTGCCCTGTTACCTATAATGACGTTAACAATCCTAAACTATTTTATTAAGAAGTACTATTCAGAAAGATTAAACTGAGTGGAATAGACTGGCCAACTTCTTCTTCTTTGTTGCATAAGTAGTTACATCCAGTAGGTTCCCTTGCCGCTAACTGTAAGTCTCATTCTTCCTGATCGTCCCAGCCTTCTCAAAAAAAAAAAAAACAATAAAAATGAGCAACATTAAATGCTTCCTTCCCTGATCAGTGATTCCCCATTCTAAATTACTTTTAACATTTTAACATTGTCTTCTACTCTTCCTCACGGGCCAACTTACCAGCCTGTGAGTCTTTTCATGATGTAGTATACGGAAAGGAGTTCGTGCCCAATAGAAAAGCAGCTACACTACGGAAAGGTGATCACTGTTCAATCACAGATGCTATTAAAAGCAATTTCACAATAGTAATTGACTGTTTGTAATTGACATGATATGAAAAACAGGACACAAAATGCATCATTGTCATTAGTGACACGCAGGAAATGTTACATACTGAAAAGCAAAACACATGATCAGTCAACATGAACTTTAGAATAAGTGAAGTGAATATAATTTTCCTTTGCATGATATTTTACTTCCATCACTGTCGTAGACGTGTTACCCTGAAACACAGTCACTACTCAGTCTCATGTCTACGTGTGCAAAGCAGAAAATGAGCGAAAGATCAGATTTTCAGAAATACCTTACAGGTTCAGTGTTTCTTTATTTTCACATAATTTGGTATCAAATCAGAAAATATTTCAAAATATTAAAATAAACAGTAAAAGTGTTAATGACAACCTAACAGACTCCATATTAACAATATAGTTCAAGCCATCCAACTAGCAACCTCTGGAGTCCAACTAGGAACCGTGGAGGCCAATGCTGATTATTACTATTGTACCATTGTCATTTTTACTACCGTGGTAGGACTTCCAGTCAACTCACCCGCGCATTCACACACTACAGAACCATCAATTAGCCTAAACTGCATGTCTTCGGACTGTGAGATGAAACCAGAATACCCAGAGGAAACCCACCAAGCACAGGGAGAACATGCAAACTCCATACACATAGACCCCGAGGTGGGAATCAAACCCGAACCCTGGTGGTGCAAGGCCACATCACTAACCGCTACGCCCCAGTGTTGCCAACAATATAGTTAGCATTGATAGATTGCCTCATATTTTGGACCTGATGACAGGTGAGAGACAAAGTTTAAAACTTTTCCTTGTTTATCTTTTTTAATTTCGTTATTAATTGGGTCTTTTTGGGGCCTATTTGTTCTCTTTGATTTGAAAATGAAGTCACCTCCATATAAAGTCAATAAAGTGTGACTTGGAGGGCGGGACTACATCTAGTCGCCTCAGAAGAAGCAGCCAATCACTACGAAACAGCGAAAAAAGTCAACCAATCACCACCATCTACCAAAGAAAAAACGAGTCAACCAATCCACGCTGCGGAGACACCGGCAAAGAGGCGTGTTCAAGGGCGTTAGAGTGCTGAGAACGTTATAACATGGCGGCGAGAGCAGGAGGGGGCGGGCGGCGTACTCTGGAAAAAAACAAGAATTAATCCTATTTAATGAAGATTTTTCAAATAATTCTTTGTCAGACAGGTTGGTATATTTACACAGAGTTTGTTTAATACGATGTTGGTTATCAGTTTGCCTGATATGTGTTTATTTCAACGTGAAATTCGAGTCGTGCATCTTTGCCTGTTGGTTAGTGTGTGGCCGAATCCCAAATGGCTACCTAATGTATATTCACTGCGCCCTTCGTAGCATGTGTAAACCGTTATATTTCAAATAATGTAGTGTACTTATTGAGGGGGGGGAGGCGCGATGTTGGACGCACCCCGAGCTCGGATCATGCTAGTTTTGCAAGTGAAGAGGAGATGATAAAATGAACATGATGTGTTTGTTTTATGACTATTTTTGTAAATGTTAAAGTTGTGTTTGTGGTCATTTTATGTAATGTAAAGTGTTGTTTTTTTTATATAGGTGAATGATGCATAACAAATAAAAATATAAATATAATGTCATAAAAATGTTCATGGGTTAGTTTGTGACTTAAGTAAGTAAAGTAAAATGAAATATAATAAGCAGTGGTGGTTAAAATAAGCATTTTAGTTGGATGGAATCTGTATTTTTTGTAAATAAGTAAATCAGCAAAGATAATAAGTAGCTTAACCTTTTTAATATTAGGGTTTATAATTGTGCAAATGTGATAACGGACTGTTTAATGTCTTTTTATTTTTTTTTAACACATTTTATTGTCCTTTATTTCTTGTTTCCTCAGTTTGCCGCCGTTTCCGAGGATGGACCGAGTTTAGACGTGGGCAAAGGTTTAAGCTGAATGCATTGTGATTTCCAATAATTGAGACAGTGATTTCTAAAAAGCTGTCTACATTAATGAAAAGAACAATGTAGTCGGCTTAGCGTGCTCAAGCAACCGAGTGTTTCCATCTGTCTGGTGTGTTTTAGGTGTGTCTCTGGGCTTTGATTAATTTTTAGCACTTAGTAGCTAAGATAGGCAGATTCCTTCTCTTTTAAAGCAGGGTTAGTTGTTGTATTTATACGTATAATTAATATTATTGTTGTTATTTTTATTAATTGGATGATGGATGTCAGTGAGTTTGTGCCTCCTCTCCCACTGGAGCCTCCTGATGATGAAATGTCAGGAAGCGGTAAATGTAAAGCTCCTCCACCACCTCCCCTGCAAACGTCCAGTGACGCCGAGGAAATGGACGTTAGCTCCGGCGGTGATGGACTCTCGCTCGCGCCGGCTGACGACGCTGACGTTCCGCTCCTCACCAAGGGCTCATCCGCTTTTAGCAGTCGCACGTCACACGGCGACCCGTGCCCAGGCACCGGGCGCCACGCTCCCCCCGTCACCTCCTTCCTCCCTGACCTTAGGCTCCTCCGAGACGTTAAGATCAGCGTCAGCTTCGGAGGAGACGCCGGCAGCAGCAAGGGCAAAGACAGAAAGGTGCTGTACACAGGTCAGGGTCAGATAGATGAGCAGGAGGTAGACAACGGAGACGCGCAAGGAGGTAGTGCGGGAGAGGGGACGGGGCAGGGGGACACGAGCGTAGAAACCGAGGCTGAACAGGAGAACAAGGTGGAGTTCGCCGTCCTGGACGAGCTGGAGGACTTCAGTGAAAACTTCCTGGAGGCGGAGGACGGTGAGGAGAATGAGTACACGCCCGAGCTGATCGTGCAGCAGCAGCAGGCCAACGATGAGGACCACGTTTACTCCTACGAGGTGTGTGTGTGTGTTTCATTCACACTACTGTCGTGTTTAATGATGTTCTTGCTGAAGGACGCGAAATACCTTTCTTGTACATTAGTGTCACATCTAATTCTGCCCCTAGGGGTCATAATCACGTCACAAACCTCACCAATGTCAGTTCTGCAAACTCGGGATGGGTTGTAAATTGTGATCATGTACAGGTCGCCCCCGACTTGCAAACACTCGAGTTTTTGCAGATACAGAACCGCGGTCCTATGAATATTCATAGATGCGAACAAATCACTAAAGTAGCTCACATGTATTGTGCAAAAAATACACGGCATCTATATTGTGTGTGTGTGTGTTTTTGTGGGAGAAATGAATGATTCACCGGGGTTTCAATAAATCAGTCTGGGAGCACGATGATGGAAAATCTCTGACCTGATGCTGAATAATCCTAATTTTGGAAAATCCTCAACAAAACAGGGTTCACAGTCCAATACTGTGGAAAACAGCTGTGAGACAAAATGGCCTCCGGGATTCCCCTCTCGATTTAAAGGCGCAGAAACCCCACTGTTACATTTTGATGTGTGAGATTAATTTCTTTAGGTGTGGTTATGGTTTTGACCACATGATGGCAGTGTGGGGAAAGGGGACAAAGATTTATTCAAGTGGTTTGGTACGCTTTCCATTGTATATTTGTGTGCAAGACTTTGTCTGACTTAAGAACAAATCCGACTTGCGAACGTGCTCCTGTAATCTGAACTCGTTCGTAAGTCGGGGACGACCTGTGCATTTTTATCTGTCTGTTTTTTGGCCCGGTGTGCTCCGAGCACGCGTCGGCTCCCCTCCGTGATCGTCTCTAATGGCTCGTCTCTTCCAGGACGACTTTGACAATGATGTAGATGCGCTGTTGGAGGAAGGCATGCCGGTGCCCAAGAAGATGCGCCTGGCTGAGGATAAATACACAGCAGACAGCGATCATCAGTCTGACCCGGAGCAGGGGGTCCAGCCCATGATCACCAAAATAAAGACTGTTCTCAAGAGTGAGTTTTTCTCTCTCCCTCTCTCTCCCTAGTATAGAGTTTGATTATAAATCATGGCGTAACTTGTACACGTGTGTGTGTGTGGGAAATAAGTGTTGAAGTATTTGGGTTCTCGGTTGCAGGTCGAGGGCGCCCTCCTACAGAGCCTCTTCCTGACGGATGGATCATGACATTCCATAACTCCGGCATTCCAGTCTACCTCCACCGGGAGACCCGAGTCGTTACCTGGTCCAGACCGTACTTCCTCGGGACTGGAAGCATCAGGGTAAACACCGCATCATAAGAACGACCGATTCAGATTTAAACTGTAGGGTGCTAAAACTTTCAAAACTCTCTTCTTCTTCCTCTTTTAAAATGCATATGTGTGTTGCAGAAACACGATCCTCCTACCAGTAGCATCCCCTGTTTGCACTATAAGAAGATGAAGGAGCATGAAGAGCGAGAGCAGAACGGAGAAGTGACGCCCAACGTGTCTCCGGTGAAACACGGCGAAGAGGGAGAACCTCAGGAGAGAACCGAAGAGCCCGACTCCACCGCACCCGAGGGGACGTGTGAGGGGTCCAGCCCGGGCACGATGGACAACCAGGCCGAGGGGAAAGACGGCCAGGGGGGCGAGATGGCGCAGGGGGCGCTGGGGCAGGTCAAAGCCAAGGTGGAGGTGTGCAAGGATGAGTCTGTTGGTAAGAGATGAAGATGTCACGTACACGGTGTTGTTGAACGGAATCCTGATCTTTTATATCATCCCTGGTTTCTGAATTTGGATTTTGCGATGTGATACAAACGTCTGCTTCCCTGCAGATATCGAGGAGTTTCGCGGCTACCTGGAGAAGCGCTTTGACTTCGAGCAAGTGACAGTGAAGAAGTTCCGCACGTGGGCGGAGCGACGCCAGTTCAACAGAGACATGAAGAGGAAGCAGGCGGAGTCGGAGAGGCCCATCCTCCCAGCCAATCAGAAGCTCATCACGCTCTCGGTGCAGGACGCGCCTACCAAGAAAGGTGAAAAGAGGAAGCTCTGGGGTTAGTTAGGTTCACTACAGCCAAAGACATTTTTAGTGATTGTTTTACACAGAAATCATAAGTAGCATAAGTGTTTGCTCCCTTTGGGATCATTCTTTCCTCCCTGCTTTTGTTTGTTTGTTTTGGGTGGGAGGGTCATGTCGATTTGTTTTCACTTTTTGCACTAGATTTGCAATTAGATTGAGGTCTGGGCTTTGACCTAACACACTTTTGGGATTTGAGCCATTCGGTTGTCCATTGCCACTACATTATGAGATCATGACGTTACCACCACCGTGCTTCACAATATTCATGAGTAGCATTGCGGTGTTGGGGGAAGGAGGGGGGGTTAATACTTTTTCATATCGCTGTCTTCATGTCTGTCTTTTAGAGTTTGTCATTAACCCTAATGGAAAGTCTGAAGTTTGCATCCTACATGAATATATGCAACGCGTACTCAAGGTCCGACCAGTTTACAACTTTTTTGAATGTGGTAAGTCTGTGTGTTTGTGTGTGTGAGATTTCACCTTTATTGCTTGTATAGTTTGTGCAAAGGCTTAACGTCTGCTTTTGTTTTGTTTGTTTTTTTTCCCCCAGAAAACCCAAGTGAACCCTTCGGAGCTTCGGTTATTATAGACGGAGTCACGTACGGCACGGGAACAGCGAGCAGCAAAAAACTCGCCAAGAATAAAGCTGGTATTTTAATTTCTTTTTTCCACTTTTTTTGTGCTTTTATGCTCTTGAGATGTATTAGTACAAGCAAAGCATACAAACACAAAGGGTCAATATTGTTGATGTACTTTGTACTGTAAGGGCTTTTCTGTTAGGAGTGCAAATATTTCTTTATTCGTGCCTTTGGATTCATTTTATATATTTTTTAAAAATCTTTTGTCACACTAGAACACTGATTTTGATTTTGTAAAAAAGCGCTACTGTAGCACTACTAGCATTACTCCATTCCTTTTTAATAGGTTACTGTTTCTATAGTAACAGAAACTCGCACAACAGATACACTACATCAGTGTTTTTATTTCATGTTAAACATGTAGTAATGTTGAATTTTCTCTAAGGATAAAGGTGTTTTATGTATCATGTATGGAAGGAGTCTCCAGTGTCAGGGATTAGTAACAGTGTCTGAAGTAAAGCTCCAGCTTTTTGACATGTTTGAAGCTGTTTTTTCAGCTGAATGAGGTTTCTCTTAGCTTTAGGAGAGATTATGAGAGAGGCTGCAGAGGGAGGCAAACTTAAGTCTATTTAATTAAAAAATTTTTGATAAAAAGAATTTAAAGTGTGTAATGTTTTTGGACAAATCGCTGTGGCTTAAGAGGAATAAAACACACAAGTGTAACCCTGTTACATTTGACACATGTGAGTTTTTGTCCTGGTCTCTGTGGTGCAGCTCGAGCCACTCTGGAGATCCTCATCCCTGACTTTGTGAAGCAGACGGCTGAGGAGAAGCCAGTCGAAGGAGACGAACTAGAGGTATGCAGACGCCAGACCTCCACCCCTCCCCCTACCACGTCACCACCCTGTGTGTTATTAATCTCTATATAAAAGTGCTGATCAGCTGTTCACGTCTCTTCCTCAGTATTTTAACCATATCAGTATTGAAGACTCGCGAGTGTATGAACTGACCAACAAAGCAGGCTTACTGTCACCTTACCAGATCCTTCACGAGTGCCTTAAGAGGTAGGACGTCACTCCGGAGTTAGTTTTATATATTGTCCGAGACGCACAGAGTGGAGCCGTTTTGTTCATTTTTTTTTTCCTGTGCGGCTACAGAAACCATGGGATGGGAGACACCAGCATCAAGTTCGAGGTCATCCCGGGGAAGAACCAGAAGAGCGAGTATGTGATGACGTGCGGGAAGCACAGCGTGCGCGGGTGGTGTAAGTGTTCACACAGACGTCTGCACTGTCTCGAGTGAGACGACTCCTTCATTTCTGTGTAGGGAAATGATTTAAGGATTTGTCTTATAGATTGCTGGATTCTGGTTGGTCAGAAGGTGTCGATCGCTCTTCCTTCGTCCTCGGCCACCTTCACCAATTGTGTTTAGAATTCTGGGTTCTGAGTTGTCTTAGCAACAATGCTCTTTATGAATAGATTTAGCCAGAAGTGAAACTGACAGACGAACACCACGCCGCTGCCAAATTTCTATTCGAAAGGTGTCTCTTCATTTTCTATAACAGTAGCTCTGACATTAGCGCAGGATTGTATTAATGCCTTCGTTCTGGCGCTTTATTGTTTCCATGGTAACAGCTCATCAGCGGTTGATACAGTGGGGTTTTATGTAAGGAGAAATGGGTTTGTTTAACTTGGAAGATATGGAAGGAGTCTCCAATTCCAGAGAGAAAACTGTAAGTTTACTAAAAAAACTCAGTGACAGTAGGATGTGTCCTGTGAGATGAGTGAAGAGGAATAAAAACCGATGATTAATCAGCTTTGTGATGATGACCATGACTCCTGCATCACGCCACACTTTGTCGAATATTTTCCTCATAACACCGCAACACATGATTTATTATTTCTTGTTTATTATTTTTTTTTTTTTTTAAAGAGTCCTGATTCAGCATGATGGCTAATAACGATGCAACACGATTTGCTCTGTGAAGGTAAAAACAAGAGAGTGGGAAAACAGCTGGCATCCCAGAAGATCCTCCAGATGTTGCACCCTCACGTGAAGAACTGGGGCTCTCTCCTGCGCATGTACGGCAGAGAAAACAACAAGATGGTGAAAAAGGTATCAGGAAAATCAAGGAACGTATAGAATAAATTGGGAGAGGTGTGCGTGTCTTAATCCAGTTCTTCTGTTTTAAAAGGAAAATTCCGATAAGAGCGTGATCGAGCTGCAGCAGTACGCCAAAAAGAACAAACCCAACCTCCACATTCTGAACAAACTCCAGGAAGAGATGAGGAAACTGGCTAGAGAGAGGGTAAGACCCACACACTCTGTTACCTTTACACAAAGTATTGGCACCCTTCACCTCTTTCCAGCACCAGGCAGCTGTGGCTGTTTTCCTAGTACAGCCATGACAATGGTCTAGCCGTCCAAACACATACACAACACATGACGAACATCTGCTTTGTACATAACCACCCCCCCCTACCCTGTCCCAATAAACGGATACAAACGATGACTATCTTTAACAGAAAATTCTAAGAATGACTGATGTAATCGCTGCCTGAGATTGATTTTACTTATTTATTTCTTTTAAACTTGTATTTAAAAAAAAAAAAAAAGTGTAAACCATACATTTACATCAAATGAAATGTACTTGCATTCCTCACTGTCTTTTTTCTTTTTTACATAATACAAAAAAAAAAAAGTAAATGGATAAGTAAATAAAATGAATAATAATCATAAGATAAACATAGTACTATTAATAACAAAAGCCTTAATGAAAATTCCCTAATAAATCATTAAATCTTTGAGAGTGGAGAATGAGAGGAAGCTTACTGGGTATCAGTTTGGGAGATACACACGTGGACAAAATTGTTGGCACCCTTCGGTCAATGAAAGAAAAACTCACAATGGTCACAGAAATAACTTTAATCTGACAAAAGTAATAATAAATAAGAATTCTATGAATGTTAACCCGTGAAAGTCAGACATTGCCATGCTTCAACGGAATTATTTTAAAAAATTAACTCATGGAACAGGTCTGGACAAAAATGATGGTACCCCTAACTTAATAGTTTGTTGCACAACCTTTTGAGGCAATCACTGCAATCAAACGATTCCTGTAACTGTCAATGAGACTTCTGCACCTCTCTGCAGGTATTTTGGCCTCCTCACTCCTCATGAGCAAGCTGCTCCAGTTGTTTCCGGTTTGAAGGGTGACTTTTCCACACAGCATGTTTCAGCTCCTTCCAAAGATGCTCAATAGGATTGAGGTCAGGGCTCATAGAAGGCCACTTTAGAATAGTCCAATGTTTTCCTCTTAGCCATTCTTGGGTGTTTTTAGCTGTGTGTTTTGGGTCATTGTCCTGTTGCAAGACCCATGACCTGCGACTGAGACCCAGCTTTCTGACACTGGCCAGCACATTTCTCTCTAGAATCCCTTGATAGTCTTGAGATTTCATTGTACCCTGCACAGATTCAAGACACCCTGTGCCAGATGCAGCAAAGCAGCCCCAGAACATAACAGAGCCTCCTCCATGTTTCACAGTAGGGACAGTGTTCTTTTCTTCATGTGCTTCATTTTTCCGTCTGTGAACATAGAGCTGATGTGCAAAAAGTTCCATTTTTGTCTCATCTGTCCATAGGACATTCTCCCAGAAGCTTTGTGGCTTGTCAACATGTAGTTTGGCATATTCCAGTCTGGCTTTTTTATGATTTGTTTTCAACAATGGTGTCCTCCTTGGTCGTCTCCCATGTAGTCCACTTTGGCTCAAACAGCGACGGATGGTGCGATCTGACACTGATGTTCCTTGAGCATGAAGTTGACCTTGGATCTCTTTAGAAGTCTTTCTTGGCTCTTTTGTTACCATTGGGATTATCCGTCTCTTTGATTTGTCGTGAATTTTCCTCCTGCGGCCACGTCCAGGGAAGTTGGCTACAGTCCCATGGATCTTAAATTTCTGAATAATATGTGCAACTGTAGTCACAGGAACATCTAGCTGCTTGGAAATGGTCTTATAGTCTTTACCTTTAACATGCTTGTCTATAATTTTCTTTCGAATCTCCTGAGACAACTCTTTCCTTCGCTTCCTCTGGTCCATGTTGAGTGTGGTACATACCATGTCACCAAACAACACAGTGACTACCTGGAGCTCTATATATAGGCCCACTGACTGATTACAAGATTGTAGACACCAGTGATGCTAATTAGTGGACACACCTTGAATTAACATGTCTCTTTGGTCACATTATTTTCAGTATTTTCTAGGGGTACCATCACTTTTGTCCAGGTCTGTTCCATGAGTTTATTATTTTTTTTTAAAAATAATTCTGTTGAAGCATGGTTGAAAAGCAATGTCTGACTTTCATTGGTTAACATTCATAGAATTTTTTTAAATTATTACTTTTGTCCGATTAAAGTTATTTCTGTGACCATTGTGAGTTTTTCTTTCATTGACTGAAGGGTACCAACAATTTTGTCCACGTGTGTACATACAGATTTTAGCAAGGGGCATTTATGCTCCAACAAAATCTGGGCGCAGTGGCTCAACATATTTAGACCAAATGTTTCTGAATATGGAAGGATGTTCATCCTTATTGAGTCAATCCTTTGAATAAGGCCAATAAAAGAAATGGCATTCCATCCAAGTCATTTTTTATGGTTGTTAACGATGAGTCAAAATTTTCCTCTATTAATGTTAAAAATTCTTTTGTTAAGTTTATTCCTAAGTATCCTATAGAGAATTCTGATCCCAGTTAAGATATTAAATTTATCTCTAATATTTATTGGTGGTGTATAATTAAAAGTCAAAATCTGTGGGTTTTTTTTGTACGTTCACTTTATATCCTGCATAATTGCCAAATTTTTCTAGAAGGTTGATTTAATACAGGTAGTGAGTTAGTGGGGGTACTTGGAGAAATCAAAATATCATCTGCATATAATGCCAATTTATGATCTTCTTTAATACGTATACCTTTTTTAATATTTTCAGTCTGTCTTATCCACTGCGCTAAAGGTTCTATGTAGAGTGCAAACAGCAAAGGTGAGATCGGACATCCCTGTCTTGAGCCACGTTCCAATATAATAGTATCTGAGGGATACTCATTTATTTTTATACGGGCAGATGGTTTACTATATAGTGTATGGATACCTTTTAACAAAAATTTTGTCAAACCAAATTTTTCAAGAAATTTATATAAAAAGGGCCAACTTACAGAATCGAAAGCTTTTTCAGCRTCTAAACTAATTAAAATAGTTTCGAGTTTTTCCTGATGAATATGACTTACTATATGTAGGGATCGCCTAATGTTATCATGAGTTTGTCTTTGAGAAATAAACCCAGTCTGATCATTATGTATTAGTTGAGGGAGAATCTTTTCTAATCTTTTAGCAAGAATAGTKGTAWATAATTTATAATCAACATTTAGGATTGAAATTGGTCTGTATGAACTGCATTCAAGTTTGTCTTTTCCCTCTTTTGGGATAACCGAGATCACTGCTTCACTCCATGATGGAGGTATTTCATCCTCCATTAGGATTGTATTGCAGGCTTGAAGTAGAGTTGGTAGTAATTCAGACCGAAAAGTCTTGTACCATTCTGAATTAAACTCCTTTATGTTCCTGTTCCCAGGAGGAGACGAGAAAGAAGCCCAAAATGACGGTGGTGGAGTCGGCTCAGCCCGGCAGCGAGCCCCTGTGCACTGTCGACGTCTAGCGAGACCTTCACAGACCCGCTCGCTCGTACTGAAGATCTATATCTATACTTATTTTAAAAAAAAAAAAAAAAGCACTGAAGGTCACCTCATCGTCCCACGTGAATAAATTATGCAGTCAGCGCGATAAAGGCAATACCAGCTCCGATTCGTCACCGACACGAGGGTTCAGTTTGCCCCGAACCTCCGTTCAATCCGAATCTAATCTAATCCGATGCACTAACGGTTGACGAGACGAAACGTCAGCGCACACGTCCTGATGCATTCTTTATATACGAAACCCGCCGTCACGTATTTTCCTATTCATGAAGCAAGTAACCTTGTGGTGTCTGAATGCTCACGTCTGTGGATTTTAAACGTCGTGGCTGCTTTTTTAAATTATTAATAATTATTATTATTATTATTATGAATAATAATATATAATCATAGATGATTTAATAAAGGTTCTCCTGTTGGACATTTCATTCCATATTTGTATATGAAAAAAAGAAAAAGTACAGACCAGGAGTTGAGAGAGAGCTGTACGCTGGTACGATATGAATTATTTTAATTTCCTTAAATTTGAGCTGCAGGGGCGGGGTAGCGCGCCTGCACCCGCCCTCAGACCTGCTTCTACACTTTCTGCATCAGCGTGCACTAGTTCCTCAAAACTGACTTAAAAACACAGGGTTTTTTTTTTTCTTTTCCCCTTTCAGTTAAAATTAATCTGAAATAATGGACCACTGCATAAACATTGTGTTAAAGCTCTGATAATTATATATATAATAATAAGTGACCATGTAGAAGCCCCACCCACTTTTTATTATTTTTTTTCATTATGTTTCTAATTACTTTAAATCTTGTGTTTTTTTTTTTTTTAAAGTGCAGTTAGATACAGTATGGCTCCGTTGCACAAGCCTGCCCGGAGTAAACGCTGAATATTACCAGCTCCTTAATGTAAAATTGCGAACGTGAGGGACGTCCTGAAAGGTTGTGCACGTGAGGGGTGTGGCCAAAACTGTGAAAGCAAAACAAACCATCAATATCGGCTTTGAAAGAAGTACAGAAACGCTTTCTTGCATGCACACTTTAATTGCTGTACATTATTTTATTTATTGACAAGGAAGCGCTGTTAGGGGGGGAAGGAAGCGCGGACCGTGCTGTGTTCCAATCAAGAGTCACAACCAAATTAAAAACATTTTAGAGTTAAATACACAATCGGTTTCCTCCAAACAGATAGGCGATCGCACAAGGCATTATTAATCTCCTGTGTGTTCTTTCAGTTCATTATTTATTGAAAATATTGAAGATGAAATTCCAAACAAGCTACCTTTCACTTTCATCAGATACACATTTGCTTTTTACACACTCGTGTGATACGCTTATACCTTTGCCGATCTCGATGAATTTTGTCATTGTGTGTATGTAATAGATTTGTCGTTTACAAAAGGTGTGAAGAGGTGAAGGCTTGGTTGGTTAATCCTAAATGAAGCCCATTAGAAGTATAAATTCGAGCCAGTTGTCAAATTAACATGGAGTGAAGAACCGAACACGAGCGGCATTTGGCTCGGTCCAGAGATCTCTTCCTGTAGTGCAGTGGCCGGCTCTGATTTAAAACAATAAAAATCAAGTGGCTCTAGTTGATCGTGTTAGTTTTACATAATTTAAAGTTCATATGAGGACCAACGTGTTCAGGTCCAGACACCGCGTGTGCAAACGTGCGCCTCGATTCGATTTTAAGACAGAACGGTCGCTGCTTTCTTCCCCTTCAGTGTTGGCCGGTCTGAAACCGAGCTTGTTCTGTTTCGTTTTTTAGTTTTTCCATTTCCTTTCGGAACGGCAGGATGATTACATATCAGCGAGCACGCAGGAGAACCCAATGCTGCTCGACCAAGGATCTTGCTTTTCCTTTAAGCCTTTAGCACTGCAGAGGAAACAAGCACAAGGGCTTGGAGTGAGGCGTGCTTCTCTCACTGAAAGACTTTAAAGAAGAAGAGAAATAAATAATAAGAAGAATAAAGATCCAAGAGATCAGCGCTTACGTCCTGTGCCATTTCTCACGTAGGAAACTAAGTTGAAGCTACCTAGTCGTATATTTGCTG
Organism: Clarias batrachus; assembly: GCA_003987875.1. Classification (NCBI taxonomy): domain Eukaryota; kingdom Metazoa; phylum Chordata; class Actinopteri; order Siluriformes; family Clariidae; genus Clarias; species Clarias batrachus. The sequence continues at coordinate 39,743 of QMIH01000589.1, read as the reverse complement.
TGGAGTGAGAATATAATCTGCTGTTTTCCAGCATGAGTTTAAGTTCAGCGACTCGAATGTAAAATGTGTGTTTAGTACTTTTTTATTGCATTGTGACCGTATGCATTTGATTATTTTTGAAAACAGAAAAGACAAAAAGGTAGCCCATACCTTGTTTAAAAAAAAAAAAAAAAGACGACTATAAAGTGTAAAGAGAAAATACGAACCAAAGCTTAACGTCTTATGCAGTTTTATAGTCGTAGATTGCTTTACGATATTTCTGTTCAACATTTCTGTGTGGGTTTCTTTGTGTATATATACAGAGACATGAAGGGGAAAAGACTACGCAATAACTGCTGGAACAACAGTGTGAAGTGTTTTTTTCTTTTCTTTTTTTCTTGTGTTGCTTTATCTGAATGTTTACTGTGTGTGCGTGTGTGAGCAAGCACAAAGACGCTGCCGCCGCTTCGAGAACGTGCTGCTGCTTTTCCTTCATCACATCCATGCTTCCTTGCTTGTCCCGTGTGTGTGTATTCACTGTGAAGAAAATCACGAGCAACCTCTTCACCCACGCTGTTGTTTATTTAGTTTGTTTTTTCGGTTTGAAACAACGCTGCCTACAAAAAAAAAAAACATTAAAACTGAATTCATTATGTGACTTTGATAAATCGCTGAATAACGGTGATTTCTTTATGCAAATGAATAAACGTGTCATGACCGTCACCAGATGTTTGTCATCCTTTATTCATGAGTATTCAGTTTTTAGTGTACAGTCAGAAAATTAAAGCGGTAATATGTACCTTGATTATTGTAATAAAAACTCAAACACCTTGATTGAAATTGTACAACTTTTACACAAATGAAAAGAGGTGGAGCTAATTTACGGATCAGAAAACAGGATTGTTTGCAGTTTTTAAAGGTTTTACGAAATCAGACTTAATGTTCTTGTTACCAGCCACATTAGCAAGACTTGTGAGAAAACGGTAGCATTAGCTTTAGCTCTCGGCATTGTTGGCACTGGACCCGTAATCGACCCTCTCGAACAGCAGGATGGTCTCACAGTGCATGGTCTGAGGGAACAGGTCCACGGCCATTGCTCGCACTGGGCGGAACGGCGCACCGCGGACACGGTTAGACGGCGCTCTGCACAGACTGAGGGGAGAGGAGGGGAAAATAAACGATAAGAGGTTAATGCTGATAGTAACTTCACCTGTCCTGCAAAAGTACAAGTGTAGAAAAGTTAAATTAATGAGTTAAATACTGAAGCTGTATATCAGTTTATAACAATAAGGACTATTTTACCAACTGCTGTTCTCAGAGTATATCAGGGATATGAGCAGAATATACTCACTATACTTACATTTACTGTACAGTTACACCCTGGATTATAATTCTTTTATAATTATTATAAAACCATGCTTGTATAGCAAAACGCTCATATATCAAAGCAAATTTCCCTCCATAAGAAATAATGAAAAAAAAAAAGATTTGTTCCACAACCCAAACATATTAATATAAAAATAATGAATACAAAATATGAAGTAAAAAGTAGTTACTGTATGTACAACAGTTACTAAAGTTATTTACAACAAATTTACTACTCTTACGTGTTCACAGTTATACTTGGTGTGTTGCGTTATGACATGATACAATAAGTATTACCTTTTGTAGGTTTTATTCATTATAATGTTTATTCAACATTTACAGGTAATGTGGAAAAGTATTTGCTCCCTTCCTGATTTATTTATTTTTGCATGTTTCATATTTTTGAGTGCATTTAAATGAAATTATTTAAAAACTGCATTTTGTATTTACTCGGGTTATCTTTGTGTAATATTAAACTTTCTTTGATGAGCTGAATCATTTAATAGTGACAAATATGGAATTCATTTTTTACTTAAAAATCAAGAAGGGGCAAAGACTTTTTCACAGCACTGTATGAAAGAACTTTTTTTAAATGTTACAAAGTTTAAAAATCAAGATGAGTGAATATGTTTCATACATTATTATAACTCTTTTTTACTCTTTTTTTTTTTTTATTTATTAGTGTTATCCACAGTCTGAACTAAAAAAGGAAAAACAACCCTCTCCAGTCAATCTCAGTGTCTCAGGGCTGCGTATACATCGACACTGCGTAAAACTGCACTCGCTTGTTGAAACTTTTGACCATACAGACAAGCAGCAGTGCATTATGAGTAACCCTGTGCAGTAAATGAACACTGTGATGAGCGTTTACTGACTCGATGAAGTTGTTCATGGCTGCTTTGGCGTTACAGGCCACGTACACCAGCCTCTTCAGATGCTCCGCCCGTCTGATTGCCAAAATCACCTTGGAGTCTGGACGGAAATGAAATCGGATCAGTGACGTACTGATTTAATGATACTGCAAAATATACAAAAACTAAAGATTGCTGATATTACGCTTCGATTAATCATGCTTTAAACCCTCTGATTGCATCATATTTCTCCTTCGCTCACGTCTTAACTTGTACACCACAAGAGGGCGCGTTTGCAGCTGTTGTAGGAAAATAATCAGTGATGATGCGATAAGTGTGACTTCCCATCACAGCGCTGCTGATCGTTTTACTCATTACATATCACTCCTAATTATACACTTGGTACACTGGGTTTATTTCTGGCCTGATGATGATGATGATGATGATGATGATGATGATGATCTTACGCAGTCCTGCTCGTGGAGGATCGACAATAGCAGTGACGTTGGGAGACACCACAGCGTTGAGTATGGTGGGGAAAATGTCCTCCGCTTTACCACAGTGAAACTCCACGTTGGTCAACCCTGAGACACACACGATTTTAAAAGTGAATTCCCGCGCCCTTGTTATGCAACATGACGAGCTCAATCACTTAGCACTTTACCGTTAGCTTGTGCATTCACTTTAGCGTCCTCCACCGCCTCCTGACACAGCTCGATTCCAATCACCTTTCTCACGTGCTAACACACACACACATTTTTAAAATGTTACATATTACTCATAAGAAAGAGAGAAAGCAGAACATTTTTTATGCTCCATGTCCAAGTTGAAAACCTTGGTACAAATAAAAATAAATAAATATATTGGCACCCTGTTACTAATGGATCCGTTACTATTATACTGAATTATTGGCATTAATAAGAACAAAGCTAAATATGATACTACACAGAATGCTGGTATTTGTGTGTTTGTGTGAGAGTGTGTGTGTCGGTCACGGTGTGTGTACAGTACCTTGGCCAGAGAGATGCCAATGGTTCCTGTTCCACAGCACACGTCCAGCACGGTGCTGTCCTGGTCGAGCTGAGCCCACTCACCTACAGACGAGTACAGAACCTCCGCCGCCAGAGTGTTTGTCTGCGCAGAGAGATAAAACAATCAACCATATATACAATATACAGATAAACGATATACACCCTGACCCCACGCCGATGTCCTGACCCAAGGAGTAGCTGACCGACACAGAATTCCCAAGGTGATGCATGTAACAATGTGCCCCCAGAATAAAAGACACACTCCTCCTCTCTGTAATCTAAAAGTTATCCCTAAAAGTCCTTCTGTCTCACTCCAATTCCAAACGCTCTGTTTCAGTGTCTGTGCTGTCTGTACATCACTCGCTCATATAGTACGGAGTTGGACGTTTACCTGGAAAAAGGAGTGAGGAGAAATGCGGAACCTGAGGCCGAGCAGCTCCTCGTGGATCCACGCCTCACCGGCCACCTGCTCACAGGGCAAATCATCCGTCCCTGCAGACGTCCTGCTTCACACCCGGGACATCATTACACACACAAAGACAAAGAAAGACATATACTGGACACAGCTCACGAGGGTCCATCACCGTCACCATCATGCCTACATTCTAGAATTTTTTTTTTAAACTCATTTTTCACCTCTGTCCCATTCTCACAAAGTGCAGAGAGGTCACTCCGCTGTCCTTCCCCTCTCCGTCTGTAAAGTAGCGTCTCAGAGACTCCTTCAGAGACGCCGTCTCGTCCTCCACCAGTTTCTACAGCAACAGAAAAATCATTGACCATCACCAAATGATTTTATTAACATAAAATGATTTCTAGCAGACAGTAGAATATATTTCATAGTGTATGCGTGTAATATGTTTAACAGCCAATCAGATGAGTGCAAAACCACACCCACTGAACCAAAAGACATTAAAGGTTTTGTTCTTTAAAGTCAACTGAACGACTTTAATTAAACGTCTTGTTTTCCAAAATGTTTTATCCTACTGACGTAATTAATTATTATTTTATAATCATTATTTGTTTCATTACATTTTTATTATTATTCATCTCTTTTAATAATATCAAATGATAATTTATTAAAATTATGCATTTTAAATTGTGTCAATTATTATACATTTTATATAATAATTATAAATAATTACTATCTGAGATGGAAAGAATAAATATAAAATTAAATCAATATCCTTTTTTCCATAAACAAAACAATAAATTTTATAATGATAAAAAAAAAATTATAATAATAATTAGCTTTTTTTTTTTTTAAAAAAAAGGAGGGGGTGATCATAAAGAATCCAACAAATGTTAAAAATTTCAAAATATTTTTATAAGATGATTAAAATCTGTTAAATCCGTAAATTGGTACATTTTTAAATAATAATATTTGTTATTATGGATCTGTTTGTGATTATAATAGAAACCTTGTCAGTTTTATTATTTTAACTACAGCATTTTAAAGATGAATTCAGAAAAAATTTCTGCTTTGGACAAAAAAGGAGGTAAAATATAAGCTGAGAAGATCCGAGTACAATAAACTGATCGTAGCAACACAACAAACAATCTGAACTATCAAACTTTCCTTGTTGGTTTGTCTGTTAGAGGAACGTCCAATCAGCTGCCTGTTGCTAGGCAGATCTTAATTAAATGTGTGATGTCATTGGTTGTGGTTCATACAGTGTTCCGCAGGATTGGTCCAAATTTCTTTGAAAAAGAAATGAGGAGAACCAGCAGTGTGTGTGCGTGTATGTGTCAGTCAGACCTGTGGATGGAAGAAGACGATGGCCATGATCTCTCCGGTTCTGCTGGTGCGGACCGTGAGCTGCCTCCAGTGACCTTCATACGTCTCTGGACTGTACACGTTATACGGGGTCGTCCTGCACACACACACACACACACACTGGTTAATGTCTGCATCAGTGTGTATTTTTTTTTATTACGTAGCTTCAAAGCCCGGAATAAAACAGACGTTTTTATAATAATTGTGTACAAGAATGTTTTATTTTCGTTTTAATTATAACTTTAAATTATATAATTAATTGGTATTTATTCATTTTATCCATATAGATCAAACAGATTTAATTACAATGCCTGCAATTCATTTGTTAAGCGATTTTAAAATCTTATTCAAATTTTATGATCGTTATTATATTTCATTCGAGCTTTTCCATTTTTAGTGTTTGTTTAAAAGTCATTTGAAATTATGTTGTCTTGCTTGGGAGAAAGACCTAAATTTGACACTGTCAGATGATACTTGGAATTCAATTCTCAAGCTTGTCAACTCAACCTCCTTATGCGCCCGGCACTCCTTATTATAGTTTAAGGTTGTACACAGGGCTCATTTCTCCAAACTCAAGCTTTCCCGTTTTTACCCAAACGTTGATCCTTGTTGTGATAAATGTAAAAGCGGAGAGGCGTCTCTTATTCATATGTACTGGACATGCCCGAATTTGGAAAAATTCTGGAGGGATGTCTTTAAAACCTTTTCGTACATATTGAAATGCAATCTTGAACCAGACCCCCTGATTGCTCTTTTTGGTGTTACTGGAGAGGAAGATAAGTGTCTAACTCCAGCTAAACAGCGTTTGTTGTCTTTTGCGAGACTCCTGGCCAGGCGTTCTCTTTTATTCAAGTGGAAGGAAGCCACCTCACCCACTCATTCCCAGTGGCTCAGAGATATGATGTCCTGTTTATCCCTGGAGAAGATTCACTACTCAATCCGCCGTTCTGACTTGAAATTTCAACAGGTGTGGGGGCCGAGTTCGCTTTTTTCATATACATTTATAGTTTGATTCCTTTCTTATTTAATATTTATTTATTTAGTCTTTTTTGCATGCAGAACCTAAAACTTCCAGCTCATTTATTATTTATTTCATTTTTTTCATCTCTCTCTCTCTCTCTCCTTTTTTTTTTTTTTTTAAATATGCCTGGCGTCTAACCTTTCCTATACATGTATAGCTGGCTTGGAATCAGGGAGGGTGGTATAGGGTTTTATTAGGGGGCTATAAAATGTGCATTGGAACGTTGCATGTTTACCCTGTTATATCCCTGTTTAAAATCAATAAAAATATTGTTGGAGAAGAAATTATGTTGTCTTCCAGAATTTAATGCTAATATCCTAATATGTTGAAACGGATCAGAACCGGCTTTATAGCGGAATGGTTTTTGTTGCCTCAAACAGATGAAACGATAAAAAGTCATGGCAATAATTAGCGCCTTATACAACAGACAGAGGCAGTTAATTAACCTTCTTGAACGGAGTGTGTACAGGTGATGCATCGGCATGGATCTGTGAGGGGGTGTGTAAACTTTTACATGAGATTGTTGGGAGAAAAAATAAAAAGCAGAGAAACACAACAGTGTCAGCATTTGACGTGTGATTGCAGGTGTGTGTGTGTGTGCGTGTGAGATAAAGACCTGATGTAGTTCTGGAAGGCGAGGACGACACGTTTAGCCCCTTCAGGGACGTGGATGGTGTCTGAGGGACTCACCACGGCGCACGAGCCTCCTTTATACTTCCCCAAGCGAAACCCCACCGTCTTATCCTCTCCGTCCGCTCCGGCGCCGATAACAAACTCACATTTGTTCCTGTACTCTGTCTGCACCACACACACAAACACACACAAACACACACCTTTGTGTGAGGAAAGCAGTGTGTTTGTCTGTGTGCCCGTGTGCATGTGCGCGATGATCAGGCAGCTGTTACCTGCACCGGTGAGGGTCTGATGGGTTCGAGGGGACAACACACACCTCTGTTCTTCTCCTTCTGCACAAACAGCCACGGCAGCATGGCTTTATTACTGTTCCCTATCTCCCTACACACACACACACACACACACACACACACACACACACACACACACCACATTATTATTCATGAACTATTAATTATTTGTAAGTGATTTTTTGTTATATTACATTAAAGAGCAGATTAAATAAACCAATTAAATCTAAGCAATTACTAGAATTTAATAGGATTTATTTACAAAAGTAGTTTTTAAACTTATTTATTAAACATATTTTAGTATATTCTAGCAACTACATGCATTTTTAAAAGGCGCGATATATGTATGATATATAAATATATATAATATTTGTATTTATTTACTAAAATTTCTTTTTCATTTCAGACTTTAATTATTTAAAGTTAAAGTTTATATTAAGTTTATATTATCTTAAAATATATTATATTGATCTAAATTATATTTTATGTATATGCAATAGTTTGTTTAATTTAAATGTATTATTTAAAATACTTTTTAATGTAACATTTTGTATGTTTATTTAACATTTAATTTTTAATAAATTTACAAATGTATTGAATTTTAAACCAATTCTTTTTAGAAACTAGTAACTTTTTTTAAAAACTAGTTAATAGGTTAATAGCTTTATTGTTCGTTTTTCTTTAATTTATGATATGTTTAATTTATGATATTTAGTTACTGCTAATTATATAATTTATGAATGAAATGTTTTTATGAGGAACTCATGACGCTTTATTCTGAGCATGAACGTTTTTATATTTAAAGAATAAAGAAGAGCAGGTGATTAAATAATTAAATGTGTAGAGGTTAAATGAGATGAAAATGAAGTGAGAATGAAGTGAGACCTGGTGAGCGTGTGCAGCACCGCCTCCACCTCACGCTCCTTCCGCGGGAGCTGCTCGTGGTATGGGACCCGCCACAGCGGTGTGACCGCGTTGGCGATCTGGACGGATAGAGGTTCATCCTCTGCGCCGTCGTGTCCCTCGGCAGAACGTTTGGGCGCGGGCTGTCCTCCGTCCGCCGCCTCTTCGTCCTGCCTGCGCTTCCTGAGGAGCGGGTCGGCTTTTGGCTTGGCCAGTCGCACGCTCAGGACCTTCCCCTTCCAGTGCACGCCATGGACCAGCTTCATGGCCTTGTCCCTGTCCTCCTGCGCACACACACACACACAGTTTATTAAAACCTTTGTTAATAATAAAGACTCTGATCTTTAGACGTGAATCAAACGGAACCTGGTTTTTGAAAGTGACGAAGGCGAAGTTCTGCTTCCCCATCAGCTTGGTCTTGTGCGGGTTCAGCCCGTGTTTGTTCAGGAACTTCTTCAGGTCATTGAAGCCGATGTACTTGGGCAGGTTCTGGATCTCCACCTTGAAGATCTCAGAGGTGAACAGATCCTCCTTGATGTAGCGGTAGACATCAGAGTTGCTGCGTTCATCACGTTCCTCTCCTTCGTTCTTGCTTTCTGATGCAGGTTCATCCTCCTGTTTTGTCTCAGGCTGGATGCCGGACTCTTCCGCAGGAATTGGGGCGTCGTTCGGGACGGGGGAGTCTGCGGTCACATCCTCCATAACCACCTGAGAGCTGGACTGAACTGCAGGGTTTGTTTTTGTAGTTGTTTTTATATGTTCACATCAATGTGCATTTTAGTCTTACAACAATAACAGCACAGAAATCATCATCTTCACCATAGCATGTTATATTACACATTTATATACAACATAAAACCAAAAATTCCTTACTCACCTGTGATAAAATGTGTTGAAATAATAACTATTTTTAGGATAGGAATGATTACAAACAGGATCAGCACAGTTGTTTGCACACACTGCTGCAGGCTGCCATCTTGTTTTCACACTAAACCACGTGTCTAACTAAATAAGCGCAATAATTACACACTAAATCACTTTTTTAAACTAAAAAATAAATATATATTTTTAAAAACTGACTTTAAAATACCTTTTGTTGTTTCAGTGCTGTAAATGTGAACAGAAAATAAAGAAGTTTAAAGTTCGTATAAGGCTTAAGGCAGACCTTTATTTTGGAAGAATTGCTTCCGGGGCAGAAGATTTTATTCATTTATTTATTCATTTATCTGCATCATTTTAGAACATGCTATTTCAAGAAAGCTAAGCTAATTCTTTTAACATATTAATAAATATAACATGTTGATAAATAATTTTATTATCAGTTCCTTAAAATAAAGTATTTAACCATTGTTAAAACTAGGGATCGATACCATATTAAATTGCGCACTAATACTAGATAGGACACGCAACAGTTATGTGGCATACTTCTGAAACAAGTGCGCTTAAATAGGAATTGGAACACAAACAGCCTTTTTTTTTGCAAGCCAACCACGAGCATACCGCTGAAAAACTTGTACGCTAGCTTTCAAGTTTTCAAGTCGAAATGAACATTATGAAGCGTTTTGGTTATAGTTTTATCTGAGAAGTTTATTTTGTTATTATTTTTACAACATAAAAAAATACCGATATTCAAATTCCTGAGAAAACTCGCTATATATCTGTGTTCCGGGAAATATATCCCGCCTTCTTTTTGGCGCAATTGGCTAACCAGATTGTGAGACGTACGTTGATTGGTTAGATGAGTCGTCACTTATTTGGATTAACCAATCATAGCGTATGAAAATGTATGAGAGGGCAAAAAAAAAAAGAAAAGCTGTCTCCGATCATAAGGAAGGAAGACACGTCGCCGTGTGACGTCAGAACTAAAGTGTTGAGGCTAGCCGGTGTGAGATCTGCGCGTTGTCCCGGTTCTCCTGGAACTCGAATACACAGACATTGTGTGTGTGTGTGTGTGTGTGTGTGAGGAGAAGCTGAGAGAGGTGAGCTTGTTCCCCGCGAGAAGACCGTGTGAGCCTGGCGGTGGTTCCGGTTCCGGTATGGGCTCCGTGTTCCGTAGTGAGGAGGTGTGCCTGGCCCAGCTGTTCCTGCAGTCCGGCTCGGCGTACGAGTGCCTCAGTGAGCTCGGGGAGCTCGGGCTGGTCGAGTTCAGAGATGTGAGGAGGCACTTTACTCTCTTTAATTATTCATTGCATTACACATTAATAATCTCACACTCTACACACTTAACACACTCACACACTTAACACACTCACACACTTAAGTGTCCGCTTGTCATGTGTCAGTATGTAGTGACATCAAAGTCGCGAGCTTCTCGTAAGTTCATCATCATCTTTCCCTTAAAGCAGCTATATGTATTTTTTCTAGCCCCACACCTTTCAGGGTCTTATCATTTTCCCAAAAGTCTCGGCGCCTGTCCTCACAGGTTTAATAATAAAAAAATCTTTCCCACCTTAAAGCAGCAATATGTAACTTTTCTAGCACTCTACTCATACATGTTTCAGGGTCTTATCATTTTCCTTTAAGTTTCAGCACCTGTCTACACAGGTTTAATAATAATTTAAAAAGTTAATATCCTCAAAAAGCTCATTCTTCTCCCCCTTAAAGCAGCAGTATGTAACTTTTCTACATCTTTATCCATACATCTTTATTTCAGGGTGTTATCATTTTTCTTAACATTTAGATCTCTGTCTATACACGTTTCAGCGTCTGTCGTTTTCCTTAACGCCTCAGCACCTGTCCTACAGGGTTTTTTTTGTTGTTGTTGTTGTCGTTGTTTTTTTCCACTTTAAAGATCCCACTTTAAAGCAGCAATATGTAACTCTTTTTATCAAACTTGGATAACATTTTCATTGTTTCTGTTTGTACTTGTTTTATGTACTAATTCTTACTTGAAGCAGCAGTATGACATTTCCTTATCTTTGTCCTGGCATTTTGTAATTCTGTTTCCTCGTATATGCATTTTTTTCAAACCCCTATCAACATTTTTTTGCCTTCTGCTTTTGGTATTTTTCCTTAAATCTGCAGTAATCTTCCACGCCCTTATGACTACAGCGTTTCCGAGTTCGTGCCTTCACTGCTTCACTCTTTTGTTTCTCCATTAAAGCAGAAATAAGCCGTAGTTCTCTATGTAAATAACTAATGTAAATCGTTTTAGTTTCTGCTTGCAATGTAATTTTACTTATCACTTTCCTTAAAGCAGCAGTATGTAACCTTCCATACATGTTTGGATAAATTCTGGCTTCTATTCGTTTGTCAATACATATATTTGTTCCCTAAAGCAGCTGCATATTATTTCTTTAAGTATGTTAGTAGTTTCAAAGATTTGCTCACACTTTTATGGTTTAAATTTATAATTTTTTTATGGAATGTAAAAAAAATGTCAGGGTTTCACTGTGCGCTTTTAATTTTTATTAATTTTTTTGTTACAATATGTAATTAATTCTAAATGTCTGATAATAGTTTTATGTATTGTTTTTTTTTCCACTAGCTCCTACTTTTTTACTTTAAAGCAGCAGTATGTAATTTTTTTACAGACATTTCAGGGCCTCTGTGACTGCTATTTACATTCTATTCTACAAAGCACCAATCGGCTCTTGTACTATTATGTTGTCTTTATATAATTGTTTTAGGTTTTCTGCCGGTATTATGTTGCACTTTTTCCACCTTAAAGCAGCAGTATGTGATAATTTTGCTATATTTTGGTGCTCAATTTTAATGTTTAATAACGGATGCCGTGAGTCTAGTTCAAATGCTACCGCGATCTATCACTCTGAGCCACACCACTCATCTTAGTCACGCCCCCCACACACATCTCAGGACTCAGCTGTAGTTTGACTTGCTCTGCTCTAAATCTTGCTATTATCAATTTTGCTTGTATTATGTTTCCTGGGCTGGAAATTAGCTCCACCCCCTGACCAAACTCATAGTTTTAATAAAGATTTTATTTTGGAAATGTTCCATACTGCTGCTTTAAACCTTTTTATTCAACTTTTTGCATTTTGACTTTGTGATGCTCTCAGGTGGTTCAGACTATAATCCTGTAACGTTGTGTTTCAGCTCAACCCAAATGTGAACTCCTTCCAGCGCAAGTTCGTCAACGAGATCAAGAGGTCAGAGGAAATGGAGAGGATTCTGGGTAATGTCGTTAAGTTTTTTTGTTATAAAGAATAAGCACCTGTGAGTGACGTTATAAACAACCTTAGGGTGATGTTTTACTAAATCTAGATTAATTTGTTTATAATGAAAATGTTATTCTTTTCTAATTTATTGATACATTAAAAGTTTATTCATGAGTGTGTTAAATATTTATGTAATTTATTTTGTATTATTTCTTGTTTTACTCTTTTTACTTTGTCCTTAAACTTTTCATTTTTTTAAATAAAAAAATATGGTTAATAAAAAATTAAGATTAAATTAAATGTTATGTAAAAGAAGCTGGGATATGTGAAGAAAAAAAGAATTTCACTGTGCAGTAATGTATGTGTGACCAATAAAGGCTGACTTAACTTAACTTAAATATTAAACACGTGCAGTGAAATGATTAAATAATAAATAACAAATGAAATTACATTTGAAATAAATGTAGCTTTAATTTTAGCAATGAGTTACATTTAACATTACTATTATGTTTTTTGTAATCAGTTATCTTTATTATTATTATTTTAATAACAAATTACATTTAAAGACAAACCTTTTCATCACTGTTGTAATGTTCTCACTATTTATTAACGTACATTTAGATAGATCAGATATGAGTGGCGTTCGAGTCAAACCAGAACTTTTGATTGTATATTGCACATTTCTGAGAGTAAACACTCCCTTTATTTCACTATATAATCCCCTCTACACATATCCCGGTGTTTGTCCCGGTGTTTGTCCCGGTGTTTGTCCCGGTGTTTGTATGCCATCAAGGTAGAACGTTTTCTGATCATCTGTCTGATTCATGTCTGAAACACCGGCCTCCCAGGAACTCCTTTAATGGAACTGCCTCGGAGCGAGGTCAGGACTGTACAGGTGGACGTGTGTGTGTGTGTGTGTGTGTGTGTGTGTGTGTGTGTACAGTTCACATTCACCAGATATTTCATGACAAGTCCCGGATTGACTCGAACGCACTTCGTAAAATGCCAAAAATGAGACAGTTTGTCAAAACATGTCCATAAATAAATAGTTTATGCTGTAGGTGTTAATGCCTAAATACTTAAATAAACAAGTAAATGTGTAAATAACTGGAAAAAAAAACTGAAAGTGAGACGCGCTTGATCAGGACTGTTTTCGGTTCCGGCTCCACGCTGACACAGGGTGTACTCCTCTCTCGAGTGCAGCAAACGAGCGCGGTGTCCGAGCCTCAGGCCGCGCTCACGCCCCACACGCTTCACACGCTTCACACGTCTCTCTGCTCAGCTCGAGCTTGTATCCGAACCCCTTTTTACAGCACACACTTTAACTGCGTCTTTATGATGAAGGTTAAAGAGCGTGCACGAAGCAAGGAGTCGCTTCACGTAATAGAAGTGTGTGAAATGTCTCAGCCGTCTCGTCTCGGAAGAGCATGCTGCGTCTGTACGATGAGGTATAACGTCTATAACAGGATGAATTACATCACTAATAGTATAAATTTCTTCATGTCATAAAAGTTTCTCATAAAAACAACACACTGTTATTAAATATTAATAACAATCTCCAAAAGTAGATTTTTTCTTTTAAGGATTTTTTAGTGTTATATATTTGTCCGTTAAAGGTTTTTTTTTGTTTTTGTTTTTGTTTTTTAAACAAATTTAAGTTTTTTTTAATGTTTGTTTACGTCATACATACAAATATCTTTTTTTTTTGCGCTGTCATTTCCTGTCTTGTTAATCCGTGGTATAAATCAATCAGTGATGAGGGTCAATCAATGATTAATCAATCATAAGTGTTTACTTTTTATCTGTTGCCAAAGAAACAGTAACCTATTAACATAAAGAATTAATCAACATGTGACAGCCAATCAGAGCGCAGGACTCGGGAGCATTCGGGCTTTAGGAAACGTTTTCTCTAAAGTGTGTGTGTGTGTGTGTGTGTGTGATCACAGGATATCTTCTGAGAGAGATCAAGAGAGCAGATATTGCCCTTCCCGATGGTGAGGTGAACCCCGTGGCCCCACTGCCCAAACATGTGATGGGAATTATGGTAGGATTACAGAGCTGCATTCAATCACACACACACATTCATGGACTAGGGTGTTAATGTGCGAGTGTTTTCCAGCCCAGTTTCTCTTACTGCCTTTGAACGAGTGTCTGATCAATGTCCAATCAAACCTTGACGTTTGTGTAAAATAAAATAAAATCATGAAAATGATAAACATTTAAATTAAAGGTCCTGTATTGTGCTATTTCGTTACCATGTTAACACAAATCTCAGCTCCACCAAAGAGTGTGTGTGTGTGTGTGTGTGTGTGTGTGTGTGTTAATGCCCCAGCTGAAATACCCTGTTTATTTTTTTTTTACTCCTCACACTCGCTCTGAATCTCTCCAAGACGACAAGGGGGAGGAGCTCTTCTATGACATCACATAAGGGGTAAAATGTAATTGGCTTGTTTAAACCCTGAGTTTGAATGTGTGTGTGTGTGTGTGTGTTCTCAGGAGCAGCTTCAGCGGCTGGAGCTGGAGCTCAGTGAGGTCATGAGGAACAAAGAGAAGCTGCAGAAGAATCTTCTGGAACTGACCGAGTATTCACACATGCTACGCATCACGCGCAACTTTGTGCACCGCAACGCCGAGGTGCGTCTCAGCCCCGCCCACAGCGACGCAAATGCATCACTCTCACAAATAAACGTCCTGTTGTATTTAATACACACGGCTTTACAGACACACACAAACTGCAAACTGCTCTCTAATGCTAATACTAATGCTAGCACAACGCAGTCACCTCGAGCACAATTACAGACGCTAGCTGTAACTAGCTTCTCGTAGCCCGTATGCTAGCTCTCACGACACGTCTCGTTACATCATCGCTTTCGTTTTATTTTTCTTCTGTTTCTTTTCTCTGTATTTCCTTCTTTTCTTTTTGTAATTTTTTTTTCTTTATTTTCCATAAACACATAATGGATGTATGTCTCACTTAAAGTGTGTATGTGTGTTGTGTAAGCAGAGAGAGACGGCGCGGGCTCAGTACGAAGAGTTCCCTTTCCTGGAGAAAGACTCGGCGATGGACTACGCCAGCATGCAGCGGCTCGGGGCCAAGCTCGGGTGAGGAGTGTATACACACACACACACACACACACACACACACACACACACACACAACCTGAATGTGCACTGATCTGAGATAAAGCATTGAGCCGATGAGAAACAGAAAGGTTCCTGTCTCAGTGTGTGACACTGTGTCTCTGTCTCTCTGTCTCTCTCTCTCTCTCTCTTCGTCTCTCTCTCTCTCTCTTTCTCTGTATGTCTCTCTCTCTCTCCTGTAAGCTCGACACTGATTGACTCGTCCACTCCCCCTCACTGACAGTAAAGGCTTACACTGTTGCTATGGCAACACTTAAATGTTGTTACTAAACCAGTTTTGGGATGTTTTCAGTCTTTAGATGTGGGCGTGGCTGATCTTTTGCTACAGGGTCTCACACACACACACATGTCTTTAACACCTTTCTCCAGAGGAAGTCTGTCTCTCTGTCTGTCCCCTGTCCATCCTTCGCCTCAAGATTTAAGGTTCAAAAGTGCTTTATTGGCCGGACAAACATCTGCATTCGTATTGCCAAAGCAAATCTGTCTGTCATTTCCTGTCTGTCTGTCTGTTTGTTTCTCTGTTTGAGTCTCTCTGTCCCTCTGTCTGTCTGCCTGTCTGTCTTTGCTCTGTTGCAGCCCCCCGCATCTTTCTCTGACCTCATCATCTCTCGGTCTTTTAAACTCTCTCCGCTATTCTCTTTCTTTCCTTCATCTCCATTTCTGCTTTTTTTTTTCCCAGCACAGGCGTTTAGTGGCTCTTCCTTCCTTTCTCACTCTCCTACTCTCACTCTTTCTCTTTTTTCTTAATTATGCACTCTCGCACTCTCTCTCTCATAAAGGAAGGAAATATGAAGCAGAGGTATTTAACCCAGTGAATGGAGCGCGATCTGTTCCTGTGCAACAACAAAATGTAAAAGAAGAGATGATCAGCAGAACAAACAAAAATATAAAGAGTGTGCTTATAATTAATCAATGTGTGTGATGATGTTATTTCTAGTGATTATTGTACAGGTCTGAGTTTCACCTTTAATATTAATATTATACACTATATATAGACATAAAAAAGTTAATTTAATTATTTATATATTGTAACATTAAAACTAAAATGTACACTTTGATTTTATTAACAGGCATATTTTACATTCTGAAACAAAATCATAACTTTGTAAAACAATTAATTGTTGGATTAGTTTCAGTTATTGAAAACATCTTGGTTTTAAATTATGAAACATTTTCTTAAATTTTAAAAAATATTATTAAACAATTTAAAATTTAAAATCTTATAAATTGGTACTTTTTTACATTACAAACATAACATTATTTATATATTTATACATGTATATTTTTTACATTAGTGTTGTACTTTAAATACAATTAGTTTTTTTGTATTAGAAAGTTTCACATTATGAAAACTAAACCTTTTAAGTTTTATTATAGAATATTTTAAAATTATTAACAATATAAAAAAATAGCTCTATGAAATGTATAAACTGTAATTAAATTTGATAAATTTTCTATATATGACAGATTTATTTAAGTATATAAGTATGAACTGTTTATTGTATGTAAAGACGTGTCCTAATGTATGAGTGGGTTTGGAGCTGAAACCCTGATGGCGCTCTCCCTCAATACCCCCCTTCCCTAACCACCTCCCCCCCCGCCCCCCTCCCACTGCAGGTTTATCTCAGGTCTGATCCCGAGTGTGAAGATTGAGGCGTTCGAGCGCATGCTGTGGCGAGTGTGTAAAGGCTACACTATCCTCAGCTACGCCGAGATCCAGGAGAGCCTGGAGGACCCGAGCACGGTCAGTCTCTCTCGCGCACACACACACGCACACACACGTCCGTTTCCGTGGTATTAACCTCACCCTGAGAGGTGTGTCATCACAATCACGAGGAAACGTATTCTGCATACAAATCCTGTGTGTGTGTGTGTGTGTGTGTGTGTGT
This sequence comes from Clarias batrachus, assembly GCA_003987875.1. Lineage (NCBI taxonomy): Eukaryota > Metazoa > Chordata > Actinopteri > Siluriformes > Clariidae > Clarias > Clarias batrachus. The sequence continues at coordinate 22,748 of QMIH01000589.1, read as the reverse complement.
GTTCGTGTATTTGCAAACATTTAAATCCCATCGTGTGTGTCTTACGAGCTCACGGCCGAGAGAAGCACGAGGTTAAACATCTAATCGTGAAGGTTTATAATCACTGTAATGATGTTTCTGTTGTGTTTATTATTTTACTCATTACTGTCGTGTTCAGCAGGAATAAAATAATAAAGACAAGTAACACATTAAACCTGAAATTAAATAAATAATGGATAATTATTAGTAGTAGTTTAAATTGCTTAAATGTGTGTGTGTGTGTGTGTGTGTGTGTGTGTGTGTGTGTACAATTTTTTTTAAAATTATTATTACAAATTTTTAACGTTTGCAAACTATATTGACTTTTTGTGGGACGTAATTCTGGGAAAAATTATAACTATTTTTGATGACCAATATGTTGTAGTAATATATTATAATAATATAGCAACAGTAGTAGTAATAATAATAATAAGTTATTGTCTATAACGTTTAAAGAAATTTTAAATGTTTGTATCAAATTAAACACACAGAAAATAAGTGAATTAAAATAATTACAATATATTTTAAGTTGAATAAAAAATAGGCAAATCCAAAATACACATTATATTTTAATGTTTTTACAGATCGTGCCCAGCAGGTTGTTTGTTTGTTTGTTTTTTAAATGTTGTTTGGCTGTTTATTTCTTTTATTCCACCTTTTGCAATGCTGGACTTAGGAGACACACGGTACATCGTGGTGGTTTGTAAGATTGTAGGATTGTAAAGATCTAAAATAAACGCAGACGTATAAAAGTTGATGCACGACTGAGAAACTTTCCTAAACCGTGCAAAAGTCACATGACCGCCATCTTCCTACTTGTTTATATCTCGTACCTTTCCGCTTTTAATCAGATCTCATAATGCGCTCTAGTCACGTGACATTTATATATGAAAAGGATGTCCTGTTGTATTCGACTGCGTTTATTTTCAGGGGGGTTTTGTAAACACTTTTGTTTGTTTTAACTTGATCAGTATTTACATCATGGATTAAACATCTGGATGTTAAAACCACAATTATGAGTTTATTCAGATTGTTGTTGAGATAAATCATACAGCTTTGAAGGAGCTTGTAATAATTCTGTGTGTGTGTGTGTGTTGCTTTGTCTCGGACAGGGCGAGTCCACCCGCAGTGCCGTCTTCCTCATCTCCTACTGGGGCGAACAGATCGGCCAGAAAGTCAAGAAGATCTGCGACTGGTAACGACTCTCTTTAAACGTCCCCTGAGTGTTTTATTCGTCCTGGAGCATGTGAACACGTCCCCCGTGTGTGTGTGTGTGTGTGCGTGTGTGTTATTTCGGTTATTTATCTGTTAAATCGGACACGAGGTGTTTCCTCCTCAGCTACCACTGCCACCTGTACCCATACCCTAACAGCAACGAGGAGAGGAACGACGTGGTCGAGGGTCTGCGCACGCGCATCCAAGACCTGCACACCGTGAGTTCAGCCGCCTCATCACCGCCGACGCCGAGCTCTGATTGGCTCACAGACACCTTAGACTTAAAATGGATAAAATAAAGATAAAATAGTTTAACCTCAGTGTGTGTGTGTGAGTAACTCCTCCACAGTGTGCACTGAGAGCATGTGATGCATCATGTGACCGAGCCTCGTGGTGTGTGTGTGTGTGTGTGTGTGTGAAAGTGCACTGTTGTCTCTGCCTAGTTATTTGATCTGAGGCGTTGTGTTGTTGTTGCATGCAAAGCTAAATGTTTTAGCTTTGCATGCAACAACGATAAACTCACTCACGCACACACACACATGCACACACACTTTGTTTCATTGTAAATTTGTTTGTAAATTTGATCTCATAAACCATAATTGTATCAAATAAACATAAAGTAAATAAATTCATTCATTCAAAATAAAAATTTACTGCAAACTTCTGAAATACTGATGAGGAAAAAAATTTCCTCAGAAAAGTCCTACATTTTTAGATTTTTAAGTTCATGTATTTGAGTTTAATCTACTTGAAGCTTTGTGTTGGTACTAATATCAAGCGTAGCGCCCAGTGTAACGGCTTGCCCCGCCCCCAGGTTCTCCACCGGACTGAGGACTACCTGAGGCAGGTGCTGAACAGGGCGTCGGAGTCCGTGTACCCCTGGGTGATCCAGGTGAAGAAGATGAAGGCCATCTACCACATCCTCAACCTGTGCAGCTTCGACGTCACCAACAAGTGCCTGATCGCCGAGGTGTGGTGCCCCGTTAACGACCTGCCTGCCCTGCGGAGGGCGCTAGAGGAAGGCTCGGTGAGTCTCAAGAAGCCATGGCGGGGTTTGAACCGAGCACCAGGACATTTTCAGTACTCTGGAAAGAATAGGAACAACAGGTTTAGATCGGCAACAAAAACGTTCATGTTTATAAATAAGAGAATATTTTCGTAATCTTATATATATATATATATAGGCCCCGCCCTTTTTTCCGGTATTAATATTTCCCTTCTGTTGTTTGATGATGCAGTGGTGCCTCGGCACATGAACGCAGAATTTATACTTAAGAATTTTTGTCATAAGGACTAAAATTTTGCCAAAGAAATGTCTTCAGAATAGGAAGTCCCGCTCACCTTGAGGTGACGGCTTGCTAGTTAAACGTATTCAGTTTAAAGAAAGAAAAAAACGTGTGCACGGCTAACCTGCTAGCTTTCTTTATATTAGTTTTCGTCACAGATCTGCGTATTAAGACATGAAGTGTTTCCATATTCATGACTGTCATGTCATGATGTGAAGTTAGTGAAGTCTGTTGTACTGTTATGTGTTTTCTCCTGGTTAGAGCTGACACTGTTGAAATCTTGACTCGATTTCCTGTGTGTCTATTTTCAGAGGAAAAGTGGCGCAACCGTTCCCTCTTTCGTCAATCGCATTCCCAGTAACGACACTCCGCCCACGCTCATACGCACCAACAAGTTCACGTCCGGCTTTCAGAACATCGTAGACGCTTACGGAGTGGGCTGCTACAGGGAGGTGAACCCAGGTGGGTCAGGGCGGTGACGGGACAGGAGGAAACCGCAACATCAAAGCTTTCAGGATTGTTATTTCTTTGTTTGTTCCTCCTGCCCCCAAGAACTTTCTCAGTATAGCTGCCATTAAATAAAGGCCCTTTATATGCCTTTATTAACTCCTACGATGCTGAATTGTTTATACTCCTCAATTCAATTGTGATGTAATGTCAAAAAATCTGAGACCAATTAGAGGCAGGAAAATTAATTCTTGATAATGAATTTTGACACTGAAGTGATGTGTACGTTTGACTTGTGCACAATTAGACAGTTAATACCATTTTTAGAAAAACGTTTATGAACTTTAAGCTAACAGCTCAAAATATCGATTAGCTAAAGGCTAACCTACTGTAAGCTTCTTCTGCTTTTAGTTGCGTCTTAACTTTTCTGTCGCTAAATATTCTGGATGTCACGGTGACCTTAAAACACTTGCGTGCATTTTCTCCATATTGTTTTGTTATTTGTGAGAAAAGCATTAAAAAAATTATGGGTAATATTTAGTAAGGTCCAGAACATGATGGTTGTTTCTGGTTTTGTTCTGATAGGCTAAAAAAAAATGTACTTCCACACAGAGGTTTTTTTCTTCTAGTACATCGGTTCCCATCCAAAATGCTCACTTTGTGGACGGGTTCTGGTTAGTTAGACCTCCAGACTCATGTTTCCTCGTTTCCCCGTGTCTCACAGCTCCGTACACCATCATCACATTCCCCTTCCTGTTCGCCGTGATGTTCGGAGACCTCGGCCACGGGCTCATCATGTCCCTCTTCGCCTTCTGGATGGTTCTGTACGAGAAGGACCGAAGACTGAGGAAAACCAGGAATGAGGTGCGCTAACATTTTTAATGTTGTGGCTTTTGATTTTTTGATTTTTTTTTTCTAGAAATTCCTTCAGGATCAATAAAGTATCTATCTGTCTATCTTCAAGACTGATAGGTGCTTTATTGGCAGGACAAATATTTACATTCATATTGCCAAAGCTTAGAAAAATAAGGCTTAAGAAAATAACAGGAGGAGATGGATTAAAAAACAGAATAATATAGAAAGAGTAATAGTAAATAAATGTGTATAAAATTAAAGAGTACAGATATTTAGTTAAAGTCAAAGATAAAATGACTCTTGAACATTGTAAAAAAAAAAAAGAGAGAAAAAAGGATATATACTGTACATATTTACCTAATAATAATAATAATAATAATCTTTTTATCTATTAATCTATCAAGAGACACTCTCTGCATCTGATGCGTGGCTCTGATTGTTTGTTTCAGTTCTTGAGCACGTTTTTCGAGGGCCGCTACATCATCCTGTTGATGGGGATTTTCTCCGTCTACACCGGGTTCATCTATAACGACTGTTTCTCCAAGTCTCTGAACATGTTCGGCTCGGGGTGGAGCGTGAAGGCCATGTTCGACCGCGGACCGTGGAAGTGAGTCTCGTACTTCGACTGACGTTAACAAAAAGACAACTAGATTTTACACTTTTTTTATGATAAAAAAAAAAAAAAACTGCCAGCATTCATTTCCACCTCACACACAATTACACTTCAGTTTATTCTGACCTCAGATCAGTGGTCTCACAGGGTAGAGATTTGGTTTAATTTCTTCCTCTGTAGGTTTATACAGAAAGGCGTCGTCTCGGTTTCTTTATTGATTGATTATTTATTTTAAAAACTGTTATTGGTTATTTTACCTTTCTATATATTAATATTCCTAATCATCATTATTTAAAACATTGAAATGCAAAAAAAAAAAAACATTGTCAAAATTGTTAAAATATTTCTTTATTCATTCATTTGTTACTTAAAAAAATAATAATAAAGTGTTACATTTCACTCCATGTTGTTAAAAATTATTTTAAGCAATTTTAAAAATGAAATGAATTAACTTTGGTTTTGTTGCAGTTACAGTATTTAAAAAAAAAATTTGTTTTCTATTTTAGTTAACTCTAACTTGTTTTTAATAAGAAACAGAAAAATAGAACTTAAATTCATAAAATCTACATTTTACTATTATATTATTATTATTATATAATATTTTTTTTCATAGAATTATGAAATATTTTCTTTCAGGCAAAATTTATTTTTGTGCCTCATGTCCTACTTTTTTCACACATTTTATATTCTTTTTCTTCAGAGGGCATGTGCTAATGTTGTTGTGTTGGTGTTGCAGGAACGACACTCTACGCTCGAACAGTTTCCTCACACTCGACCCGAACATCACCGGCGTCTTTAACGGGCCGTACCCTTTCGGCATTGATCCGGTAAGTGTCTCGATCTGTGTTCCCACATTTATTACACAACATTGTAGGGCTGCAACTAACGATTATTTTGATCATCGATTAGTTGGTCGATTATTTTTTCGATTAATCGGATAAAAACGAAACGTTTCTTTAATTTGATGTTTTGCTTATAACTATATAAAACCATAAATCATGGTATTAGTCATGTATAARACTAAACTTTAAAAAATGCAAAAGCCACATATAGAGTTTAATGATCTTTAATTTTGACRTTTWAAWCCTTAAATTAAAGACAAAGTTTGTTTTTGAACAGTAAAACTCCTCTAAATATCCAAAATACAAATAAATAAATAAATAAAAAAGCAAAACAATTGTTGCACTCTAATTATATTGGATAGCATCTATTATAGTGGCTGCTTGTTGTGGAGTGCATGGGGGATTTCTTTTTTGAATTAACTCACTTAGGCTGACTTGTCTCTTTCTAAAAATAAATAATTAAATACATAAATAGCATAATTTGAGTATGCAAAATACAGTATTTTAACAATAATTGCAGATATTGCCAGCTGATGAAGAAGGAACAACCAATCAGAAGTCGTGTGTGGAAGTTTTTTAACCCTGGACAAAGTCGAGCGCCTAGAAAATAAATGTTGCTTGCCCGTGAAGGTATAGTCGAGCGCGCACAGAATCGAGAAGTCGCGCGTGCATGGAGAATGTTGAGCGCCCAGTGGAGACACTGCACGCGCATCGAGTGCTTTGTCTGCTCGCAAAATGTCAAACAGCACGCTCAGAATTGTGGCAGGAATATAACGCCATAGGCGAGCGCTTTTCCCGCTCCTCAGTAACGTGAGCAGTCCAACTAATCGATAACGGCATTCGTTGACAACGAATTTCGTTATCGATTATTATCAATTTTATAGATTAGTTGTACAGCCCTACAACATTGTAACAACCACCTGGAATACCACAATTTATCCCCTAGCAACACCCTAGCAACAATACAGGACTTGATTAAGCTCTCTTGACATTTTTTTTTTTTTAATGAAATGATTTAAAGTCCTTGTTTTAGTAAACAGAATTTTTGTTTGTTTGTTTGGTTTAGATTTGGAACCTCGCATCAAACCGGCTGACGTTCCTGAATTCGTACAAGATGAAGATGTCTGTGATTTTGGGGATTGTTCACATGAGCTTCGGGGTCGTTCTGGGCGTCTTTAACCACCTGTGAGTCACCGAGTTCTAAGTTCTGATTGGTTTCTCAGTTGTTGATTAATTCTCTTTAACAGGGCCTCTGATAGTGCGGGTTGCAATAAACTTTACCGCTTCCGTAGTAACAGCTTATACCAGTGTAAAATTTTAGCATTGTGAAATCTCACTTTGCTTCATCACCACTCTGGAGTGCGGTGCGTGAACTCATATTTTGAATCCTGGCTTTAAAGCCCTTTTTTTCTGTTAGTAAATATAATGATCAAGTTTATGATGTTAATAGGGGAGCTGTGTTGCTCATTAGTCCCTTACACCGAGCCTCATTTTGTTCTCAGACACTTCAGGAGGAAGTTCAACCTCTACCTGGTGTTCCTGCCTGAGCTGCTTTTCCTGCTCTGTCTCTTCGGCTACTTGGTCTTTATGATTGTCTACAAGTGGCTGTCCTTCACGGCGAGAGACTCTCAGCGAGCTCCCAGCATCCTCATCCACTTCATTAACATGTTCCTCATGCAGGGAGACCCGGAAAAGCCGCTCTACACGGGACAGGTAGAGGGAGAGAGAGAGCGGGAGGGAGGGAGGGATGGAAGAAGACGCACAACCACATGATCATCCAATTAAAAACTCCCTTGCAGGAGAAGCACATGGCCTATTTTTTTTTTTATAAAAAAATTTTTTTTTTTGAATAATGTTGAGTGTTTGTGTATCGTAGACAGGACTGCAGGTCTTCCTCTTACTCATCGCTCTCCTCAGTGTCCCTGTGCTGCTGTTGGGGAAGCCGCTCTACCTCTACTGGCTTCACAAGGGCAGGAATCGCTTGGGCATGTACAGGGTGAGAATGTAATATGTATAGGTCGAACCCACAGCATTAATAGTAAACTATTTCTTAAAGATTTTTAAAAAATTATAACTCGGGTGTTAAGTGCATACATTCCAATATTTATGCACAATAAAATAAAATCGATGTGTGTGTTTTTCAACCTAAATCTACATTATGTAGTTTTAGGGAATTTAGGGAAAATGTGTAATTGCAAGCATCTTAAGCGTTCAATTTATTGTATTTTTGATCCTTTTGCTGTGGTTTATCAGATTATTGTTCTAATTCGTTGACACTGTGTGTGTGTGTGTGTGTGTGTGTGTGTGTGTGTGTGTGTGTGTGTGTGTGTGTGCAGGGGTATGAGCGTGTACGGCGCAGCAGTGACGAGGAGATCTCTCTCATGCGCGCCCAAGATTTAGAAGAGGGCACCAGCCTGGACAGTCACTCCAGCAGTTCAGACGGCCAATCAGAAGAGGTAACCCACTACACGCCTTCATTTCATTGGTCCGTGGCTTGTCGCTCGCATTGACTAATGGTGATTTTTCGCTGCAGAATGTGGTATTTATTACTTGCTCATGAGCAGCATTAACTGGACCTGTGGGCTAGGGGGCGCTCCTCATAGCTGATTGATTACTTGTGTAACAAAAATGTAAATATTTAGTGGTGATTAGACTTAGACCCAGAGCCTAACCTCATTTTTTTATTATTATTTTTTTCACTCCAGTTCGATTTTGCCGACGTGTTCCTGCACCAGTCAATACACACTATTGAATACTGCCTGGGCTGCATCTCCAACACCGCGTCCTACCTCCGACTGTGGGCCCTCAGTCTGGCACATGCGCGTGAGTCCATCTACACACACTTTCCTGTCTGTGATCCATCACCAGAGCCTGTTTGCGTGTTTTTGTTATCATAAGAATTCACATTTCGACCAGAGTCAAATTTCTCACAGTGTACTGTTGCACCATCACACCTCCAGGGTCGTGGGTTCGATCCTGAGCCACAGTGTGGAATTTCACATTTGCTGTTTGGCTTCATGGGTTTCCTCAGTGTTTTCCGGTTTCCTCCTGCTTTCCCAAAAATAATCGCAGTACCTGAACTGGCTTTGATAAAAATGCTCCTTGGAAAACAGCAACCAGCAAATGTTTGTGGTGTGTGTGTTGACATCCTCAATGTTTTATTTATTTATTTTTTACATTTAAGCCTTTGACAGACGCCCTTATCCAGACGACTTACGTTTTTATCTCATTATACATCTGAGCAGTTAAGGTTAAGGGCCGTGCTCAAGGGCCCAACAGGGACAACTTGGTGGTTGTGGGAAATGAACCTTGAACCGTCCGAACCATAGTTTAATGCCTTAGTCCAATCCCTTAACCACTGAACTACTACTCCTCACTCCTGTTTTTTTGTGTGTGTTCAGAGCTGTCGGAGGTGCTGTGGGCGATGGTCATGCGCGTCGGGTTGCGCGTAGACAACGGCGCTGGAGTGCTGCTCCTCATCCCTGTATTCGGCTTCTTTGCCGTCCTGACCATCTTCATCCTGTTAGTGATGGAGGGACTCTCCGCTTTCCTGCATGCACTGCGCCTCCACTGGTCAGTAAAATAAGAATAAGATAAAAGAAGAAGAAAAAACGCTTTAAGAAATTGCCATGTTTGTTTGATGCTTGTGCATTTATTCACAAACAGACGGGCAAACTACACCGTAAAACTAATACAATGATGGTCAATGTTGAGACGGAGCAATGTCTGTCTGCTTATCTGTAGTGTTTGTGACCGAGAAATAGACTAATTAATTAAGTTAATCAATATTCAAAAACAATTTTACCTATTAAAACTGATGATGTTTGTTTTGAATCATGTTTCACAGCATGTAATTCGCACACGTATTCACTTGTTCACCACAAAAGGGCAGACTTACAGTTCAGGTGACGCATGGTGTCGGATGTTGTATTTTCAGTAGACTTGTAATTTTTTGCAGTGAAGGGGGTCAAATGTAGCTTCTCAGTGATTAACTAAATATTGATAATGTGTTTAAATATCTGTGCAAAATAGTTGCAACCCTACTCAGAAATATTGATTACATATGTAGATTTTCGTGCTGTGCTATTTTAATTTATAATGTCATAAGATTAATCAATCTCTCTCTTTCTCTCAGGGTGGAGTTTCAGAATAAATTCTACAGCGGTGCTGGAACCAAGTTCTCGCCGTTCGCCTTCTCTCTGCTTCACACGAGCTTCGAGGGCGAAGGATTGCTCTGAACACTGTGAGCTCAGAGGAACCAGAGAGTTTCTGGAACAGATCGAGCCTCGATGCTGTAGAACGTTCCCCTTGTAGTGTGCGTGTGTTTGTATACAGAGTGTTGCACTGACTGCCTTAAAAGATCAGCCAAATAACGAGACTGTGAAAGAGGTTTCCTCATGTAGGACGTTCGTTTTAATCAGCGCCTCCCGACGGTGTCCAGCTCATGAGCTGCCTGAAAGTTCCCTCCGCCTGGGGGGAAACACTGGGGGGAAAAACAAAGCAAAACAAAAAAAAATAAGCGAGCATCCATACCCTGTTTGTGTAATTAGTGTACTTTGTGAGAGATTTCCTGCCTGGATCACATCAGATGGCAGTGATCGCATAAAAGGAATATTCCTAAAAAAGAAATGATTCATAAACATTTCTTACATATTACATAAATATTCCACACACACACACACACCCAAAGGCAGCAATTTTAACCCGTCTTTTTTTTGCGGCTACTTTTATAGAGTTCACACTCCGAATGTTTCTGTCAGACCGTTGCTTGTACACTGTGTATAACGTGCAGATTATATTTTTCTTTTTCTCAACAGATGAAACAGTGTGTGTGTAAACACTGTTACCTAACAGTGCCTCATAAGAGTAGCTAATTACTAAGTCGAACATGTTTAGCTAGCTCATCTGTAGTCATTAATACAAACAAGGTGAAGTGATGATGATGGTGGAAATGATCTCATAATGTTCAGGATATCAACATTTCCCTCAGAGACTTTTCTTGAAAAAGTATCAACAAATCTGTTCAAGTAAAATTATTCCTACTGTATATTACACTTGGCATCAACTGCAAACCTGCTCTTTAGACGGCATGGATATCTTTCTAAAACTGTGAACGTCCCAAAAGAAAAAACTGTGCTATGCATTTGCTTTCCCGTGGTGTAAAGTTGTGAGAACGATGTTGCTAGGCAACTTCATTTAAGCTAGTTAACGATGAAGTACCCTACGTAGACTTTCTTATTGACAGTTCAGCTCGGGAAAATGTTGTTTTCCTCTCATGTGGAGTTAAAATTTCTGGAAAAGATTCCATATGACTAAAAACAACACTTTAATTAGACGTAACTATGGTGGAATTAGCAGTAGCGTTCACTTAATAACTAGTTTGAAGTGTAGTTTTAGATAACATTGCACTATAAGTCTTTATTTTTCAGGCAAAAAACAACACTCTCAGTATTCAAATGATTTTGAGACGATGTGAGAATGCAACTGAGAAGCGTGGCAGCTGTTATAGGCTAATAAGTACTCAGAATTCGGTAAATTACGAGAAAAGAAAGGAAAAATGGCTTAACTATAATGGTATTTTGTAATTTCAGTTAGCATCCACTGCTTACGAAAGTTAATGCATTCTAATAGTTAAAGTTGCTTACATTAAAAAAATTAAATAAAAAATAACAGAAATGTTCTACTTTTCTCAACATGACCTGCTCACTATTCACATTGTACAAAAATAAACAGGTGAAAACCCTGTGTTGCTAGGAAACCTGGAAATATAGATGCTAATCAGCTAGCTAAGGGCGAAGTCTAAGTCTTTAATGAGAACAATGTAAGTCATAATCAAGGTAACAAAATTAGTGAAACATAACACTCAGGAAAATCAACATTTACCTCAGAAGTGTTCATGAAAAGATTGGTATGGCTAAAATCACACTGTATTTACACTTGGTCGCTAGCTGAAATTTTGCTAGGTTTCACTGTATTGAGAATCTCGTTATGTGTCATAGCGTGGAATCTTTTTCGTAAACTCGGAGAACATATGACTTTTATACAATTATTCTTTAAAAGTCATAAATAATTAAAACAACTTTTTAGCCTTGAATGCTAAGAGTAATTACGTTGTAATTGTAGTGTTATTAAGAGTCCTCTTTTGGGCAATTTCTGAACATATTTGAGGAAAATGTTGATATTCTTAAGACTTTTGTCTCATTCTTACCCTCTCTTTTCCTTTACATTTTGTTTTTTAAGATGTGCCTAAGTTCCAGCTAGCTAAATTGTTACATATAGCTGTGATGCTAGCTGATGTTGACCTGTGTAGCAGGTACAGTTGTATAGCAGCAGTGTTCTGTACAACTTTCCAGACACAGTTTTTATGTTTCGACCGCACGTGGCCTGTTTCTCTGAGGTGAACTGTACATTTTAGACGTGGGTTTAAAAGACCCAAGTCTATTTTTATATGTATTTTTCTGTAACTGTGCTATAAGTATTTGGTTTCGTGTTGGAAGATGGTTGGTGTTGAACACCAGTGATATTTTGTTAGCTTGAAAAACAAAATGCTTTTCCAGTGGTTTATATGACTTGCATAAATTTTTGTAAGAGTTAACATTTTTGACTAAAACACTACAAAGCTCGTTGTTGATGTACTAAGAGCATAGCGTCAGGGTTTGTTAGCTTTAGCCATTTTTATGCTAACCGGAATATTTGTTTAACACACGTATATTAAAGTGTATCTTTAAACACGAAGCAATCATCAGTTTTAATTCAACCACATCTGTATCATTTCTTTATTCGCCAAAATATAAACTTGTGTTTGGAATATATTTTATTGGCCCTAAAGTATTAACATGCAAAAACTAAATTTATATAAACATTTTCTGTCTGATCAGTTCCTTTACTCCTTTTTCTTAATAGTTTTCTTTAAACACAGCTGTAATGATTGTGTGTTTGAGAGAGACAGAGAGAGACTGATTCTTGATTCATTAAACTTACAGATTTTAGTTTATTTATTGAATAAATCCAGGTTTTGTTGTATAGTTGGTGTTTTGTTTTGTTTTTTTGTTTGTTTGTTTTGATTTTTTGAAGCTCTTATATTAATTTCTCTGTGGATTTTTAGATCATTTTGTTTCCTCTTTCCAAAAGAATTGAGTTGATAATTTGTTATATATACAGACATTGCTTTTCAATATAAATAAATATTTTTATTTTCTGGAAATCTTTGCTTTGTTGATTGATAATGTTTAACAATGTTAGACGACAGTGTGCCGCCATCTTGGACACAAATCCCTGGAAGGAAAGCTCTTACCCCTCAGTGGGATTTTTCCGGATAAATAAATAACAAATAAATAAACGATCCATACTTGTAACGGAGTAACAGTATGAAAGTTCTGTTTTTTCATTTTACAGAACAAGTTTACAGTAAACGGAAAAAAATTCATTTGATTAACTAGCAATTTAACGTATAAACCTATAAACTTGTACAAACCTATAAACAAGCTAACTGGACATAATTTCATGAGCACACAAGGAATGCATACAAATTACATTCTTTAAAAAAAAAAAAAAGACGGGTATTTAGGTAGCTATGTGCATTAGTTACATTGCACCTCTGTATAGCAAACAGTGCAAAACCTGAGTATGGCACTTTTAATAATGAGGCAAAGCAGCTTTACAGAAAATACATTAGAAATTTAGAGGAACAGACTCGACAGGTGTGTCCTCATATGTGTGGTATAAGGCTGAAAGTTCAATTATATAACAGTAAAGATGTTTGAGTTACTATTCACACAATCACTGATGGAGGCTGGGATACAGAACTGTTCATGGCAAAAGGGATTGCAGAAAAAAGCCATCACAGAAAAACCACCAGTAACAGCAGCTAGACTTTATTCGTTATTCCTAAAACATACAGATTTTTTTTCTTAACTCACAATCTTACTTTATACCTAAAATGCTGTAACTCTTCCTCACAATGGCATAGCGATATTATATGATTTTATATATTTTTTCAATTAAGCAGCTTTTCTCCTTTAATGACTTTCTTCCTCAAAATATTACTTTACTCCTGTTCTCCTGAAACTTTTGTATTTGGTATTATTTTATACATTACGGGCATTGGTGGTATAGTGGTGATTTCTTGCCTGCCATGCAGAAGGCTCAATTCCCACCCAATACCAACACCCCAGCCACTGCAGTGTCGGTCCCAAGTTCTGGATAAAATGGGAGGGTTGCATCACAAAAGACATCCAGTGTAAAGCCTGTGCCAAGAGGTTGGGCAGATGGGATGATCCGCTGTGGCGACCCCTTGATGGAGAAGCTGAAAGACTTATAACAACATACTGTACATACTTTATAACCAAGTGGCATGGTGTATTGGTTAGCACTGTCGTCTTGCAGCTCCAGCATTAAGGGTTCGATTCCCACCATTCTGCCTGTGCTTGGTGGGTTTCCTCCCAAAGATGCTCCAAAGACATGCATTCCCAAATTGCTGTGGTGTGTGTGTGTGTGTGTGTGTGTGTGTGTGTGTGTGTGTGATGGCTTGGCATGCTGTCCACTTGTGATCTCCTGGGATCTGATCCTGGCCCCAGTGACTCTGTATACAGGATCAAATCGTATAAATGATGATTGAGTGAATGAGCAAATGTAATTTATGACCATATTCTTAAAATCTTGTTATTTATTTATTTATTTATTTGTTTATTTATTCCTTTATGCACCTCAGCATGTATGTATGTATGTATTTCTAAAGACTGTATAATTTATTTATTTGTTTGTTTATTTAGTTTTTACTACAGAGCAGATTTAGGACTTTTACTGTGACACCACACGGAGCGCGCGCGCGCGCGGAGCGGGACAACGCTGTCTAGAGCACGCGCGTGCGGTTGCCATGGCAGCGGCAAACTTTCAGGCACAGCTGTGGTGTTAGCCACTTGAGCTAAAGGAGCCGGGTTTCAGTATGTTTTAAGGTTAATACAGCAATTTATTTATTCCTCTATGTTAGTAGTCTGTCTTACTTTGCTGCCCGTATCATTTATTGTCTGTTAATTAATGACGTCATAATTAACGCACCTGAATAATTCGGGTAAATTGCAGCAGAGTTACTGACCTCATCCTCTGTGCGTGTGTAAGTGCTGTAACTGAGAGGAGAGAGCTGAGTGTGAGTTAAATGTCTGTACACACTGTGTGAGTGTCTGTTAACTAAATCTCTGTCCCTTTTAATTTACATACATTTATTTATTATTACTCGTTTTATACTGTTCTGTTTTTCTGGTTTTTTTTTTTTTTATCTCCTTGTCTTTAAAAATTTTTTTTTTAACCATCTACTGTATTTATCCTGCCAGTAAAGCACCTTTGACTCCTGACTCGTGAGTGACGTGGTGTAACAGTGTAACAGTAGTGAGTGTGAACGCTAGTGAGCCGCGCCGCGCCGTGCCGCGCCGCTCTCCCCCTGCCGGCAGGGACCATGTTTGAAAGCGAGGGCGAGACAGATCTAAACGACGCGCGGCTGCAGTGGATCCGAGAGCGTGTTCACGCGTCTCTTCACCTGCACGAGCCTGGCTGCTTCGAGGAGCTGATGAGACGCGGAGATGGAGAGGAGAAGAGGAAAATCATCCAGTTCTTAAACCAGGTCTCTGAGGAGGAGTCCACTTCAGTACTGCTGTTTTACAAGAAGATCCACAAGGAAGAAGTGGAGCTGATCATTTCTACAGGTATTACACTGCGCACAAGGCTTAGGCGCTGCAATATCTGTAGTACATATTTTTCTTATATATCTTCATCATGTCTGCATTATTATGTACAAACATACATTAGCACTGCGGCCTCACACCTCCAGGATTTGGGTTAGAATACCACCTCGGGTCTGTGTGTGTGCATGGAGATTGCATGTTCTCTCCGTGCTTGGTGGTTTTCCTCTGGGTAATCCAGGTTCCTTTATTAGGTTACTTATTAGGCATTAGGTTACTTGGCGTTTCCAAATTGCCCGTAGTGTGTGTGAATATGAGTGCATGTGTGAATGAATGTTGACCTTTGGTCCTACCACGGTCGTAAAAATGGGAATAAATACAATGGTCACGATGCCTACTGTGGCTGGACGACAGAAGCTCCTAGATGGATGGATGGATGGATGGTCCTATGGATAGTTCAGTGCTTAAGACTTTCCCTTTACCTAAAACTAGTACTCTCCAGCACGGTCAGTAAAACCTACCAGTTGTTTTACTTCCAGTGTTGGGTAAAACTCTTGGGCACATCCAAAAACATGCCATAAGCAAAAATGCCTTCAAAACATTTCTTCATAAAAAAACTTCTGCAAGGAGCACTAAAGAATAATAAAATAAACATAATCAATATTCGATGTGATATCTTGGATGGAGTCTGTTGCACAGAGTTTGCATGTTCTCCCTGTACTTGGTGGGTTTCCACCCACAGTACAAAGACATGCAGGTTATGCTAACTGGTGTTCCCATATTGCAAATAACTTCCCAAATGCATAAATAAATAATATTACAAAAGAATGTTTGCTGTGCCTGCAAAGAAAGCAACATATTGTATAAGAGATCAGTTTTTATATTGAAACTAAAAAAAAGTCCTACTATAGGCTCCTGGGTTTTGCATGAAGACAGAAATCAGCGATTGTGACAAAGTTATCAGAAGATCTCTGGCATATTCTCCAGCACGCTCAGTAAAACCTACTGGCTGTTTCACTTACAAAACTGCACACATCTGTATTAAAAACTACTGATTATTTTTGAGCAAAATGTTTTTGCACTATACACACATGGACAAAATTGTTGGTACCGTTTGGTCAATGGTCACAGAAATAACTTTAATCTGACAAAAGTAATAATAAATAAGAATTCTATGAATGTTAACCAATGAAAGTCAGACATTACTTTTCAACCATTCATCAACAGAATTATAAAAAAATGAACTCATGGAACAGACCTGCGACTGAGACCCAGCTTTCTGACACTGGCCAGCACATTTCTCTCTAGAATCCCTTGATAGTCTTGAGATTTCATTGTACCCTGCACAGATTCAAGACACCCTGTGCCAGATGCAGCAAAGCAGCCCCAGAACATAACAGAGCCTCCTCCATGTCTCACAGTAGGGACAGTGTTCTTTTCATGTCTCATATTTTTGTCTCATCTGTCCATAGGACATTCTCCCAGAAGCTTTGTGGCTTGTCAACATGTAGTTTGGCATATTCCAGTCTGGCTTTTTTATGATTTGTTTTCAACAATGGTGTCCTCCTTGGTCTCCCATGTAGTCCACTTTGGCTCAAACAATGACGGATGGTGTGATCTGACACTGATGTTCCTTGAGCATGAAGTTCTCCTTGGATCTCTTTAGAAGTCTTTCTGGGCTCTTTTGTTACCATTGGGATTATCCGTCTCTTTGATTTGTCATGAATTTTCCTCCTGCGTCCACGTCCAGGGAGGTCGGCTACAGTCCCATGGATCTTAAATTTCTGAATAATATGTGCAACTGTAGTCACATGAACATCTAGCTGCTTGGAAATGGTCTTATAGCCTTTACCTTTAACATGCTTGTCTATAATTTTCTTTCGAATCTCCTGAGACAACTCTTTCCTTCGCTTCCTCTGGTCCATGTTGAGTGTGGTACATACCATGTCACCAAAACAACACAGTGACTACCTGGAGCCCTATATATAGGCCCACTGACTGATTACAAGATTGTAGACACCTGTGATGCTAATTAGTGGACACACCTTGAATTAACATGTCCCTTTGGTCACATTATTTTCAGTATTTTCTAGGGGTACCATCATTTTTGTCCAGGCCTGTTCCATGAGTTTATTTTTTTAAATAATTCTGTTGAAGCATGGTTGAAAAGCAATGTCTGACTTTCATTGGTTAACATTCATAGAATTTTTTTAAATTATTATTTTTGTCAGATTAAAGTTATTTATGTGACCATTGTAAGTTTTTCTTTCATTGACCGAAGGGTACCAACAATTTTGTCCACGTGTGTATATTGATTCATGTGTTTATTTTATTACTCTTTAGTGATTTTATTGAGGCGTTTGTCTGTTGATTTTATATATTGTGTTTGATTAGATATGTGTGTGATGTGATTTTAATTATGTATTATTATTATTATTTTATTATTACATTATTTTATTATTTATGTGATGCACTTTGGGGCATTCTTGTTGTTAAAGCGCTATACAAATAAAGATGACTTGAGTTTTGTTTATTTTGTGTGAAAATGTTTTCAAAAAGCATATTTTTCTTGTGGCTGTTTTCTATATGCGCTCAAAACTTTTGTGCAGCACTGTAAGTAAAACAGCTGTTAGGTTTTACTGAGTGAGCTGGAGAATATGAGTTCTTCCGTCTTGCTCCTTTCTGTTTTCATGCTCCAAAACCCAGGAGACTCCATTAAGGTTTTGTTTGTTTGTTTTTGTCTGAAAACTGGTCTGTCGTGTTGTATGTTGCTTTCTTTCCAGGCATGCAGATATTCTTCTGTAATGTTATTTATTTATTTAATGTTGAAGGTATGTTTGTAAATAGTGAATGATTTTAATGCAGACATGATAAACATATATAACAACATCTGTACTACAGATAATGCAGTGGCTTCGTAATATTCTTAAAATAAAAAAGTTTTTAAAAACATATAGTTTATGTCTAAACTATATATATAATTGTTTACATGTTGTATAAATATTAACATCCCAGTCTGAAGTCCCTGAGTACTTATTTTATTTAATCTGATTGTTCAATCAGAAAAGTCAAAGGAATCTTCAGATTCTGAGGAGGACGAAGACGAGGTGAGATCATCTGGTGTCTCTCGGATCGACAATCCCATCTCAGAAGGAGAGAGATCTCCCACAGAGGGTAGGAAATTACATACAGTGACAGGCAAAACTGCCACAAAAGCAAGGATAAAACTCTGCTCAATACACCTGCACTGCACCTGCACTACTCTCATGCAGAAAGAATTTTAAGAGTAAAATATGGTAATTCCGTAGCCAACACTAGCTCGTAATCAGGTACTGTAAGTTTGTATGTGGGCATAATTGCAGAAGTTAAGACATTTAATACACGGAAAACAAACTATAACAATAACCAAAACAGACACAGAGGGGTGATGCTCATCACACAACAGCTTAAACAGTGATTACACAAACAGACCAGATGTGAGAACAAAGACTGATTAATTAGACAAAACTTCAATATTAATAATAAGTAGGACCCTAACCAAGAACACTGGTGTACACAGGACCAGAGATGGAAAATAAAGAATGACATTTACTCACGTTACAGTAATTGAGTAGTTTTTTTGTGTACGTCTACTTTTTAAAGTAGTTTTTAAAATCTGTAATTTTACTTTACTTAAGTATGTTTTGTTAGAAGTATTGTACTTCGCTACATTTTAAATCATATTTGTTTCTGAGTAAAAAATAAATGAATAAAAAAATAATAAAAAATAATGCAACGGGACGGGGAAAAAATTGCACCCGGAAACCCTAACCCTAAACTCGCAAGAACGATGTAGACCCAGCTGAGGGCGAAATACCATCAAATTCTTGTAAAGCAAAAACCCCTGGCCATATTTAAGCCACCACTTTGATTTCAAACGCAAGGAGGAAACAGCTTTATTATGCAAAGGTGTTCCTTCAATTAAAAACAACTAGTTTGAGATTTATATCCGCTTGTCTTTTTTGAACGACACTAGAATCCCCATCCCCCCCCCCTTGAAAAAAAAGTAACTCAGTAACTTAACTCTAAATACATTTTTAATGAGCTACCTTTCTTTTACTTGAGTAGGTTTTCATAATGGTAACTTTAATTGTACTTCAGTAACATTACTGTGGGGCAATACTTTACTTGAGTACAAAATTTCATTACTCTTTCCACCTCTGCACGAGACTAAACAGTGAAACCACAAGTATCAAAATTAGAGTAAACATGCACATGATGTACTAGCTTATAAATATGCACGCACATGCTAATTTGCTAAATGTCATTGCGTGTCTCATAGTGCTCATACTTAAATATCATAGAACTATTAAAAGAACATAATTGTAAAGTTTGAATTCTGCATTAATAAAATGTCACTTAAGTTTTATAGATAGATGGATTTTTAAAAGTGCATTTGTTGAGTTTATTTTTAACATTCTGTGTAAATATTAACGGGCCGACATCTCGGCCGGAAGTTCCTGAGTACTTATTTGATATAATTTGATTGTTTCATCAGAAAGGCCAAAGGAACCTCCAGCTCCCGAGGAGGACGAAGCCGAGGCGAGTTCTGTCTCCCAGACTGAGAATCCCATCACAGAAGGAGAGAGATCTCCTACAGAGGGTAAGGTGATCTAGAGAGTACGATAGACTAATTCTGTAGCCAATGCTAGCGTTGTTATGGTTACCGAGTGACAGTAAAATAAGACATAGCTACACAGGTTTGTAGCTTGTCCAGATCCTAGAGCAGTTTTATTTTTTCATATTGTCATTCTTTTCCATCCCTTTCTTCATATCCCTGTCCGACAGAAGAGATAACAAACAGACCAAATTCACCCGATGGCCTCAGCAGGGACGGTCTGTGCCCTACAGAGGACCCTTCTACCGAGGGACCCTCAGAACAAGTGAGACTGGATTTTCTGCATTTGTTCTCTGGGTCTAGTGTTTAACAGCACATACTAATGTCTGCTGAGTATTAAAGGGACAATTGTCCACAGTGGTACAGTGGAACCTCGGATTGCGAGTAACTCGGTTTATGAGTGTTCCACCAGACAAGCAAAGATTTTTAATAAATTTTGACTTGAACAACGAGGTCTTGGTTTACAAGTGCTGAGTTTTTTGACACCGACACACACACACACACACACACACACACACACACACACACACACACACACTCTCTCTCTCGCCTTTTCACCCCCCCTCCCCGGCTTCACACAGACACACACTCTCTGCTCTACACAGAAACTCTGCTCTCTGTCGCGATTCTTTTCAAAGGTAATGTGCTGGTTCATTTGTGTTTTTGTTTTTTTTTACTATACAGCAGTGATTACTTTAGTCTTGGCCCACGCGCGTGTCATTAGAGAGATTTCTTTTTTCCCGTTAATTCAGTGTTTCCGTTGTGTGTGTGTTTGTTGTGAAACTTAAAAAGCGAGCTGGGGGGGAGGGAGGAGGAGTTTTACTGTGTAAGACAAGGCGAGGGAAGGGGCTAATTCCACACACACACACACACACACACACACA